>JAWNPA010000041.1:6590000-7010000 GCA_035045345.1 Drosophila hamatofila
AGACAGGAGATGACTGTGTGTGTGTGTGTGTGTGTGTAAGTGTGTGCGTGGCATAAACAACTTGCCAATTTGCATATGTGGCACGCCCATGTACGCCCCTACACAGTGTTTTGATTTATAGATTTATAGACCGCTTGATCATGTATAGTCCAATCAATTTTGTATGCCCATTGAAACGACTCCCGATTCTTGGTATGCGAGATGCGAAATCAGAAAGCTGAAATCTGAAGTCTGAAGTCTGAAATCACAAAATCAAATTGTTTAAGAATTGTTCGAAATGACATATGTTCGGTAGATATTCCGGACAGCTGACAGGTGACATTCGGTGCGAGCACACGTCACACACACACACACATACACACACACACACACACACACTAAAATAATCGACTAGCATCGCTCAGCTGCTCAAGTATTTACTCGCATCTCCCGTCTCCCTCGGCCACAATATGCAAATGGCGAATGCCTAAAAGTATGCAGCAATAAACTCGCAAGCGTATCAAGTGCCAGAGCAAGTATCGCAGCTCAGAGCAAAACAGAGCAGAGCAGAGCAGAGCAAATCCACAGCAATCCACAAACCCACAATGCCAAATTTATTATTGAACAATCAAATATGAATGGGAGTGTGTGTGGGTGTGTGTGTGTTGGAAAGTATATGAATATATGTATATATGTATGTAAAGTTTTAGAGACGAATGAACATATACATTAATATAACTTATTGATGTATGTATGAATGTACAAATTTATGAATGTATGAATACATGGATATATGAATGTAATAATGTATGACTGTATGTATGTATTTACATGAATGTCTGAATGTATGAATTTATATAAGTACATATTTATGAATGTATTTATGCATTTATGTATGATTATATGAATGTATGTATGTATATATGAATGTATCAATTTATACAAATACATATTTATGAATGAATATATGTATGTATGAATATTTGTATGTACGAATACATGAATGTATGAATGTATGAATGTATGAATGTATGAATGTATGAATGTATAAATGTATGAATGTATGAATGTATGAATGTATGAATGTATGAATGTATGAATGTATGAATGAATATATGAATGTATGAATGGATGAATATGAATGTATGAATGCATATGAATCTATGAAAATTTTTATGAATGTTTGTATGAGTGGATGTATAAATGTTTGAATATATGCATATTTAAATTAACCCAAGTTAATTTGTGTACATTACCTTCATATGTGATTCTCATGAATTCAATCAAGTCTTTTAATAAGAATCTCCCATCCCCCTCTTCATCCTCTCTCTATACTAGTTATTTATAAATATAGTTAATTCGAACAAAACAAAATTACCTCAAGACCAAATTGCGAGCTCAACTAAAATCCAAGGCACTTATCGTCCTTGAGCTGCGGAGATGTTGACATCATATGCCCCAAAAAGAAAAGTTCAGGCACTGCGACGTTTGTCGTTAATCAATGTCCGTCCGTACAAAGTGTCCCCGAAAGGTGACACTGCAACATTTGCAGGCAAGCAGGCAAGCAATCTGGGCAAAAGAAGACATGGCGCCCGAGCAGGTCGGACAGACAGACTATCGCCTGTGCGGTGACTCTGGCACTCGGGCCACGCAAGGAATAACGAAATTTTCCATTCATTTTTCTGTCTGGCACGCCCACAGGCGGACGCCTTCCGGCAAATGGTATTTCATTTGGGCAATGCAATCCACAAACGAACGGGAGCCGAAGGATTTGAGGCAAAATGGTCGCAGAAGCGAAAGCATAATGCATAATTACAACAATGGGCGGCCAGAGCCAAGGACGAGCCACCAAAATGAAGCCTGCCCAACGGGGTGACAGAGCTGCCAAGTGGCAGGACGAGTGAAAGAGTAAAGAGAGCCGAGAGGAGAGTAAAGAGTGAAGAGTACAGAGCTACAGGGCTACAGGGCTACAGGGCTACAGGGCTACTGGGTGCTAGGCTGTACGTTGCCAGGGTCTGGCAACTTTATCAGGACATCCGCTTTCAGCGATTTTTAATTGCTATTGTTACAGTTTATTGTTATATTATGGAGGCCAAGCGAATGAATGGCCAGAAAACAAGACAGAGACGGCAATAACAAATGAGCTAGACAGATAGCAAAGTGGCGCAAGAGCGAGCAGCTGAACGAGATCTGGGCGGAAAGCATGTTGAAATTTCATTTATAATTTTTCGTTGCGCCTCGGCCTGCCTGCCTTGCCTCAAATAAGTAAACAATTAGCGCATTTAAATCCAGCTCAGCTGGCTGTGCTGTGAGTGTGTGCCAATTGCTCGACAATGTTATGCAAATACTCCAACATATACTTAACATTCAATTAATAATAATGTGTGCACGAGCAGCCGTCGCCCCGGGCCCTAATGAGTGGACTTAGCTCTTTGTGCGGCCGAGTGACACTCGAGAAACGCGTCACAAATGGCAGCAACAAATTGATATGCACTTGTCCAGCTCTACGACCTGAGCACCCATCTGTGAGTGGGTGGGTGTATGGGTGTGTGAGTGGGTCTGCAATGGGTGTGCAGTGGGTGTTCAGTGGCTTGTTAGGGCCATTCAGTTACATTTGTAAGCCAACAAGCATCTACATGAGCAAAGGCAAAAAAAAAAAAATCGTGTACAACATTTGCATTGCTGCTTTGACGACTTTTGAATACTCTTAGGCATAAGAGATGCGTGAAAATATAGAACTGACTTGATATCATGGCAAATGTGATAGTCACTGAGGTCTCAGCTAGGACTAGCCGTGCGGACTTCTTATTACAATTATTACTTCAAGCATGAGAAAACTTATTTGTCAGAAAAATGCTCCTTTTTTTTTAAAGAAACTTACATAAAAGACTCTCGGATTAGCATAACTTGCTGTTGCTCTACCACCTGCTTCTGCAAGCCTTGCTAAAAGACGGAGAAGATGATCAGGTTAGCAGCTGTTTAAAAGTATATTTGAAAATATATTAAATATAACAAATTAATGTAATGTATAACAAAAGTATTAATAATAATAAATAAATCAAAATAATAAAAATATATATGTAGAGAACTATAAAATAACTGTAAATGCAGAGAACTATAAAAACATACTTTAATAATTTATCTTTAAGTTGAACGCAGTTTTATCTATGATTTTATATATATACATTAATAAAATAAAAATAATTTAATAAAATAAATAAAGAAAATAAATAACTTAAATAAATAAAAAAAACATATATAAAATTTAAAAACATAATAATAATAACATAAATTAAAAAAAAAGTAAAAAATAAATAAATTTTTAAAAATAGATAAAATAAATATAAAAAATAATAAAATATGAAAATAAATTAAAAAATAATAATAAAAAAAATTTTAAGATAATGCAGATAAAAAGTAGTAAAATATATTACATATTATATATAATTTTATATAAATATATTTAATATTTTACTAAAAATTTAAAAAATACAATATACATAATAAATAATAGATAAAAATATAATAATGCAGATAAAAAGTAGTAAAATATATTACATATTATATATAATTATATATTAATATATTAAATATTATATTCATATTTTCTTTTACCTATTATTTTATTCATTTGAAATATTATGTGATTATTATTTTCTTTTATTTAACATTTTATTTATTTTATATATTTCATGATTAACTTTTTTTTATCTGATAGATACAATCTATCTAGATAAATGCAAATTAATTAATAGATAAAATATTTTTTAAAAATAATAGACAAAAATAATATAATATTCAAACAATTTATAAAATAATAAAAAATGGAAAATAAATATTAATAATATTTATAATTTAAGGAATATTATATTCTTAACTAAAAATAATATTGAATCAAATAAGTAACTCACATTAGTATATAACAATATTGCATAATATTGAAAAAAGTAGCTCACATCATTAATTTTGTATTCAGTATTATTATTATTTATTTTATATTCTTTGCTTCCTAATTTAGGTAATAAAACAGACCATGAATTCTTATAATGATAAATATATATGTAAAATAAAATATATCATGAACTCAAATGTACCATAAAACTCAAATGTAATTTTAATATGACAGAAATGTATTTATAATGTCAATTTAATTAATTTTAACTTTTATTTTATTACATATTAAAATGATTAAAACAATGTCCAAAATTGAAATTTATATAACAAACAATAAAGTGTACTTATATATATTTATGCATTATATATGTATGTATATACATATATACATATTGATTATATTTATGTATTATTTCGCTATTATTCTTTGTATTGTAAAAAGCTTCTCTTCTAGTTAATATGCTTTTAAAGTGAGCTTACAATATATGTGCACATATATATAGGTAGATATGCACACATACATATATATATATATATATATATATATATATATATATATATATATATATATATATATATATATATATATATATATATATATATATAGAGTCAAATTTGATATTTGTGCATGGGTGTGTATGTGTGTGGCAACATGTAGATGTATATATGCGTAAATAAAAATATGCTTAACAAATATAGTGAAATGAAACAGCAAAGTGCACTTCAAAGACTGTGATAACAACGGGCAAGAGCCATAAGAGCCGAAAACATAAGCATAAGTGCTTAGTACAACAACAACAACAACAACAACAACAGCAGCAGGAGTAGCAGCAGCGGCAAGGACTACAAACGACAGGACACGATGCCAAGTGTGCCACTACAATAATCATAAAAGCACAAAATAACAACAGCAACAACAACAACAGCAAATGACAACAAATGCCTGAGCTGAGGATTTGGAGTTGTCGCAGTCACAAGCCAGGCCCAAACCTACACCCACACCCACACACACACACACACACACGTATTGTGAGCGCCATTTTGTGGATTCGCCTGGTGCTGTTCCTCTTTGCCTGCGCTCATCTTTTACCTAGAATGCAAAAGCGGAAATAATGTATTAATCCTGTTGAGGCCATATTTTTATTGCCATTGCTTCATGCTGCCGCTACTTAGCCAGAGGTGACCCACACACAGCCCCGCCCAGAGGCCATAAACCATTTCCATCTGTGTGCGAGAGAGAGAGAGAGAGTACTAAGAGTACTTCCATCTATGTGCTAGACTTAATTCATATTATGTAGCTGCAAAGCATTGAAAAGCTGAGCTGTTAATTTCAGTTTTCTACGAATTGAATATCTTTGCTGAGCATCAAATATCTATAATATTATATATGTAATATTCAGTAACAAGCAATTCTTGTACTTTCAAATGTTTCCTTTTGATCCTTAGATCCTTGACGCTCGCACACAGATCAGTGCATTCATTGTTGCCGCTCTCAATGTATCCATTTAACCTTTGGCCGCCTGCATACGAAGCAGCCGCATTTAAAAGCACCCTCATAAATATTGCTGCTTGGCCAACAGCAACAGCAGCAACGGCAACTGCAGCAGGAGCAGCAGAAGGAGCAGCAGGAGCAGCAACGCAACGCTATGCGTAATTATTATTACGTATACGCCCCGTTGGCCAAGCTGCTTGCACAATGGGCCAAAGCTATTTTTTTTATATTAAATATCGAATGTATTCACATAAGGCAAAGCTGCTAGTACAAATATGTGATATTATGTAATTATTTAAAATTAATTATTAATTATTACGTATACGTAATCAAATATTACTCATGCGAGCAAGTGAACGAAAATCAGTTTTGTGACTTCTGTGCACAAAGTTGACCAGCCCACAGACATTGCAAGGGCAGAGAGTGAGTGAGCAGGAGGTGGGGCAGCGGGAGCAGCGGGAGCAGCAGGAGGCGTAAGTGAGTGAGTGAGAGCGCGTGGAGTAGCAGCTGTAAAGCGTGTCTCTGTCAATGGCGGCGACAATTATGCGCATGTTGCCAGCTTAAGCAGCCATTGTTCCTTTGCTGCTTTTTCATAAATTTAAATGCAAAGCATATTAAGTTTTATTGCATGGGGCTTAAGTTGTTTGGCCGTTGTTTTGCGCTCTCTCCTCTCCTCCACCCTCCTCCTGCTGGCACTGTAAAATTTACTAACCCGCATGTGTGTTTTGAAATTAATAGAGTGGGCTGATCGCTGCAGCTGCAGCTTCAACTTCAGCTGACAGAGGGCGTTTTTAATAAGAGAAACTTTCAAGCATTGCATGTTTTCTGCTCCTACACAAGCCTGTTAATTGTCAGCACAATTTGCTGATATGGTAAGCATATTAAATACATATATATAGATATATATATATATATATGAATATTTAAATTTACATATATTTATTTGTATTATTATCATATATATTATATTATCGTCCTGTCCACACAGCCCAGTGGCCAGAGAGCCAGTGAGCCAGCTGTAAAGTAGTTTTTGTGCTGCCTGCTTATTGCGCTATCCAGTTCGGGTAAAAGCAAAAATAATACTCTTACCTTTGGTTGTGCGTCAACAGCGACAGCGACAGCGACAGCGACAGCGGCGACTCCAGCTGCTGGCACTGAAATACTTGCATAAGCGGATATATTCAATGATATTCGATATGGGAATGCAATTGTATGGCTGTTCGCATGTGGGTCTTCCACACACACACACACAGAGAGACAGACAGAAATGGAAGCTGTTGTCGTTCGCTTTTTTGCTTTCAGAGCAGCAAAAACTCAATACTCAAAGTAATAAATTTAAATTGAATGGAGCCCGCAGAAATACCTTTGTGTATGCAAAAAGCGTTTGCTAAAATAATTTAACTCGAGCTTATCTTGAGTTTGTGTGCAAGAGAGAGAGAGGGGGAGTGAGGGAGAGAGGCAGATGGAGCATGTGTGTGAGTGGCTGATGGCATATAGAACTAGTTCATTTGAATAGCAACTGTATTTGTCGGTCAGGCGACTTTCATCTTCATCTTCATCTTTATCTTATTTCAAGCAAATTATTAAATAAGATTTTCAGTGGAGAGAAACAAGTTTCAATTCGGCTCATGTCATATAGAACTAGTTCATCAGCTTAATACTTTAATTCTTCTCTTTTCAAGCACATTATTGAATATAAGTTTCAAATTGGAGTACGAGTGAGTGGTTAATGGATGGAACTAGTTCAAGCACAAGCAACTATCAGTCGGTCAGAAGATTTTCATTTTCATATTTATCTCATTTAAAGCAGATCGTTGACTAATGGATGGAATTAGTTCACCAGTTCAATATTTCACTAGCAACTGTATCAGTGGGTCAAAAGATTTTCATTTTCATGTCTATATTATTTCAAGCAGATTATTGAAACCGATTTCAAGTGACGAAAGGCAAACTTCAAATCTGAGTATTTGGTTCATAGATGGAACTAGTTCTTCAGCTTCACATTTAAACTTTTTTCTTTTCTAAAACAGATTTTCATTGGAGAGAGACAAACTTCAAATAAGAATATGAGAGACTGGTTCATGACATACAGAACTAGTTCATTAGTTCAATATTTTAATAGCAACTGTAAAATTAGTCATTTCAGTTTCTTCTTCTTTTTCTCATTCCAAGCAGATTTCAAGTGGAAAGAGACAAATTTCAGATTATAATATAAGAGACAGTAGTTCATGAAATACAGAACTAGTTTATTTGTTCATCTGTTATTGAATAACAACCATAAGTTTCTTCTTCCCTTTGAGTCAACTCCATTTCAAGCAGCATATTGAACATGATTTTCATTTTCAACAAATTTTAAATTTTAATCTTGAAATAATAAACAGATTTCCTGTTTTAAATTTCGTGTGCGCATTGACATTTTTTCTTTTTCTCTTTTACATGTAAATCTCTTGCAGGCCACAAAAAACAAAAAGTTGCAAAAACGAGATGGTATTGGCCTGCAGCATATTTAAAGGATTTGCTTTAACTTTTAATGCAACGCCATTTGCGTGCTAGTTCGACTTTATTTGAAAACAAATCAATTTAGTTAATGGCATTCGAACTAAAGTCCAGTCCATCAATGGCCGGCGGGCGACAGAGCTAAACAAAATGGCGGGCTCCCAAAATGGCGGCCTCATATTTTATATTCGTGCCAACAGCAGAGTCTATGGCATGAAGCGTACATTGAATTGCGATATATCTGAAAACATATATAGATATATATATAAATATGTATATATCTATATATAAATCCATATAAATATGTGTAAAAATAAATGGATAAATGGATAAATGTATATGGCAATCGGGTTGGTGCACAGACTCACAGCTCTCTCTCTCTCTCTCTCTCTCTCTCTCTCTCTCTCTCTCTCTCTCTATTATTTATTTTGGTTAATATTTTGTTTTGAACTACATCGACTATTTAGCTAAACATTTGCCTAGCTGCAGCCATAAAAGTCAGCAGAAAAAGATATTCCATTTTTTGCAGTGGACCAGCATAAGAGTGAACGTAGTAAATCAAATGAAAATTATAGTTTAGAGCTGTAGATGTTATATATTGTATTACAAGTTACGTAGTGCAATTAAAAATGGGCGCAGCAGGAGGAAAATGTTGCTGTTGATATTCGCCAGCTTATATTATATATCTTTTAGCTGCTCATATGCACTCACACACATACATACAAACACACACACACATACACAATTATCTGTTGCAAAAGAGGTTGTTTGTCGGGAGCAGGAATCAAACAGAAGTAGTGCAGTTCAGTAATGTATCATATCATATCATAGCAGTATCATATCAGATGAAATCAGTTCATATCATATCAGTATCATATCAGTATCATATCATATCATATTACTATCATATCTGTATCGTATCAGTATCATATTTGTATCATTTTAGTATAATAACAGTATCATTTCAGTATCATATCAGTATCATATAATATCATATCAGTATCATATCAGTATCATATCATATCATATCAGTATTATATCATATCATATCATATCATATCATATCATATCATATCATATCAGTATCACGTCAGTATCACATCATACCATATTAGTATCATATCCTTTTCATATCAGTATCATATCAGTAGCATATCATATCATATTGGCTACTATTCAAGTACCTTAAAGTCATGTTATGTTATGAGAAGACGGAACTGCTCTCTCTCTCTCTTCCGCTCTCTCTCTCTCTCTCTCTCTCTCTCTCTCTCTCTCTTTCGTATCATGCTGCCAGGTAGCAAAGCTATTAGAGCCATCCATCGACTTCAATTCGCAATTCGAATCAGTTGAGCCTTAAGGATAGTCTCAAAAGACGCTGTGCTCACTAACGCCAGGATGGAACTCATTGAGAGTCTGTTGAGCAATGCTGCGGAGCAGAAGACTGACGACAATAGTGAGGTAGAAGGTGGTCAATTTGTAGGCAGTATACGTAGCATGGCACTATGACAGAGAAGTTGAAACAGCTGGAATGACAAAAAAATCATAAATCATAATTTGTATCTTTAGAAGATCATCTCTGCCTTTAGAGCTATCTAAAATGTTTTGTCGCCAGGTGTAGCAGAGAACAGTTGGGACACACCTTAGAAGAGAGAAGAGGTGAGAGCTAGAGCAAGTAATGATTATCAGAGGCTGTCAGAAGATACAACCTGATATGAAGGCAGTTTGGCAATCAGTAAGTCACTTGACGGCAATAATCATGATGAAGCAGATGATGAGTCCAGCAAATTTAATGAAACTTCTCTTTAACAATAACTTTAAAAAAGCTACTTTATAGGTATATTTATTTCTACATTACAGTTATATATAAATAAATGAAAATGAAATATTAAAAGTACTCGAGTGGGAATGGTAATTGGAAGAGACAGATTGACTGAGCTTTATGAGTTCACTCACGTTTCCTTCTGTCTGTTGTGTTCATATCAAATAAAATAAGTAAATATATGTATATACATATACATATAAATATATGAATTACGAACTTTAATTTGTCCGCTTGCTGTCAATACTATTATTGTAAAATGCTCAAGCCTGAACAAACCATCGAGTATTGTATAAGTATACCTCATACATTTGCTTCTTCGAGAATCTCTAAGTATACCCCATCAGTGGAAAGGTATTCAGAGCATGATTAATTGATATATTGCTCTCTCTCTCTTTCTCTTTCTCTTTCTCTCTCTCTCCCTCTCTAAGTATACCCCATCAGTGGAAAGATATTCAGAGAATGATAAATTGATATGTTGCTCTCTCTCTATCTCTCTCCCTCTCTCTCTCTCTCTCTATCTCTCACTCTCTCTACCTACCTCTCACTCTCTCTCTCTCTCTCACTCTCCCTTTCTCCCTCTCTCTCTCTCTCTCTCTCTCACTCTCACTCTCTCTCTCCCTCTCCAAGTATACCCCACCAATGGAAAGATATTCAGATGCTCCCTCTTTCTCTCTCACTCTCTTTATCTAAGTATCTTACTACAGATGTAAGGCATTAAGAGTAGCATACTTACTTACTCAAACATATAATCCAATTAGTTACATTCTTTCACTATTCCGACTTAAGTGGAGTTGAATTCGACTTCCAGCTCTCTTTGGATATTCAAGTTGAGGTTTTCGCATGCTCAATGGAGCTAGTTAATGAACTGACTGAGTTCTGCTTTCCCTGCTGCCAACTGGCAGCACCCACAACAGACAAAATTTGCTCAGCTAAACGATTTGAAAGACTTCGCTTATTAAAAATGTGCCTGAGCACACATATTAAGCATTGTATTACAATCGTGTCCTCATGCATAAGCCAACTTGTGTTTGGCTGACTATTAAATTCTCTCTGTATGCGGGTCTGACTGTGTATGTGTGTGTGACTGTGTGTGCGACTGTGTGTGCGACTGTGTGTGTGTGTAGGTGACACAAACTAAGGCATGCCTTGCTACGCATTGTTAGTTAGCTGGCACTTGACAGTGGAATTATAACTGGAGTAGGAGCTGCTGTTGCAGTTGGAAACTGAAGCTGGGTAGCTGAGGAGCTGGAGAGCTGGGGAGCTGGGGAGCAGGGGAGCTGTCGTGGTCAGCGCTTGGCTCGTTGACTGCGCAAAATATTTAAAAATTCCTTTGTGCAGCGTTTATTTTCTTCAGCATTTTTTCCATGCTCTTTTGTTGCATGTTTGTGCAGGGTTCCTTGTTCGTTGCTCGTTGCTCGTTGTTCGTTGTTCGGCTTGCTGCAGCTCGCGCTGCTGGCGCATTTTCATTTAGTTTGCATTATGTTTTAAATGTCCGCACAGCGGAAGAGCATGAGATAGTGAAAGAGAGAGAGAGAGAGGGAGTGTGTGGTGAGTGAGCGAGAGGAACTTAATGAGCTTCAATGGAACGTGTTGCGCTTTGTTCTGCTGCAGCTTTTTTTTGGGCACTGTCTGTCTGTCATTCAGCACTGTCACTGTCACTGTCTCTGTCCCTGTCTCTGTCACTGTCTCCGTCTCTGTCACTGTCTCTGTCTCTGTCTCTGTCACTGTCATTGGCTTATCGAGTGCTTAAAACCTGTAACTGGCTCAGCTTCCACACAGATCAACACAGATCATATAACCAAATAAATAAAAGGCAATATGGGGGACAAAAAATATTGATGCAAGCGACAAAGCGGGTCGAATAAGTAAATATCAGATTTATGAAACAATATCAATGTGTATATATATATAAGTTAAATGCTCTGATTTTTCATTCAGAAAAAAACTAAAAAAAAGCTGAATTTGTCAATGAAAACGGCAAATGAATGACGTAAGAATGTTGCAGTCCAATCGCAATCGATTGCATAATATTCTTTTACGTTCTAGGAAAAGTTTCATTACTTTCGATAAATCTTAAGGGTCAGCAATAGCAGAACTTTTGAAGTTCGAGCTCTACAATTTTGCTAGAATTTGTTTTATACGAGCTTTGAGATCATTTATGGTAGATAAGTAAGATAGATTTCCGTATTAGGTTTAGTACAGACCTGCTAGGTCAGATTTACCACGTGCCTAGTGGGCGTGGATATATAATTTTTGGTCAACCTTAGAAGGAGCTCTCAGCTAGGCAACTGCCAGATTTTGAGGCTTAGACTCTAAGACTTGTATTTAATTTGCTAGGCCTCTATAGATTAGCCACACTCAATTGGACAAAGACAAAGTTCAAGTCTCTATAGTCAAACCTCAAGTCTCTTGAAGAGCAACAGACAGGTAGTCTGTCTGTATGAATGAACGCGTCGATTTCAGAAAGTGCAAGAGCTGGAGACTTAAAGTTTGTTTCTAAAAAACAAAAACTATTTTTGAGTTAATGTTATCGATTAAAAACCTTTTCGAAAATCAGTTCTGATATTATATCTCCCACATCTTTAGAGCTAGAGTGTCCAAATTTTAACTTTAGATTTATATGTGTTTTATAGAATTTTGAATTTTTATTATATTCTACCCCCACCCCCAAAATCTACCCCCTTCCCACCCAATTTGCAAAAAGCGTATTTCAAATACTAGAGACTTGTGCATTGGCAACTGCGCACATTTTAATGTTATCATCAGGGTCTGCAAGTTTAATGAAGATAAAAATAGTTATTAGGCAATTAAGTTCCCATAATAAGTCCATACTGAAGCACATGCCTGCTTATACGTGTAGGCAGAAAAAAGCGAAGCATTACTAAAATTGAATTATCAGTTCCTCAAAGGGTTCGGGGGATCTCCTGGTCGAGCAGTCCCGACTAGAAATTTCTTACTTGTTTAGTATATGACAATAGCTTTATAGACTTAGTAAAATGCTTGAAGTTTTCGAAGGAAAAAAGAAAAACAGCTTAAGAAAAGCTTGAGAAATCTCCAAGTCTCTAGGCAATGCAGGCCGCCTCAGCTCAGCTGGGTTTTGCTTGACTCAGCTGTGCTAACACACACAACATACACTCGCTCACACACACACACACACTCGCTCACACACACACACACCCACGCACACACAGTTAACGTAGCGGAAGTCATAAACAATTTTTATGTTTTCACATTTCAAGTGAAATTCATTTCGCGTTTTTGTTATGGCTGCTGCGCTTTATGGATTTCTTCTTCAGCTGCCGCTGCTGCTGCTGCTGATGCTGCTGCTCCTCCTCCTCCGGCTCCACCTGCTCCTCCTGCTGTTGTTTGTGCCGTTTCTTACATGACCACAATATATAGCCATCCATTGGGCTATATAACTGCTTGCGAGGTGTGCGTATCTCTCTCACTCTCCTCTCTCACTGTCTTTCTCCCTCTCTCTCTCTCCCTCTCCCTCTCTCTGCGTATCTGCTACAAAGTAAAATTCATGCTGCCTGCCCGACTTCAAAATTCAATTCGATTGTTAGCAGAGCTCAGCCTTTGCTCTGTGTATATTGATCTAACCAGCAACGTGTGTGTCTATGTGTGTTAATTGCATTTAAGTCAAATGAAAAAAATATATATATGTACATATATATGAGAAGTAGAAGAAGAAGCAGCGAAATTCGCAGCAACAGCAACAACTTTTGCCACATGGCAATTTGCGTCGCTCGCTCGCTCCCAAGTAGCTTAAAATTAACAATTTGCCACTTTTTTGCGCTCACAAGCAGATTTGTTTGCCAACACAGCACACACACACACACACACACACACACACACACACAGCATCCCATGCGACACACACACACACATACTTAGCCACACTCTAGCTTCAATTCGTGCTGCAAGTGGGAAACACTTAAGGTTGGAGCATAATTTTTGCGTCCCAAATTGATGCCCGTAATGAGCTTAAATGGCTCATGACACATATTCGCCGTTGCACGAACCAGCCACGCCTACCGCCTCACCTGGCATGCCCCCCCATTGCCCGCCTCTTTTTTGGCAATTGGCCTGGTCGCCTGTTTATCGCTGCTGTTGTTGTCGTCGTCCGTTTAATACGCATCCAGCTTTGCATGCAACCTTTTGCCACGCCCCCAGAGCGCCTGGTTGACACCTTCAGCTGCTGCTGTTTAAAGCTCACATTTTTTATCGCCAGCTTCCTTCGTTCCATTTTTTTTTCTTCTTTTTGCTGGCTCAGCATTTGAACGGCATTAATTTGAGTACCCTAACCAGTCCAATTGGGGCTGCGTGGAACAGCTAGACAAATTGGCATTTGGAACTGAGTCGCAATTGTGAACTAGCTTACGGAACTGACCAGGAACAGTAGGCTTAAGAGGCAGCTGGTATAGGGAATGTGAATGTCAATGTGGGGGAAAGTAATCTAAATTGGCTCATTGACTAAACTGACTATGGTCAGGTCGGGCAACAGATCAGATGTGTATAGTATTTGTCGTTCCTCTTTGTTTGCCTCTCAAATTGCCAGCATAATTGTTAGCCAGTTACTTGAACGGAATATGAACTGCTGAGAGAATCATCTAAATTTATGGATAAATGTACTTCAACTCTCAACTAGCCTGACTATGGCCTGAAGACAGCCAGTCGCAAATACATTATATGGTATAGGTTGGCATAGGTCTCACTATTCCACCAATTTTCCGAACTAAATTGAATCTGAGAGCTAGTTAAATGAGCTGAATATGATCAGTTAAAATGAGAGAGAGAGAGAGAGAGAGAGAGAGAGAGAGAGAGAGAGAGAGAGACAGAGAGAGAGAGAGAGAGAGAGAGAGAGACAGAGAGAGAGAGAGAGAGAGAGAGAGAGAGAGAGAGATAGTGAGAGAGAGATAGAGCTGGTATATTGAATCAGAATCTAAAATGGTTCAACTCACCTGATCATGGCCTAAAGACGATCAAAGATCACATCGGATGTATGAATGTGCCCTGTATAGATTTCCAACGCAGAGTTTACTTTTTTTGCACTTTGAAGGCAATAAAAATCATTTTCTGAGTTGAGCCTATCCAGCTTTTTTGAGCAAATATAATGTAATCTTTATTGTGATAGATGAAAACAATTTTGGACCCCAAGTCGTTATAGGTTTGTCATTACTTGTATTGATTTCTACGCAATAGCATTATCTTGCCTTCGCTTTACTTTTATTGACTTCTAGTGATTAGGATTCTCTTTACTGCTCTAAACTTCTGTTTACTCCTATTCCATAGAATTCTCTTTACGTCTCTTTATTTCTGTATTTATTTATATTATTCTCGCAGTTATATTTTTAAACTTCTTTACATTCTATTTAAAATTGCACTCTCGTTCTTCTTCTTCTGCTCAAGCTACTCACGATTATCGCACTATCGCCAACCATCGATAGACTTACATTCATCGATACGGCTAGATTTATATCTATCGATAGGTAACCAAAGTGCTATTCCCTCTATTCTCTTATTGGCCTACTGCAATATATAGAAAGAAATCTGTCTAATATCACTTAAATTATATATGTTTATATATTATTTATATACATTATATAAAGCCATCATGAAGCCCTGGTTAAGATATTTGTGATTACAAGAGGATATAAGCTTTATAGGTGAATCTTGATTAGTCTTCCAAAAAAGATATATTTATATCTCAGTTAAACTCATTTTTAAATATGTAAGTTTGATATAGTACTTTTGTAATCCGAGAGCAACATCTCATTAGCATCGCTTGCTGCTGGTAAGTGTATCCGAGATTCGTTCTCTTCAGGCCAGTCTCTAGCTGCCGTTCAGCTTTGTAGCTCTGCACTGCGCTAGGTGCGATAAGATGCGCCTCTACCAGGCAGCCTTAATTTTCTTTCGTTCCCCCCCTTTAACATACCCACCCTCACACACACACACCCTCACACACACCCACCCTCACACACACCCACCCTCACACACACACACCCACCCTCACACACAGGCATTTTTCCGTCTAATTGGTTTGGTTGCGTTCGATTTGAAATTCGATTAAAAGCTGCGCGACACGATTACCAATTCCTGCTGCTATTCCCCGAGCCAATTACAGCGGCCCGGCGATAGACGCCGCTCAGACGGCCGACAATGCGTCTTATGTAGTCAGAATGAAAGCCAATTGAAGTTGGTGGCAAAACCGCGAGAGGACAACGATGTCGGCGAGGCCGAAGAGACCGAGGCGGCTGAAGGCAGCAGAAGTTTGTGCATGGCTGCTGCATATCTGGCGCTTGCCAGGGCCAGCTGCATTTTAGGCTTAATCTTCGTCCTGGCTGACAAGGATACAATTGCCATTTTCTGGCCGGCTGGTCGGCTGTCCGGCTGGCCGGCTTGTTGGCCATTAAGAGGCCTCCAGTGGCAAAGCCGAATCCCGTACGACCAGCATTAAAGCAGCCAAACACCTGGCGCATTATTTCGATTTCATTCCATGGCCAATGGCTGCAAGCGGTCATCCACGCGGCCGCATCGTTGCTGTAATCAATTGCATGCGGCTATTTTGGGGCCAGGCGAGGCCGACGAGCGACAGCAGCAAGAAATTGAACGGTGCATTGTGTGTTGCAACACGGCAATGACGATGACAATGGTCGCTCGTTCGCCCAGATCCTCTTAGCCTGAACCACTTGGCCGCATCCTGCTGCCTCATTGTGCCTCCTCCTCCTCCTCCTCCTCCTGCTGCTGCTGCTGCTGCTGCTGCTGCCCATGTTGAAACATTCAACGATGCAAATTGAAATAAACTGTCACAAAAGAACAACAGCGACATAAGTGAACCGGTTCAGGTTGGCTCTGAACGGTTCAGCATAATACAAACGACCCCTGTCCACCCACTGCCCACCACTCTGCGATCCTGGTGTGTGAGGCGAAATCGAAGAAAATTAATCAGCATGAAACTGTAATTAAAATACCCAATGCAAACGTTGAGCTTGACCTGCACGCTGCATGTGAGTTTCATGCTCAGCACAGAACTTCCAGGTAAGCAAAAGCAAGTAATTAAGATGACTGGCAATATAGTCGAAATTTATTGATAAGGGAAAATAGCTTAGACATAAATGTTTGTAATATAATAATTATAATAATACGGGAAAATTGATTTTTACTGATATTGCTTAAGCTATGCTGATGACAATGACAATGACAATGACAATGACAATGAGAATGACAATGACAATGACAATGACAATGACAATGACAATGACAATTACAATGACAATGACAATGACAATGACAATGACAATGACAATGACAATGACAATGACAATGACAATGACAATGACAATGACAATGACAATGACAATGACAATGACAATGACAATGACAATGACAATGACAATGACAATGACAATGACAATGACAATGACAATGACAATGACAATGACAATGACAATGACAATGACAATGACAATGACATTGACAATGACAATGACACACAAAAGGTTCCGAAATGTGAAAGCCATTCTCCCCTTCAGCCAGCCGATTTATAGATATGACGATTGCTCATGTTGAGCATCTATCCTGTTGGGTAAATTGGTTGCCATGTAGATATCTAGTTGTTGGCTAGTGAATCGTGCTCATCTGCGTAATGCCTACAACAATAATAATGCCCGAATGATTCATGAGCAATAATTAATTATTTGATCGAGGCAATAGGAGTTCAGCTTGGCATGGGCATAAGCGCAGTCTTGCCTTGCTCAGCCTTGGCAAGCTGCTTGCATAACAAGCAGAAGTGCAGTGCTATGCAAATCATATTATTATGGGTAATCACAATATTGGCCGCATTCAATGTGCGCTCATTAGCCAAGTTATAATGAAGCCCGTTTGGCCGTAATCAAATCTGATCCAAAGGTAAATGCACAATGTGGCAAATTGGTTATGTCAATCCTAAATGGCGTCATTCTTGGTAGCTATTTTAATTAAATTTGTAAAAACATCATTTACGCCAGCCATAAGCGAGTGTGGGTGGGTATGTGTGTGTGTGGGTGTTTGAGGATGTATGTATGTGTGTGTGTGTGGGTGTCTGATGACAATGCAACGAGGTGACGGTGATTAAGCGGCCATAAATCAAGCAATGACAAGCGGAGGGCACAAACTGGCAACGGAACGAAACGGAATGAGATGAGACGTTGTGTGTGTGTGTGCGTGTGTGTGTGTGTGTGGGCGGCAAGGCGTGGCAAAGGGCCATGTCGCTGGCAGTAAGTTGCACTCGCATAAATTAATCAGCGGCGATGCCGTTGCTCGTAATCGTAACAAATTGTTATTAATTTTCTTGCTATTTTGCCCATTTGGCTCATAATTAAAAGAGTGTGAGAGAGAGAGAATGAGAGAGAAAGAGAGAGAGGGAGGGAGTGTATGTGTGTGTATTGCTTAAGCGATTGCAATCCAAAACAATTAATGCGTAAGCAGACTTCAAAAAAAAAAAGAAAAAGCTATCGCTGTCGATGTCGATGTTGGCAAGAAAAATGGCACACACAAACACACAGTTTCCCTCCCTCTCTCTCTCTCTCTCTCTCACACACACACACACACATGTAAGGCGCGTAATTAAGATCGATTATATGGCTAGATTGGCTGCAGCCGAAAACTTAAATCATTTAGAGCGTGTGTGCTCTAAAAATAATAAACCAATAGCCACTGATTTTTATTAACTGTCTGGCCGAGCAATCTGATTGGCTGGGCATGGCTTGAACGGCACGACGACAGTCGCTGGCTGAAATGCTCTAGCCCCAGAGCTACTACTAAAAATTAAGTGCTATTAACTTAAAGAAACTGGAAACTGGAAACTGGAAACTGGAGCTTAATGCACTCACAGCTCAGACTAAGGTTTTTTACTTGCAGTTAATCAATTAGACTTATATTTTTATATTTATATTTTATGCATATTTTTACAATTGTAATGTCGAGTGATTCAGTAAGTATTTTCATGATATTTATTTGAATATATATATTTTTGTATATATATATTTTTTTAACATTTTTTTTTTAATTATTTATTTTATGTTTTTTTTTTTCCCCAAATAATTATGTTATTGTATTTGCCATACGTCATGTTTGTTAATAAATATCTAAGTAGAAAAGGCCTAGTTCTTAGTCTAAACTCTTAAATTATTGTAAGATACCATTCACAAAAAATTGTATTGTAACAAAGAGTGAAATAAATTGAAATTGAAATTGAATTATTATATTTTAATATTTAAACCAATTTACATAATTCAATTTTCTAACAGCATTTTTATTTTCAATTTATTGTTTGTTTATTTATTTTATTTTTTTGTAATATCTATCGATTTCTATAAAATTCTTATTGCCCATTGCCAATTGTGAATGGAAAATTGGCAAATTAGCATAAATGCAGCCAGTGTTGCAAAATGCCAATAGACAGTCTGGCAACCCTGTGCGTTTGCGTTTGCGCAGCGCGCTCTGGCAACAGTTTGTGAAGTGGTGAGAACTCCGCTGGGAGCCGTGTGAATGGCTGTTGAAGATGGGAAAACTTTGGATGGTGATTCTAAGCAGACGGCAATTAAATGCGAATGGCAGTCGAATTTACAGTCATGAAAGCAGCGCTCGAAGTGGAGAGCAGCACAAGCCACAAGGTTAATGACAAAACAATGGGCTTCTTTGGCAGAGTATAAACAATTGCTAGTTCTGTGCGTCGTCGGCTGCCACATGAGACATGCTATGTGGCATGTGTGTAAGTGCGTGTGAATGTGTGCGTCTGTCTGTGTGTCTGTCTGTGTGTGTGTGTGTGTGTGTGTGCTTGTGTGTGTAAGTCGGTTGCGAACGTAACGACCATCATTTGTTGCAAAATGATGTATAATTTAATACCCGCAAAGCCAACTCCCAAATGGCAGTTGCTTCCACACACTCTACATGTGTGTGTGTGTGTGTGTGTGTGGGTGTGTGTGTGTGTGGCACTCGCATGTTGTGTGACCTCCAAAACAAGCCAAAGCCAAGCAAAGTCAACGCTGCCCACCCACACTTGTTCACAGTGCATACAGCCCACTCTCTCTCCCTCTCTCTCTCTCTCTCTCCCTCTCAGTCTCTAAGTTTGCTGTCCTCAGTCGTCAGCCCGCATCCGCCTCCTGCGCCTTCGCCTTCGCCATCGCTGATGTACCCGGCCACGGACCACTAACGCGTCCCCAATGGGCAGCCAACAAAAACGAGCATGTGAGTGTATAAAAAAGCGTCGTAACAACAACAACAACAACAACAACTGCAACAATAACAACAACAGCTAAAAAGAACTTCCAACTACTCGTGCATTTAGTAGGAAGCCGTCGTCGCTCTTTGTTTGCCTGTCGCTGCCGTCGCCGTCGCCGTCGCCGTCTCTGCTGCTGCTGCTGCTGCTGCTGTGGGCTGTGCTGCGAACTGAACTGGAAGCTAAAAGCTAAAAACCGAGAGAGAGCTGAGTGCCAGGAGCCGGGAGCTGGCTAACGCGCCCGCCGGTTGTTTAACTCGAGTGCTGCACATAATTCATGTGTCCACTTGCAATTTTTCGTTGCCTGCTGCTGCTGCTGCTGCTGCTGCTGCTACTCCTGCTGGGCGACATTGTTATGCTGGCCGTGTTGTAAAAACGCCAAAAACAAAAGCGAAGCCCAAAAGCAAACGCAGCCCGAAACGTGGCGCGAAACGTGCGAGTTTATATGCCACTATTAGTGAGTGCTTCGCATCTGTATGCGTGTGTGTGCGTGTGTGTGTGTGTGTGTGTGTGTGTGTGTGTGTGTGTGTGTCACACGCCCGGACTCCAAATAGATTACTCAGTGTCGCGGCACTCTATCACATCAGGTCCGAGCAGCACCCAAGCGTGCCCGCCCCGCCCAACTTGAACTTGCAAAAGGTTCTCAGCCAAATGACTCACATGCCAGAGATAATATAAGATGCTGCATGCGGCATGCGGCATGCGGCATGCTCCAATGCTGTAGCAGCAGCACGTGTCAATGATTCTGCAGTGGAGCCAAGCTCCAACTCATAATTAGTCTTATTGGCATTCAGCAGCACTTCAATTGCAATCGGAAAAGAAATTTGAAAAGAGATTAACCTTGTCGAGGAGCTCGCTGGCATCTCCAAGCTAATTGTAACTGACCTAGAGTGGACTAAAAGAGCTAGGCATATTAGTTATACAATCAGTTAAGTATAAGATGGGCAGCTGCAGCTACTTCAGCTCAAGGCAAACTTAATGGCAGAGACTTCGAGCTGCTTGTAAGAGTCAGAAGTGATGAGAGAAGTGTGTAAAGCTAAATACGGTATTATTTTATTTTAATGCTATGTACATTCATGTATATATAAAAAAAAAGATATATGTATATATCATATCACATCATATATATGCATATACACTTCTCTTATCACTTCAGACTCCTACAAGTAGGTCAAAGTCTTGCTCTACATGCATAGGATTCAATATGATTTAAAGTAATTTATATTTATATAGAGAAATATTAATTTGAAACTTCTCTAAAACTTACAGATTCCAAGTTCATATGCAGCCTTTAGTCAAAAAAGCCCCAACTTGTTACAGCTGAGCAATAAGAGAAGGGTTTGAAAGAAGCACACTTTTCTAGATATTCTTTTCTATATCTATATATGTATGTATGTATTTTTTATCTATATCTTTATATGTATGTATGCTCAAAGTGATATACATATGTAAAAAATATTTATAAGAAAATAGGGAAGAGAACAAAGAGACGAATTTAGATAGTTTAGATGAGGCTAACTGATGTCCATGCTCTATGAATTACTCTACTCTGCTTTAAACTTTAACAGACTGCAGTTTACAAAACTTCCTAGATCCCTAGAACTTCCAACTGATTATAGCTTAGCACGTGTAGCAAGGCAATGTGGAAACAGACTTCTAAAGCTATCCAAATTTTGTTAACTATTGACTTAAGATACGATTTGAAGTTTGACAATGTTGCGCAAGCGCTTTAAACGAACGATTTGAGAAACTATATATTTCCTTATTTTCCTTTATTTTTTTTTATATCCTGAACCCATTGAAAATGGGAAATCTGGGTATAACGGTTTTGTTAAAAGTATGTAAAAGGCAGAAGGAGGCGCGGCAGACCCCATAAAGGATATATATTCTTGATCAGGGCGACGAGCTGAGCTGATTTAGCCCTGTCCGTTCGTCCGTATGTATGAACGCGTCGATCTCAGATGATATAAGAGCTAGAGACTTGAACTTTTCTTCTGTAGGTCCGTATATATATATATTTCGTTTCCTAAAATCGATAACTAATCCTATTTTTTTGGTATCGATTAAAAACCTTATCGAAAATCTTGTTTTTCTTTGATTAAAAAAAAAAACATGGGTCCGTTGAATATGGGCAAACTCAGATGGGTTCGTCGAATATGAACAACCCTGTAGATCTCAATTATTACTAATTCTATGCTATTCTATGGTATTTCAGTTTATTTTTGAATACTTTAATAACATACGAAATTTTCTTTTGTCCACTTTCATTCACAAAAAGCTGCTACTTTCAAAATGCCTCATCTCAGACTGAAGTATCCGGACCTTTTAGCTTCTGCCTCGCCTGGACTGAAGCAACTGGATAGAAGCAGCTTGCCTGCTTGGAGGCACTGGACTAAAGCAACTGGATTGATGCAGCTTGACTGCAGCAGGTGGGCTCCTTTTGGTAGTATTGACTTCTGCCTCATCTGACTAAAGAATGTGAACTGAAACAACCAGATTGAAGCAACCGGACCAAAGGCGCTGAACCATTTGAGCTTTTGTAAGCATTTCGCCTGAAGCAACTGGGCTTCTTTTGGGCGTCTTAGCCTCTACTGCCTGGCTGAAGAATCTGGATTGAAGCAACTGGACTGCAACAAACTGAAACTGGGTTCCTGCTGCCATGTCTACCAGAAGAATCTAGCCTTTGATGGTCTATAAATCCAAGAGATGTTATCGATAGCTTTCTTGCTATAAATCTGTGGTAACAAATCTTAGAGATTTAGTTGAATTTATAAAGCAGCCTCAGAGCAGAACCTCAGCGTCTATTGCCAACAGTGTAAAAGTATAATTATCTGAGAGATCAATGCAACAAGCTAAATATTTGCAATGAAACTACTTTATACTTTACTTTATATATGAGCAGTTGGCACCATGAATCCCGTATATGCCACTGATCCAGCACATGTATACATCTATATATATATATATATGTATATGTATATATATGAATATGTATATGTGTATATAGAGACATGTCTAACGCGGCTAATGCAGTCGAACGTTAAAGCCATAAAGCATCCGAAATGAGTTCGTTAAGCGCCTGCCGCATGTGGAGAGCTCTTGCTGCAAACAGACTTGTATTTATGTGTTTGCACTTTAGATTAAACGTAAAGCATAACATTTTTCCGATTTCCATTTTTCCAGCTGCCAACTCTGACTCTCTCTGGCTCTCTCTGGCTCTCTCTGGCTGGCTGGCTGGCAACCCAGTAATCTTTTGTTGGACTCATCGCCATGCACTCGCGCTGCCATCTACATAATTTAAGCCCAGCTCAGCCCAGTCCAGTTCAGCGGCAGGAGGACAAACGCGAAAATAAATAAATTTCATTGCGAGAGGCAGGCTGAGGTGGAGTGGACGGAGGAGTGCAGTGGTGGAGTAGTGGAGAGCGGGAGGTGGATGGATTTGGATTCCACTGTTGGTGGCTGGTGGCCCACGCAGGACCCGTCAGCGACTGTCAGCGGACCAAATGGCCAAAGAGTCAAGTGACAGCAAAGTGCATTTTCACACATGTCACACAAGCAACAGAGCCGCCTCCTCCCAGCTGCCTCTACTCCTCTCGCTCTCCCCCTCCCTCTCTCTCTCTCTTGCCTTTTGTACCTCTGTGCCGGGCCCTGCGTGTGGCTAGCATAATTTATGGCTTGGCGTTTATGGCTTTATAGCATGCGTTTGTCCAGCGTTACACACGCTTCCCCGTTGCCGGCTAATAGGCGTCTCCCCCCCCTCACCACCCCCTGCCCCCTGCCCCTGCCCCTCTCGAGTGCCTTGCAGCATGCCAATCAATAATATTTTTATATACTAGTGTCCGTGCTTTGTCTAATGCTCATGTCCTGCCATATTTTCGACTGCTGACTTCCGTCCGTCCGTCCGTCCTTCGTCTTGCCCTTTTTTTATTTTGTGCCAGGCAATTTATGGATGTGCAAACAAAACAGGAAACTCCAAATGCACAAAACGTACTCCTCCTGCAACAACGGAGGCACAGCTGTGGATGCATGAATGAATCGGACTTTCAGTGGAGTTGCAGACTCAATTATTATATAGCAATATATTGCAATATATATAAATGATAAATAGATGTTGAAGCCAAAAATTTGAACAATTTTATTACACATCAAAATAAATTTTAGACTTTGATTGCTGTGCCCAAAATGTTGCCTTCAGTTTTTCAATAATTTCTAAATAATATTGATGACTTGTCTTGAATGATTGAGGCTATTTGGGAGGAGGTGCGGGCACAAGTTTTGGTGGCTTCCAGTAGTCAATTATCTAGTCAATCAGATGATAAATGGGCTCGGTCCGATGGGACAAACGTGGACAAAGACTCGTCACATTTGGCGGCCCTCACAAAGTGCTTTGAAGAAGGTTCACTTGGGCTGTGGCCCAGACTCGAGGCTCAAGGCTCGAGGCTCGTTTACCCTTTTTAAGTGCCAAATTACCTTTGTGCCTTGTCGCTCGCCCGTTGGCTGGTTGGCTGGTTGGCCACTGTTGCAACATTCGCTTGATTAATTGGACAAAAACCGTCGCTGTGGCGCCGCTGGCCAGCGTCACGTGTCATGTGCCCCGGGGCATGTTGCATGGATTTGAGCGTCAAATTAATGTTGACATTCATAATAAATTTGCAAATTGATAATGAACATTTGCATTTAATGTGGCGCACTGGCGTCGCCTGTCAAACGAATGCAGAATTGAAATTTCTACGTTTGTCAGTGGACACGCCCACCGCCCTCTACCCCAGCCCACATGGCTCTGGCTATTAAGATGCAGCGAACTGGAAAATTATTTGGTCATTATGTCAATTTTGGTGGGTGGCCTATGGGTTAGGTCGAGAGCCGTTGCCAATGGCCAAGAAGTGCCACAAACGCATTGTAAAATTTAATTAAATTTCCTATTTGTTCATTTGTTGTTGTTGTTGTTGTTGTTGTTGCCTCGGCTATCATTAAACATTTATGCATATTGCATTTTTAATTGCAATTTGAACAATTCGCTTGTAAAACTCTATTGAAATAAGCTCTTTAAAGCGCGTTATTTTCCACAATACAATTTTCCTATTTTCCATTTTCCAATTTGCCATTTTCCAGTGACGCCCACTCTTGATATCATTAGCATTTGGTCAATAATCCACATGGGTGTGGGCGGCTGCTGTGGGTCCCAGCCAGTGTTGGTTAAGACAACACACATTTCAATTTTCCACATGGGAAATGCTGCGCGCCGAACCAATTTATGATATCCGCCCAAGTGACAGAAAAAACGATAGACAACAGAAATAAACAGAGTCATAGAGACCTACAGGCCTGGACTGCGGGCAGTACGGCGCCTAACGGTAAAAAGTTACAGTTAAAAGTAAAGTTAACCAACAACTTCGTTAGTTTGTTAAGAGGCACAGATCGTGGGAAAATAGCCGGAGGCAATTATAGTTATTAAGATACCCTGAACTTATTGAGTACGGAACTACGAAGGAGGCTTGGCAGACCGAAGATAAAGTCCATGCATATTCTTAATCAGGATGAACTGAGTTGTGCATGCATAGAATGATTGGAATAGCAGCTCTTCTATCTCTCATTCGGTCCATCATGACTTTTTGTGCCTGTTTTCTATGTAACCTCAGCAGCTTTAGTGAGAATATCATCAGATTTCAGATTGGCCAAGTAAACTGCCGAAAATAGCTTACAGACAAAGGTCGAGAGATGCCTCAATACGATATTCTGCATTTGAAGAGTGCTTAACAGCATGAACTTAAGTTATGTTAAGTTAATGTTAATATTTGATCCATGTGATGAAGGCAAACGCAATCAGCATGCTGGAAGAAGAAGCAAGCACAAAAATGCTTCATGCTGCTCTAACCCAAAAAAAGTAACTGGACTTTGTTCTAGAAAAGTGTACGCAGACTTTTGCGCCCTCTTTGTTGGCTAAGTTTTTTGTTAAATTTTTTTTTTTTTTTTATATATATAATATAAGCATTGTTATTTAAAAAAAATAAAAAATTTTGAAAAAAATAGATAAATAAATGAACTATATTTTAAAAATAAGAATCATTCCACTAAGTGCCTTGTAGCATATGCTAGAGGCAACTGAACACAAAAACAAATTTGTTTTCTAGTGTACGCAGAGTTATGCTGGCAAGTGTATCTTTTATAGTAATTTCCTGTCAATACCTAATTATTAATAATAAAAAGTTTTGCGCCCTCATAAAATCATGTTTACCTATTGATTTACAATTTGCGTTGAGCTGCTTCTAGAAGGTTCTAAGTGGATGACATCCATGAGTTGCCAAAAAAAAAAACAAAAAAAAGGGGGAAGAGGACGAAAAATAGGCAGAAGAATGAAATGTGCATGCAGAAAGAAAAAAGTGCGTGGCTCGTGAGCATATGCAAGTCATTGCTGAAGCAAAGTGTTGGGTTTTTCCTCAAATATAGTGCTATTAATAACACTGCTTCTTTTTCTCCAGTTACTCACAGCACTGATGCCTGTCTAGGCCAATCGACAGTTGATGGCGCCACAGCTGGTAGCAAGTGCAGTCACTTAATTAATCTCTCTCTCTCTCCCTCTCACTCTCTCTCTCTCACTCTTACACTCCCCCAACCTCTCTATCTCTCTCATTGACTAATAGAAGGTCATAATTGATGCCAATTCATATCAAATTTCCTATAAATTAAATAATTGTCCAAAATGATTCATTGTAAAATTATTCAACACTGCAAATGCGGTATCGATAGGCAAAAATGCAACTATCTGTATCACTAGTGTTGTAAAACGTTAGCAAGTATAAGCTTCACATTCGATTCGACGGCAATTTGATATCCGGCTACGAGTTTAGTGCATGTGCTTTCCACACGCTTTCTAGTTTGCTCGTGCAAAGAAATATTATAACAAACAACTAGATAACATCAATCTGAGTTCATATTCGCGAAAAGAATTGAAAAACAATGCATGATCAACGAAATATTTACGGGTGAGTGTGTCGGCAATTGAACAGGAATTCTGATTGCAACTAAATGCAATTCATTTCACCAAATAGCAGCGATGATGGAGCTGGCGAGCAGTCGAACAACGCCGATGAGAGGTAAGAATTAGTTTGAATGTGTGAACTTGAGACTGCACAATAATCAATAATGTGCACCTTCTATAATAATCTCTGTACTCAGCAGCTACGGCATTGACATCGAGATCGAGATCAACATCGACATCGACATCGAGAGTGAGAGTGAGGACTTGGACGTGAGTGAGATGAGCATGTCGAGCACCAGCTCCGGCGATCTGGATGTGAACGAGCAAGAGCCCGATGACTATATAGATGTGGATGGGATGGACGAAGAAATGCCGCTCAGCGATCACGTACTGAGTGAGCAGGAGCAGCTGATCACGATCGAGATGATCACTCAGACCCTCCAGTCCTTCTATGAGAGCTTGGCCTATGCAATGCCCCTTCTCACTTCCTCGCCGGTGACTCTGGGCATGGCGGTGCATCAACCACTGCCGATAATCGATGTGACTGCGGTCACTCCGTCCGTGGAGCTAAGTCTGACTATCATCGAGACGAACTTCGACGAGCTCATGCACCTCTGGCAAGCCACTCTGCAGTTCATGGTCACTGCCGCCGCCCAGTATCCGGTGCCGCCGACCCTGGACCCTGAGCATCCCGATTACGATGAGGCGTACGTTAACAATTGGACAGCATATCAGCAGCACTTGGAGGACTTTGTTCATGTCGCTGAAGTCTTTGCTCAGCTGATTCAATATGAATTGCATCATCTACAACAGTTGTAAATTTTCGGCACAATTTTGAAATTTATATTGAAACTGATATTTTTGTGCACTCAATCGAGCTTCATAATCAACTCGAATCACGAATGTATGAATGAAGAATTCAATAAAATATGCATTTGCATAATTTGTTCTTCATTTTCTTTTCACTACATGTGTGTGTGTGTGTGCGTGTGTGTGTGTGCGTGTGTGTGTTTATTAATTATATTTATAAACAAGCAGAAATCGTGCACCAGTTGTGCTCCTTTTTATTTATTTATGCTATTAAACATTTCTCGGGAAGGCGCGCGCTCTGCATTAATTCAGCTTTGCATTTAACAATTTTATTATTGAATTTTAATTAATTCAACAAATGACGCAGCTACAACATCGACAACAACAGCAGTAAATTGCAAATGGAAACAACAAATGAAACATTTCTCACACACTCTACACAACGTCAATTGAGCTACATATGAACTTGATTACATTGCACTGAGAGTTTTTTTCTCTCTTTGCTTTTATTATTTATAATGTGAATGTGTTTTTTTGTTTTTTTCTTATGTAGAGTTGTTATACAGAGCTATTGGAATATCAGTCTTGCAGTCGAGAGCACTCTTAATTGTAACAAATCCATTTTAGTACAACAAAACAAGTATTTATTTAATATTGATATTTAATAACTTCTGTATAGAGTAATTAAAATTTTCCATTTTTTTTTTTTAATTTTTTTTTTTGGTAAAGATTATTACTTGCTTATTAATAATACATATATGTATTTTGTATTATGTATTTATTTTTCATTGAGCTTCTTTCATCTCGTTTACTTTGTGTATTTTTTTTTTTGTATTTGATTTAAATTTTAATTTATTCCTGATGATCATCATTACGGTTAATTCCGCTTTGCATTAAGCACTGTGCGCAGCCAAGCGCGTTGGCGGAGCTGATATGCCCGCGCTGCGCCTTGCCCAGCCTCATAAATTGCCTTGTGTCCCGCGTGCGAGATATGAAAATGCTCAAATAAAAATACAAATAAATTAAATAAACAGCAACAAAACAGCACAAAGACAAAAATCATCCAACAAAAAATGAGCAAATGAAAACGTTGCAGTCGGGCATTGCCGACCGCAGAATACTCATTCACGGCCAGATCCATTTTCCGGTTTGCCACGCCCCCAATTGTTATATATGTATGTATGTGTATTCCTTCTATGCCAATATCAGTAGAGGTTAGCGTTTGTAGCTTTTAAGACTCTAAGCTATAATCTAATCTAAAGCCAAGTATATTCTCCAAATTTCAACTCTACCATGGTTTCTGATATGTCGGAAAATACGTTTTCTGATTTGCTACGCCCTTTGACACTTTCTAGGTCCAGGTTATTCACGAGTCTCTATTCCAAATTCGGATAGTGCACAAAACCAATAAACTCATTTCATTTCGAAATAAAAACGAATGCGAGAGAGACGGAGAGCTGTGCGTGTGAGCAAGATGGCGCTGTAATTGATATTTACTTTAGAGCGAGCGCACATAACGATGAGATTGAAACTGTAAACACACACACACACGCACACACATACACTTATATGCACATACACTGCTTTAAGTATTTACTTTTATGAGTGGTTGTCCAATTGTCGCCGCCTCAGGCAGATCAAAATAATAATTATTGCGCCAATGCAAAGAAATCATTAATCGGAAACTATTTTTTTTGCAGCCTGTGTGTGTGTCTGTGTGTGTATATGTGTGTGTGTGTGAGCTGGGATATCGCCTAGCTGGCCCACGGCAATCCCAATTTGCCCGCAGCATGCGCACAGCTGCTGACGCGGCCTTAAACCGTGAATAATGTTGAAATGTAATTATACATAATTCAGACACAATGCCAAACGGTAAATCCGTGCTGCCAGCGCACGAGTGAATGGGCCATCCAACCAGCCGGCAAGCCGCACTGAATTAGCACCCAGCAGACCAAGAGGAGCCAACATCAGTTGCAGCAGCAGCAGCAGCAGCAGCAGCAGCAGCAGCAGCAGCAGCAGCAGCAGCAGCAGCAGCAGCAGCAGCAGCAGCAGCAGAGCGACGCTCGTCATTTCCTCTCCACACACACACACACACACACACACACACAACCTAATTAGTTAAGCGAAGCGTGCGAAGTGAGCAGCATTTGCTTCTCTATCTCTCTCTCTCCCTCCCTCACTCTGCTTCTCTATCTGTCTCTCTGCCTCACTCACTCTCAGTCGGTCTGTCTGCGGCAGCCTTTGTTAAGGCTATGGCACTCAACGTGTTGTCGGGGCAACGGTAAAAAAAAAAAGGGAAAGAGAGAAAAAATGAAATTGTTATACGATTTTCCTTTTATTTACACAATAATCAGTAAAACAGGAGCACCAACTGCAGTAGAATCATCAGCAACGGCGCAATTATCGGGAAAAATATGCGACCAGCAAGTTTTGCCAGTCGACGCCAAGATGGCTGCGGCGCACAGTTATATCTCTTCACATGCACGTACGTGTATTTATATCTGTATTTATATATAGACTTATTCATGATTGCCAATGCCAATGCTGGTATACAAAAAAGCAAAAGTAACTGCAAGAAAAAAAAAAAAGAAAGGATTATTAATATTATAATCTACAAATTAGTGTCCGCACAATTATACAAACCTTTGTGTCTTAACGGGGTCGCAAGCGAAAAGAACTAAGAATTGCAGAATCATCAATAGGGATGATAGTTTTGACTTACGTGGCATTGTTGGTGATGATAATTACTTCCGATCTATCGATAGTTGACAATAGTGCCATAATAATGAGTAGTTGACAGTCTCAGGAAGAAAAGCGCAAGGCAGACACAATAAGAATAAAATTAAATTAAAAAAAATAATAAGAATTTGTCATATATTGCATTAATTATAACGAAATGATCTTATGCCTACAACTGTATATATATTTATATCGACAAATCTATAAATGTATGTAACTATATATATACATATCTTTAAATCTATATATATAGATATATAGGTATATATATTGATGAAAAGATATATTTATTTAGCTGTATATATATATAAAAATATATATATGTATTTGATTTTTGGCTGATTTTTTGGTTTTTAATTATTAAAAAATGTTTTAAAAATATTAAAAAAATAAGTGCATTAATATTTTATAAGTTAAAACATTAGACTAACAACTGCCGTTTAAATTTAGCTGATATCGCATAAGGTTTAGATTTTATGGGTGGCCAAAGTTTTTTTTTAGGTGCTGGTTGATATAAGCTGTGAGCCACTGTACAATATTAACATATATCTTTACACTTACATATCTATAATCTCTATATTTTCATATCTATCCCAATTAATTCCATGCACTTATACTCCCCACAGTTTGCCTCGGATGCCAGGGTATCTGCATGCGTTGGCAAACAGCGGCAGTCGTCAGCTACGGTTATATTTCAAAAACTATAGCAGCTGATGGTGAGGGGGCAGGGGGTGGGGCTGGGGCTGGGCCTGTCAGTGAGAGGCTGAGTGAAGGCTGACGACTGTTGTTCGGTTGTTGGCAATTGGATGCATGGACATCTGTGCATCTGTGTAACTTTGCAACGGTAATTAAATTGCAGCTGCCTAAAAGTAGGCAATGCTTTTGTGTCCGGCAGGCGAGCAAGCGAGCAAACGAGCTCGCTCTGTTTTTTGGGCAATGTAAATCGAATATAAAGTGGACAATTGCAGCACAAAAGAGTTAAGTGAGAGAGACAAAAAACAGACAGAGAGCGACAGAGAGTGAGAGAGAGAGAGTGAGAGTGAGTGAGGGGGAGATAGAGACAGTTTCAGACAGCTTAACGCTCGACTGCGTGCGCATTTCTTAAATGCATCATAAAAGAATCGCAATGGCCGCATTTGAATGCATTTGCTAAAGCCAAAGAGAAAACGTTGGCATGCATGTGAAATGCGTTGTGCCACATATCTGGTGTTTATCTTAGCCTTACCTCGATAATTGCTCACATAGCTTCAATCACTATCACTAATTCACAGAAATGTTTCGAGTGGAAAGAAAAAATGCATTTAATAAACCAAATAAGCTGAAAACAAGCAGCGAGCATTGAGCCAACATTTACAAACATTTCAGCAGAGACAGAGACAGAGACAGAGACAGAGACATAGACAGAGACAGAGACAGAGACAGAGACAGAGACAGAGACAGAGACAGAGACAATGTCAGCCAGAGCTGGAATTGGGCAATGTCTGAATGGGGATTATGAGGCTGGCAGCAAAGAAGATGATTTTGCGGCCGAGGGCGGCAGCCAGAGCTACTTAGACCTGGCCGCAAGCTGTTGACAGCAGTTGGCCAACTGTAAAACCAGCTGCTGCTGGTCAAGCGACAGCTGGTGGGCGGCTGGCCAGGACCTGACCTGATCAGCAATGGGCAACGAGTGTTAAGCATTTTAATTGCTGGCATTAATTTAGACATGACTGTGGCAGTTGCCATTGCAATTGTTGCTGTTGCACCTGCAAATGGCAGGCGAATGCACAGTGGGAGCGATGCGTAATCAAAAGTTCATGGACATCGTAAATAATTGCTAGACACAAAGGCATTTGCACCAAAGACCAGCAGACGGACGGACAGTCGGAGTGAAAGTCGTCGCAGCTGCAGCTGCAGCTGCAGCATTTGTCTCACTTCGTTGGCATTTAATTAAAACGCCAGCAATTTATGCAAAACAATTGCCGCGTACACATACTTTGCGACATCAGTGTAGCCAGCGGGCTCATTGACTTTGCCAGCTGCACCTCCTGTGTCACCTCCGCCATTCAGATTTCTATGAAATTCCTGCGGCAAGTGCATCCAGCAGTCGACTTGGCAGCGGCTGTGGCTGCTTGGTAAAGTGCCGCAGTCATCATATTAGAATGCAATTATACAATTGCCTTTGCATGGCAAGGACAACAAAACGCCTCTTAGCCCAGGGCCGGCCGCGTGCATAATTTATAATGGTCCACAAGCAGACACACATGTATGCCATATAAATATTTATACATATATATATAAATATATATATATATATATATATATATATATGTATATGCTTATATATCTCCCCTATACATTGACTTAGCGCTGCCACGCCTCTTTCGCTTGGCATTTAGCAATTTATTACGTATACGACCTGTTGGGCGTGCTGCTTAAATTTACAACAGCTCTCGGTCGGCTGGCGCTTAACATGGCCCAACACACATTTGCACAGAACTGAAACTGAAACTGAAACTGAAACTGAAGTTGCCCCAAACTTCTGGCCTTTGTGCGCTTAAGCGCCGAATTGTCGCTGGGTGCAAGTGCCGGCCAGACGGAAACCGACTTGCAGCTCAAGCCAGCCCAAAATTGAATAGGGGGGCGAAAAAAAAAAAAAAAAAACAGCAACAACAACAACTTGAAATCGACAGGTTCGTTTGCCGTTCGTCGGCAAGGTCTTTGTGTGCAACTTGACAAACTAAAAATGAAAAAAGTTTCCGCTGCCGTCGTGTTGCCAGCGTCGCCTTTTTCAATATTCTTTCGCCAGCCTTACCGCAGCAGTCGACAAAGCGGCGCAGCGAGGGTTTGACATATTGATTTTGTAAACTGCCTCAATACTCCTCTTCCACTCGCCCTCTCTCTTCCGCTCTCCCTTGCTCCGTGTGGAGCAATAAAAATTTAAGCTTGCTCAAGCAGTCAAGTCGAGTCAAGTCAAGGTGAAGCTGCAAATCTATTTAAGCCAAAGTGCAAGAGTTGCTGTCCAAAATTTCAAGCAGCGCGCCAATTGTCGTCAATGTGGGACAAATAGAATCGAAAGGATCCCTGAATGTGGACAATGGACACATGGGATTTCCATTTTGTATTCCCGGGGTATGTGAGTTTTGTTTGAATATGCCTCTGATGGACTGCAGGAGGCGTGGCAGACCACATTAGGTAAATACATTCCTGATCAGGAGAACTGCTTCTATCCGTCTGTTCAGCTGTGTGTCTGTCCGTCAATTCCCTGCTGAAAAACTAAAGACTTGCAGTCTCAATTGAACATTCCCATACTCATTCCTCATTCCTATACGCAGTATCCTAGCCAACTATACGGACCCCATCCCAATATAGCTGCAGCGTGATCTTACTATGGGAACTTAATTGTTTCATAACTTTTTTTGTAGACAAACAATCTTCATAAAACTTTCAGACCGCGCCATTAACAATAAAAGCGTGTTTGCTTAAAAACAAGTCTCTACTGTTTGAAATACGCTTTTTGCAAACTTGGGTGGAAAGAGTGGATTTTGGGGGTGGGGGTAGAATGTACCAAAAACCGAAATTCTAAAAACTATATGTGAATCTATATTAAAAATTTTCAGACTCTAGCTTTATAAATGTAGGAGGTATAATTTTCAAACTGATTTTCGATAAGGCTTTTTATCGATAACAAAAAAAATGTGGCAGTTATCGAATTTTGGAAACAAACTTGATCTGCGCGTGCAATACACGGATCTTCAATTTCAAATTTCAAGTCTCTAGCTCCTATATCTTCTGAGATCGACACGTTCAAGCATACGGACAGACAGGCAGATAGACAGACAGGCAGACAGACGAATAGTGTTGAATCAGCTCAGCCCGTCGCCCTGATCAAGAATACATATACTTTATGGGGTCTGCCACGCCTCCTTCTGCGTGTTACATACTTTTAACAAAATCATTATACCCTGATTTCCCATTTTCAATGGGTTCAGGGTATAAAAAGACTGTGCAACATATACTAAACAGAAATTAATGAAATATATATATATATGTATATATACATATATCTTTTTAGAGCATAGGATACATATCTATAAGAAGAAGATTTGTTAAGGTGTAGTAAGTAAGGTGAAGCTTATGGAATAAGTAATACATTAAGTTAAGATACGATCCAGCAGATCTTGAGGATGGTGGCTAAAAGAGCTTAGAACTGCAGTTCCTGCTAGCCAGTACAGTGCAGGCTATTTTCTGGATTTTATCGCCAATTTTAAGAGCTTTAAGGTCTCGCTCTATATCCCTGGCACCCTTGCTTGAAGCACCATTGACTTGGATGGCATAGAACAGGCCAGAAGGTAGAATTCTCTAATCCATGTTAAGCTTGTTGTCCAAAGAAAGCAGCCAAGACAATTTGTGTAACTATCGCAGGTAGTGCTCAATGCGATATTTGATAGACCCAATGACATCTTAAGACTCTGTCCAGTAGGTCTTGACAGTGGTGGGCTCTGAGTATTCTCCAAGCTCTAGCTGACTTTTAAGATGCAGATGTCTATAAGCTTTAGGTCAGTCTAGCTGTTTAGATGAGGGAATCAAGTCTCCTCAAGCACCTTTTGGTTAGCTTTTGACTGCTGTCTCCAATTTTTGGCAGCTCTTGAGGTCTCGCTTGATGTTCCTTACCCTCATGTACCCCAAGGCACCAGGCATCAAAAAGTCTAAACTCAGTTATATTCCAAGCTTGTTGTCTAGCGACGGCTTGTTTCATGAATCTTCCAAGAAAAGCTATATCAATATATCAATATCAATATCAATATCAATATATGTATAGCTGACACAGTTTGAGCTCAACTTTGTGTTTATCAGTCATATCAAGTACATTCAATATTTAACTCTTTTGCTTAGAACTGTTTGGCAATTTGGCAGATTGAGGAAAGTTCTCGGAAATGTCGCCGCCGCTACAAGTCGAGTTTCTTTTTCAAGCTGTGCTCCACTTGTTAGATCGCTAATCGGCAGATAGCTGAAATTTGCCAATTTGAAGAATATGTTTGTTGCCACTTTTGCAATCGGCTCTCGCAGATCTGTGCGAGTCGAGCTGAGGAGAACATAAACTGCTGCTGGCCATCATAAGTCAACTGTTGATGGCTCGCCAGCTGCTGACGGACTGGCTGACCTTTGCTGGGGGTCACGGGCTGCGCCCGGCGGCACGAAACCCGTTTTTGGCAACGGGCAACGGGCAATGGGCAATGGGCAATGGGCAGACGTCGATCTGTTCTGGCCAAACAACATTAATTTTCAGCCATGACAGGCCAAAAGAAACACGAGTTAGAGAGAGGGAGAGGGGGAGAGTGGGAGTGAGAGAAACGACATCAACAACAGTGTGAAGCTAAACAACGAGCTGGTTGAATTCCCCGGCGAATGCTGTTGGCGTCTCGCCATTTATGCGTAATTTGCCAATTTACACAAATTCTTGTCTTGGCCCTATTGAATCTCGCTGGCCGAAACGCAACCTTTTGCGTGCCTGGGCCAGCTTGGCCGCCTTTCTGCGGCGTCACCGTCGCATTTCACGTTCGAATCGGACGGACGGAGGGACGGAGGGATGGAGGGACGGACGGATGGCTACGGTTACGGGCTCACGCGCGCCAGACATCCTTGAACTTGCCATGGCCAGGATATCATGTTCGCATATTTTTTGTCTGCATTTTATTTATATAAACTGTAAACCAAGTCGTTGACTCCTCTATTTGGCCAAAGCCAACGAGGCCAGCAGCGACACCAGTCACACCCAACGCAAAAGGCAAAGGCTACGCCAAAGACTATGGCACGGGTTATCAATTGTTTTCACACACACACACACACACACACACACACACACACACGCAGAGGCAAGAGAATTCGGCGTCTGCCATTTTGTTGAACGTGCAGCGCAACGTTTTCTTCTTTGGGGCTCAACGGCCCACGAATTAAAAGAAGATTTAGGAGCGCCTGGAGAGTGTCACACCTCAGATGCTAATCAGACTTTAAACTCGCATTTAAGCGGACGTGAAAGCCAGCAGCTGAAATATATAGTATATACGAGCATATATATGCATATAGATGAATATGTATTGCTCATTGAAAACAATATTCAAATCAATATTTTCCCTTATATATTGGGTTGAATAAGCAAATCTTGCCATTGGAATTTGGCCAGTCTGTGAAGACATTTAAAGCCATTTGTGCTTGAAGTTGCCAAGGTCAAGCTTTAAGCTTTAAGGTTCAACTACATCCGAATATTTGATAGACATAAATTGATATTTAACTCAATTTATTTTATAGACCATTCAAAATATAAATTGATATTTGCAGATTGAACATTGCATCAAAGTTTTTAACTATGAAAAGTGTTTTTTATTGCTTATAATTTGATGAAACTTAATATTTTCACTTTGTTTTCAAATACAGTTTCACAATTCAACTGCACTCGGCAGTAAATTAAAACAAATATATATATATTAAATATAACAAGTAAGAAAGCTCTAGTCGAGAATGCTCGACTACGAGACCCCCTGAACCCTTCAAAGAACTGATACTTCAGTTTCAGTTATTGTTTCGGGGTCAAAATATAACAAAAATCGAAATTTAAAAAAATACATATGACTCTATATATTAAATTTGGAGACTCTAGCTCTAAGGATATAGATTATTATTAATTATTGATTTTTGGAAACAAGCATACAATCAGCTCGTCACGCTGATCAAGAATATATATACTTTTTTGGATCTGCCACGCCTCCTTCTGCCTGTTACATGCATTTAACAAAACCATTATACCCAGATTTCCAATTTTCAATGCGTTCAGTGTATAAAAAGTCTAACATAAATGCTTTTCAATTTAAATACATTTATATTCTACTATTATATTTCACTCGAAAATAAAAAAATGCTTTCACTATTAAATTTCATGCGAAAGAATTTAAAAAAAAATATATAAGTGAATAATTTAAATAATAAAAAAATAATCACAAATGCATTTCATACATACAAAATTAAGTAATATTAATATCTTATATAACAACTCTTGGAAAAAAATTTGAGCAATAAAAATAATATTTAACATTAAGTTTATCCAAGAAAAAACACGAAAAATAATATTTAAAATAAAAAAAAAAAAAAAAAAAATATATATATATATATATATATATATATATATATATATATATATATATATATATATATATATATATATTTTTTTTTTTTTTTTTATTTTAAATATTATTTTTATTATATATATATATATATATATATATATATATATATATATATATATATATATATATATATATATATATATATATATATATATATATATATACACATATATATATATCATATTATATTTTATTTCATTCGATAAAATGTGTAAAATATAAGAAACAAATTTGTAAATAAAAAAATCTTGATATTAAATTTACTAAAAAAATCATGAAAAATTAATAATAAAAATATGTTTATATTATATTTCATTCAAAAATATTTTCAGGGTATAGGAAACAAATTTAATATAATAAAAAATCTCGTTCTATTATATTTCAAAATAAAATAAAAATAACAAATTTATTTAATTCAAAATCAAAATCATAATAAATATAAATTTTGTACTACAAAATTGTAAAAGTTCCAATTTAATATAAATCCAGTTTAATAAAAATATTGTTCACTACTTAATATCTTTAAATTTCATTTGTTTATATATATAAGAAGAAAAAATTGCATATTTACATTTCAATTTTATATAAAATTTGTTTAATAAATGTATTTTATTCGAAATATGAAAAATGTAAAAAGAAAAAAAAAAAAAACACAAATTATATAATACTTCTTGTTAATAAAAATATTTTATATTTTATTATATTGCACTATTGTATTTCCCACAAAAAAATAAAAATAAATAAAATAAATAAAAAAAAAATTTTTATTTAATTTAAGAAAAACTATATATAAATATATAGTTTTATACACAAAATTTGATGAAGTCAAATTAAAAATAATAAAGTTCACTCAAAAAAAAAAATAAAAATAAAAAAAAAAAAAAAACAATAATAAAATTTAAAAATTACAAAATAAATAAAAATACAAATTAAAGAAATTGAAAAACTTTAAAATAATTATTAAATACATTTTATTAAATTCACTGTTATATTTCACTCAAAAAAAAAAGAAGAAATAAAATTAATAAGTATATATATGTTTAAAAAAAATACATAAATAATAAGAAACTACGTAAAAATATATATTAATATATATATATTTTTTTAAAGATTTTCTTGTTGTCTCGCAGCTTAGCGGATCGGTTCGTCGACTGCTCATGCGCCCAGTCAAGAGCTTTCTGGCAGCTATCGCCGATGTCGGCGGTGCCGGTGGCGCTGCCGCTGCCGCTGCCTGCGTGGCTTGTGTATGTGACGATGGCGTCGCTTCTTCTTATGCCTGCCCTGCTGGTTGTTGTTGCCGGTGCGCGAGTTGGGCTTGCGGCGTCTGGTGATGCGCTGCTGGGAGTCGCCATCGTCCGCCTGGGTGGGCAGCGGCTGGTCCTCGATGGGGTCCAGATTGCGCCAGCGTCGCGTGTCGTTGCCATTGATGATGGTTGTCGTTGTGGTGGTGGTTGTGGTGGGCGTCGTAAAGGTGGGGCTGGACTGCGGTATCACAATGATGTTCTCTTGCGCCGGCTCCTGCGGGAAGAGGCCGCGAAAGAGCATGAACTTCTTGAACAGATCGCGTCCGCTGCCAACATCGGTGGCGCTCGCACTGCGACCCGCTGTCTGAGGTAGACGATAGCCTGAATGGAAAGTGGAAGATGCAATGGGTTGGATTGGGTTGGGTTGGCAATGGCTTGTCGATCTCACCAATTCGCAAAGTCTCAGCCACTTGCAGCAGCTGGAGCAGCAGCAGCGCCAGATAGACGCTGCACAGCATCCATTTGCCCCCAGATCTCTGTTGAGCTCTAGCTGTCATAGCTCTGGCTCGAGCGTCGTCTCTTGGCATCGCTTATCGATGCTAGCAGTATGTTCTGTTCTGTGCGCTGGCTGGGCAGGGGAACGACGCTTTTATAGATGAGTCCATGATGCGGGGATGCAATTAAAAAGTTTCACCCGAAATCTAATTGCGTGCTTGCGTGCGCGACGATGCCTTGACATGGTATCATTAGAGGCGCTGTTCTGAGCTGAGTTGAGCTGAGTTGCAGCTATGACTGGCGGGCACGTAAATCAAGTGTGTGAAGAACTCATAGATACACACACACACACACACACACACACACACACACACACACACACAGAGAGACAGACACACGCTCAGATAAAGTAAGTAGCTGAGGCACAAGTGAAAGTTGTAGGCACAGTAAATCAAATCTAATAAAGTCGACAATAAACATGCGCACATAAATCTCGGAAGGCGGCACGAACGAAAAACTGGCAAATCAAGTTGCAGGCCAAACAACTATGCACACACACACGCACACATACATACAGCTTGTATTTGTATCTGAGAGATACAATACTTATGGCTGGCTAAAGCAACAGCCCGAGCGTGTTGTATAAATAAATAAACGAATTTATGTTTTCACAGCCAGCCTCAATCTTTTGTGCGTGTGTGTGTGTGTGTGTGGCATATTTTTTTATGCACATATTTATATTACATGACCACTTTTGCGGCCGAAGGATGTGCGGCAGATAGTGTCAGTGCGTGAGACACAGAGGCAAATAACTTTAACATAATTCACTTAAATCTTTTCGGTTTAATCTTGAAAAGTGTTTCACACACACACACACACACTTACACACACACACAGAGGCAAGCACTAAGTGTTCCATTCAGGCAGAGCTTGACAGAGCGACAGACAGACAGACAGAGGGCGAGAGCTGTGGACTCCTGACAGTCAAGTACATTGTAATACACACAGAGAGATAGAGAGAGGGAGAGAGAGAGAAGCACAGCAGCCATGAGCTGCCCAGCAGTTGCAAATGTATCTGTATCTGTATCTGTATCTGTATCTGTATCTGTATCTGTGTAGCTATGCATATCTGCACGAAATGTATCTTGCTTTGTATGCCAGCTGTGCTTGACTTCAACTTTTGGCGCCCAAGTCCAAATGTTTTCTTGTAATTTCGCAAAGTGTTGAGTCAATAATCAACAGGATCTCATTGGGTCCTCAGCCCGAGGCGAACTGATTAACACAGCACAAGAAAAATATAGAAAGTCTATAGAAAATTTCATAAATTTCAATTTGAATACCAAATCAGAATGAAGCAAAGAGCTGGGAAGACAATGAGTGTGATTATGATTAAGAAAATCTTAGTCCAATCTAAGCAATTGACACTCATAATGAACACATTAAGTGCACAAAATATGCAAAAAGGTTTATATTTAATTGATGTATATATAATTTATATTGCTTTTTAATCGAAGACTTTACTTCTATTGCTTTTCAAATTATACATTCTGCATTAATTTTATATATTCGCCTTTCAATTTGGCATCATTTATAATTTTGTTGTGGTTGCTGCTGCTGCTGTTGTTGTTGTTGCTGCTTCTGTTGTTGTTGCTGTTGCTGCTGCTGTGTTGTTGCTGCTGCTGCTGTTGTTGCTGCTGCTACTACTGCTGCTGCTATTGCTGCTGCTAATGCTTTTGCTGCTGTTGGTGGTGCTGCTGCTGTTGTTGTTGCTGCTGTTGTTGCTGCTGTTGCTGCTGCTGCTGTTGCTGTTGCTGCTGCTGTTGGTGGTGCTGCTGTTGCTGCTGCTGTTGCTGCTGCTGTTGCTGCTGCTGTTGGTGCTGCTGCTGCTGCTTTTGCTGCTGCTGCCGCTGCTATTGCTGCTGGTGCTGCTGCTGCTGCTGCTACTCCTGCTGCTGCTATTGCTGCTGCTGTTGGTGGTGCTGCTGTTGCTGCTGCTGTTGTTGCTGCTACTGCTGTTGCTGCTGTTGTTGTTGTTGCTGCTGCTGCTGCTGCTGTTGCTGCTGTTGCTGCTGTTGCTGCTGCTGCTGTTGCTGCTGCTGTTGCTGCTGTTGCTGCTGCTGTTGGTGCTGCTGCTGCTTTTGCTGCTGCTGCTTCTCCTTCTCCTGATTCTTCTGCTCCTGCTTCTTCTGCTGCTGCTGTTTGTGATAAAATTCAATTATAACATTTTCTATTAACTTAAAAGCTTCTTATATTTATTTAATTTGTTATTGTAGCTTGGCTTGCCAATGTTGTTGTTGCTGTTAGTTCTCTTCGACTTGCCAATTATTGTTGCTGTCAAATGCACACCCACAATCAAGCACACACACACACACACGCACAAAGGGAGATTTTATGAGTGCTGCCATCAATTAAGAGTACTTTGGCAGCTCTGCGTCTGTTAGCCTTCTTTCTCTTGGCTGCCTGCTGGCCGCAATCTTTTGGAAAATAGTTGACATATTACAGCCAAGGCTAAGTGTCTAATTGTCTGACTGACTGCTGGCTGCCTTGCTGTCCGTCCGTCCGTCCGTCTGTCTGTCTGTCTGATTGCATTTATCTGAATATCCATTATCATTTACCGACATATTTCAATATTCACAGCTCACCCCAAGCTGGCCAAGCCGACCGCCCATTAGCCCAATTTCAATTTATTAGCACTGCTTCTCTCTCCTTCGTCGTCTTCTTCTGCTTCTTCCCATTGTTGCTGTTGTTGGTCTGATTGAATTGTTATGCAAGCAAATTAAATCGATCTACTTAAAATTTGAATGAAATGCATTATGGCATCGAAGTCAGAGTCTGAGTCTGAGTCTGGGTCTGACTCGTGGGCAACCGGGCGTATGCCCAATAATTCTAAATGGACTCCGTTTACAAACGGAAAACATGCGTAAATTAAGCCTCAAAGGCAAATATGCAATGTCTTGGCTAATAATAAGCACTTCATTTCTACAGCATTTGCTGCTGCTGTTGTTGTTGTTGTTGTTGATGATGTTAACAGATTTGTGGTTTTTGTCTACCCAAACTATAACTGCTAATAACTTAAGTGCCAATCGAATCCCAATTTCAATAAACAAACTTCCACTGAGCCGGCCTGAGGAGGCCGTTGAGTATACTTAAATGGATTTATGTAAGCATTGTGGAATTTCATTGAAAATAATCTTTTAAGCTATTCCTAGAATTTTCTAGAATACTAGTGGAAAAACGTTGTAAGCTAAATTAATTCCATTTCAGATAATTCCATTCTTTGTTAAGCTCTGAGCGAATTGAAAATGGTAATTCAAGGTGAGTTGGTTTGCTGAAAATGAATGTAACTGGCTAAATGAGGCGTGGTCAATTTCACAGATACACACATACATTCATCTACATACATACATATATACATACATATCACGAGGTGTTGATTGTAGTCATGTCCGGCTAAGTGGAGTCCGTCCGCCTGCCTGGGTGTCTATCCGTCCGTAGGAACGCAGCGAGCTTGAAATCTCTTCGACTCTATTTGTCCTTATACAACATGAAATATATACTATACATATATTTCTTTATAGATCATCCCATTGTCTTATTATCGAACAACAAAACCGAAAGATTGAAGATGCTGGAAACTTATTATGATTGGGATGACAACTCTTCGCAGGGTTCCAGGTTTATGCTAGTCAGGCACTCTCAACTTTCAACTCCTAATTGTTAAATATTAAATTGAAGATATATCGATATTCTTTACAGGCCAACTAATTAAATTTATAAAATATTTAACAAAATATATTACAAATATCCAATCCACTACAGCTGAAAATAAGATTAGATTCGATTAGTTCGGTCTTAGAGTCAAAGCTTTCAGCACTAGCACTAGTGTTAGCTATCGATGCTTAACTATAGAGTTATCGATACTTTTCACATTCTCGTTGAGTCTTGACAGCACTAGAGTTAGCTATCGATACTTAACTAAAAGCTCATCGATATTTAACTATATCGCCATCGAGACTCAACCAGAATGGCATAACTATCGATAACTTTACAGTTAGGCATCGATAGGTAGCTATAGTGCTACGTCATCAATAGACGCAGATGAGAATGTAATTGAAGACGACAAAGTGAAGACGATATCAGCAAATTCGAGCAAAAAATTCAAACAAAGCCTTGCACATACAGACTGATATCTATCAACATTAAACATTCCAATTCGCTAAACCTCTAGTTTCTCAATGAAATTTGATTCAGCATTCCCTTGAGGTACAAAATCGAGAGACATATTGTCACAATGAGCAGACTGCTAAAGTCAGTTTCATTGTTATGGCATTCAGCTATCAAAGACAAAATAATCTCCAAACATTAAGTATGTGAGAAGCTTAGAGCTACCCAGATACTTAACAACTCCTATATTCGCAGTACTGATTGGAAGATACAGCTCTAGATACGCGTACAGAATAACAGCAACAGGCGAAGGCTCAAAAGGCAACATCCTCTGGATCGTCGGGGAGCTAACTTAATTCTAAATACTCTAAGATATCATAGAATTACTAATAAATAATAAATAAATACTGGCCCACTCAATAGTTGTAGTTGCAACAATAAAAATAAAATTATTTACATCTATAAGAAAACAATATTTCTTGAACAATTGCCAACTAATTTGGCTTAAGGGACTGACAATGACTGTAATCACTGTAAGGCTGAAATTCTTTGCTTAAATTCATACTCTCATTAGCAGATATTATGGATACTACAATCGGTTTGAATTTTCAGCAAATAAAAATATATATTTGTATTTTCTTTACAGCTTTAAAACTGTGTTAATTGCTTGATAAAATAATTTACATAAAATAAGAGCGAAAAAAAAAATGGGGAATTAAATATAAGGCTTAAGTCTAGTCAAGTAAACGCAGAGCATGGCCAGTTGAGTTGAGGATGGGAGTCGTAGGGATGGGGGTGGGGGGCTCGGTTTGGGCGCTCGCTTAGACGTACTGTATCCGGCGAATGTTCTTGGCGAAGGCCACCAGTGGATTCCGGCCCTCATTGACCGCTGCGAGAGCCGGACGCAGCCGTAGACGCTGGGCCAGCAGCGGGAAGCGACCGTCGCCCATCTTCGGGATGTCGGTGCTGGGTAGTGCCTCATCAGTGTCCTTGGGCTGATCGGAGTACAGGGGATCGACGACAAGCGCCGCTTCATCCTCACCCTCGCGCACGGGCAAGGGCACGGGAACAGTGCCTGCTGCTAGTTGACGCAGCATGCGCAGGTTGAGGGGAATATAGCCGACCGCATTGTTGCCGAGACTGACGGGCACCAGGGGCATGGCACCGCCGAGACCATTGAAACGGCTCAAGCCACTGTAGCCACCGAAGACGTTCGCACTGCTCACACCGTTGCCATACAGCTGGGCGGCGGAGTTGTAGTCGATCAGATTGTAGGGCAGCGCCAGGCCCGGCTGCTGGCCCTGGCGCGTCTCGAAGTACTGCATCGGCACCATCTGAGGACTGCTCATCACCTCACGGACCGCATAGCGCACGTCCGGCGCAGCGGTGGGTGCGGGATTGTTGTTGATATTCGTGTTGTTGATCACAAACAAAGTCCCGTTCTTCTCGTTCAACAAATGCTTCCTGTGGAAGAGGCGTGCCTCGTCCGGATTAGCCTGCAGCTGCCTGCCCGTCACGGCGGGCACATTCAACAGCAACAGCTGCTGCCCCTGGGCCGGTGTCAGCTCAGCCGTCGTCAGTATCTCGGCATACTCCACCTCGGGCGGTGCCAGCTGCTTGCCGTGCTGCTCCTCAGCATAGATGTTGGCCCGAAAGCTCTTTGCCTGCCCCTGTTGCTGCTGCTGCTGCAGCTGCTGTTGCTGTTGCTGCTGCTGCAGCTGCTTCTGCTTCTGCTGCCTCTGCTGCTTGAGCAGGGCGAGTGCTGCACGCCGCAGATTGGCCTGGTCCATCGGTGTCTCGATGTACATTTCGTTCGTGTCGTATGAGGTTTGCCACGCCGGCTCGCCACCGTCCTGCGTGGGTCCCACGCTCAGTGCGCTCGTCTGGACGTGTCGCTCCCTGTTCACATTGGCCGCCCAACCGCCATCGATGCCCAGTGAGCTGATCACGGCCAGGGCCAGCAGCAACTTCCTTATACCATGCACTCGCTTCATCTCTGTTTGGTTGTTGTTGTGCTCTCGACTCAGTTGCTCAGTTGCTCCGATGGGTCGCTGTGCTCTGTGCTCTCTGCCTGGCTTCGGGTCGTCCGTCCGGCTTATATAGTTGCGGCAGTTCGCTTCAGCTGGGCGTGGCTAATGAGCGCCATTTATTCGACGGTTATCGCCGACGCTTATCAGCGAGTCGAAGCGTTCTGGCTTTCATCGCGATAGCCAAGTGAGGCCATTAATTTTGCTTTGCGCAAGTTTTGCCTGATCTAAAGCCAGCAAAGAACTTGACGCTAATTGCGGCGAGGACCAGGCCGCAACGGAGTGCATGAAAAGCTGCAGTGACTCTTTGATATATATATATATAAAGAGAGAAAGAGAGAGAGGGAGAGAGAGAGAGATATATCCTTTGCTAATTGAGTTATGCATTCATTGTGCTTTACTTTGGCAGTTCTTGTTAGTTCTTGGTTTGAGTTTAGCCATCTGGTCAAGACAAATATATAGATATATTATAGATTAGACATATAAATATATAGCATATTTATATACATATATATATATATATATAGATTTGCGCAACTCACAGTTTTCCTTCGTAGTCCATCCGACAATTTTGTTATGCCATTTTCATGCAAGAGCTAACGGATCGCTGGGCTGGGGGTTTGAGGCGTATGCTTACTACTGCATTACTATCTCCACCTCTATAAATATTTTGCTCTGCCTCTCTCCTCTCTCTCTCTCTCTCTCTCTCTATCTCACTCCGTGTTTGTCTTGGCCCAATGTGTCAAAGTCAACTTGGTAAAAAGTTTGCTTTTTATTATTTCGTTGCCTTCATCGTCGGCGTCGTTGGCACTTTTTGAACTTGCCACTTGCCACTTGCCGCACGCCGCTTCTTCGTCGTCGTCGTCGTCTTCATCATCACGCTCCGCTTGCCGAGCGCGGACCGAGCGAAAATATTATAACATAGCATACTTTCCGGTGCTGGGCAAAATATGTACGAAAACAGCGCTCACCGAAATTGGGCAACGAGTGAACCGAAATAAGAAAAATATGATGGTAAAAACATAGATATGCTGAGAATGAATAGCAGATACCCTGTAGCAGGTGAAACTCTCTGAGAGCTCTACAGGCTGGGGCTCTACAGGCTGGGACTCTTTATGCTTCAGATTTTAAGCTTTTGGAGTGAAGGGAAATGAGATTGACACGACTAGCAGATACCCGGCAATGAATAAAACTGATAAGAATAGCTGTTACTGAGGGAATCATTGTGTATTGGTTAGAATCGACACGACCTTAGGATACCCAGGAAAGACTAAAACTTTTATGAATAGCGTGTATCTCTTCAATTAGGAAATATTTCTGTTTATGATGGATTCGACTATCAACGACGAAAGCAACATGGAGATCTATGATTAAGCTGTTCACTTAGGGCATTTCGAAGTTTATTGTATATAAGTGTTAGAAGTGGTCAGAAATAAGATATTAGCTGGGATCGACACGACTAGCAGATACCCGGAAATTACTTAAGTGATATGAACTAAAATTATTCATCTTTTTAAATCAGCTATATTTATGTTTAACACTTCAATTGACAAAGTGAACTGAAATACGATATAAATTATAATTGACAAGACTAGCAGATACCCTGCAACAATACTCGAGTTCGTCAGCTCACAGCTTTTCTTTAGCAATTCCAGTTATATATAGAAAATTACGCAAATTTAAAGAGGTACGACTAGCAGTTACCCTGTAAGCAGCTAAAAGGCTAAAAATTCCATAATAATATATAAGCAATGTAAACTATTTATATTTTTGTTTTTGATTTTATTAGAATATTTAATCTTAGATTCTCTAATCCACACTAGATATACAAGAGCTTACAGACTTTCACAGTTTAAGCCACTATAGGGCCTGGCTAACCCTATTCAACGTCTGCAGCGACCCGTTAGAAATATTAAAAAAAATACTCTATCCGTATGTTGGATAGGTCTGAGTCGTCTTGGAGTCGGGCGCGTTATGAGCGTGTTTTTCCGTTCAGGGGGAGGTGAAAAAAATACTATGCTATAATACGATTTTAGCAACGGCGTCGACTGCACTTACAAGCCGCTGCTCGCCACCAAGTTTTATATGACGCGAGCCATGCCAACCACCGCCTACCACCCACCACACACCACCCACCACCCACCGCCCACCGCCCAGCCGAGCACATTTGGAAAGCTCTTGTACTTTGCGCACTTTGCGCTCGCGTTTCTTTTCACTTCTCAAACAGTTTTTTGTCGCAATAAAAATTTAAGTCGATTTTATGGGCACAAAAAGCAAGTGGAAAGCCCGAGTCTACGTCTTCAGTTGCCAGCTCTGAGCTCCCGAGCTCTGAGTCCTGAGTCCTGAGTCCTCAGTACTCCGTCCGCTGTCCTCAGTTCAGTGTCTGTGCAGACTTGAATCGTGGCATCAACTCTCGAATGCAAAGTAAAGGCCAAAATTACAGTTCTCGGGCAAAAAGTTTCATTTCTCTGGCGATTTTGTTGTCTCAACTTTGCATTCATATGCAAGCGAGGGCGGAGATGGAGCCGCGCCCGCAGGCGGTGTGGGGGTATGGGGTCGTCAAAAATTGGAAGGTTTATTTAAATTTCAACTTGTTTCGAAAACGTTTAAAAAGTTTCCGCTACTAACTGACTGCTGATAACACAAAGTATCCCCAGCCCAATGCCGCAATCACTCCGCTGCCCCCACGCTCCCTGTCGCCCCCCACCCCTCGCAAGGCAAGTTGAAACAGTTGGCAAAGTTGATTCGACTTGTCCTCAGCCCGCGTCGAAAGGGCTGGGCGAGGGGCGTGACAAAATTAGCACAAAATATATATATATAATATATATATATGGATAAATATATATTTTATTTACTTGTGTCATATTTATTTTCGCATTTATTGGCGACTTTAAGCCGAGCCCCAAATAGCATTCAGCCACATTAAATATAGAACACAATATGTCAAATTGATGAACTGGCGCAAGCAGTGGTGCGAGGCCAGACGCCGTTTGCCCCACAATGTGGGTCACAATGTTAAATGTCTGGGCTGTCACTTGATATTGGCTCGGGGCAGGATGGAAGATAGACGTAGATGAAGATAGAGATGAAGATGAAGATAGATAGAGATCAAGATATAGATAGAGATGAAGATAGACATAGATATATATGTAGGTTAATAAATATAGATATAGCATATTAGATATAGGATTAAGGATATAGAATATAGGATATAGGACATAGGATATAGGACATAGGATATAGGATATGTGATATATGATATAGATATAGATATAGATATAGATATAGATATAGATATAGATATAGATAAAGATAAAGATATAGATATAGATATAGATATAGATATAGATATAGATAAAGATATAGATATAGATATAGATATTGATATAGATATAGATATAGATGTAGATGTAGATACAGAGATAGATAGAGATATAGATATAGATAAAGATAAAGATAAAGATAAAGATAAAGTTAAAGTTAAAGATAAAGATAAAGATAAAGATAAAGATAAAGATAAAGATAAAGATAAAGATAAAGATAAAGATAAAGATAAAGATAAAGATAAAGATAAAGATAAAGATAAAGATAAAGATAAAGATAAAGATAAAGATAAAGATATAGATGTAGATAGAGGTAAAAATATATATAGATATAGATATAAATATAGATATAGATGTAGATGTAGATACAGAGATAGATATAGATATAGATATAGATAAAGATAAAGATAAAGATAAAGGTAAAGATAAAGATAAGGATAAAGATAAAGATAAAGAAATAGATATAGATATAGATATAGATATAGATGTAGATAGAGGTAAAGATATATATAGATATAGACACAGATATAGATGTAGATATATAGATATAGATAGAGATGTAGATGTGGATATTGAGATAAATAAAGATATAGATATAAATAAAGATAAAGATAAGGAATATATAGATAAAGATAGAGATAGGGCTAGAGATAAAGATAGAGATCTATATGTATCTACATACACAGATATATATATAGATAAATAGATATATATATACAGATAGGGATGTATGATAAACTTGCCTAGTCTGAGTCCAAATTAAGTCTGCCCCACTCTGATCACCCACATCTGGTTCGCTTGCCTCGCCTCGCCTCGTCTGGTTGCGGCATCATCTCAAACGAAGTGAGTTGCAACTAATTTCAGTTTAATTTGTGTCAGTTTTTGTCTTAGCAGCGCTTTTCTTTTCGCGCCGCGACGTCGTCGTTACTTATTATCCTTTGGCTTCCCTTCGGCTTCAGCGTGCGACGTGTAAATGCTGCTAATGACGTCGTCGTCAAGACACAAAAGGCTCAATGCGCCGAGCTCATCGCTCAGTGCTCTTTGCTCAGTGCTTGCTGCTCGGTGCTCGGTGCTCGGTGTTCCGTGTTGGGTGCTCGGTGCTCCATGTGGCTCATCCGTCTGTCTACCTGTCTGTCCGTACGTCCCTCTGTCTCTCTGTCCCTCCGTCTGGCTGTCTGGCAGCGTCTTTAATGACTTCCTTCTTTAATTTAGCGAATTTATTATTTTAATTTGCGCGCTTTACGTTTTTCGCGGCAAATTCGCTGAGCGAATTTTCGTTTCGATTTCGATTTCATAATTAGGGAGCAGGCCGTAGTCGTTTTTAGAACGGTTGCCACTGGCAAACGCTGGCTAAGGGGCCCTTAAACCAAAAACCGCTTCAAATTTAGCCCCTGAAATAACCTGTCCCACTCTGCCCCTCTTCGCCAGCCCATTTCCATTGCCATCCATTCATCAGGAACATAAACCGCCAGCGTCCATGATGTTAATGCGCTTATTTTCATGTTAATTACCAGCAGACAAGCCTCGGTCTCGGCCTCGTCGGGGCCATAGTTTGGCCAGCCGGGCCATGGGACTCTCGACTCTGACTCCGACTCTGACTATACTATAACAATGAACGTTGCTGAGGACCGCCCACGGACAGTAGATGGCGCCAGCACTTCAGTTGGGCTGCGGGCCAAAGCTCGAGCCGGTGCTCAGATTTTTGGCAGGCGATTTAAATAATTGACAGATTTTCGCATTTCACTGAGCGCCGTCGGCCATCTTTGCTGGCATATCGGCAGGGGGTCAATGGTTTCCTTAAACCGCTTCATATCGTCTCGTATCTGCTCTACTAACTCCCCCTCTCTCTCTCTCTCTGTCTGTCTGTCTGTCTCTCGCTATCTTCATGTGCATTTGAAAATTCATCTTCCACTTTAACTTGTGCTCCATTTTGTTCGTCTCCGCAATAAACTGTTTTATCTTTATGAGATTATATCTTCAGCTTTACCCTCTCTCTCTCTCTCGCGCGCCTTCTCCCTTTCACTTCCCAGCTATCTAATGTCTGTGCGTATGCCAGACAAACTCTTTGCCCAAAGGATTTTTGTTTGACAAAGTTAAATGCACGATGTGCCCAGGCACGCAGCAACCAGCCTCCTGCTCTCTTCTGCCTACCCTCCCCTTCCCCACCATCCCCCCTTGGCCGTTATTCTCTTTTACATTGCTTTTCCTGCTCCTGCTCCTGGTCCTGTTCCCATTCCCATTTTCCATCTTGCTCACCTGCTCTGTTCAATATTAGTTTATTGGCCAGTTGAGCTGTTACCAGCGTTTAAGCCGAAAGCAGTTCAAGGTTATTGATACACCTCATAGCTATGGCCTATGGGCTATGAGCTCGCAGTGCTCGGTACGGCAGTCGCTCGTCAGGCTACAAATTGAGAGATTTTGCAACTCATTTATATATAGGACGTATATAGGACTCTATTTACGGCATAGTTCTTGTCCTCAGATTTGAAAGTTCTTATCTCATATTCAGGCTAAGCTGTTGCAATGAAGATTTGAGATATTAGGTCTATATTAGTTATATTATGAAGCTATTACCATGTCATTACTTAAGATATATACTTGATTTATCTCATGACTATTACCAAACTTCAATACCCAAATTGCGTCGACTCTGTTGGCAGTGCTTGCAGCAAAAGCTTTTTGGATTCTCACTTCTTATTGGTCTTCCTTCGAATATTTACTTTAGACAAAAGCTTTTTCCATTCCCATTTCTTATCGATCGTCCTGTGGATGCTGGCCTCAGATCGAAGCCTTGAGCACAACTCTCTTTAAGCTTAAATTAAATACTTTTACATTCTTTATTCTTACTTATTCGGCAAAGTTAAGGAAAATTTCTGGGAACTGCTATTCGATATTTTATAATCATCGATAGCTTAAGCAATGGCAAAGTATTGGTTGGCCACCTTAAAGGCAAATATAGAGATGGATTAGGCTAGATGGTCAACCTAAAAACGATATATGTATATATGATATACGATATATAGATATAGTTTGCTTATACATATGTAAGAGTCTCTTTCAACAGGCTTTCTGACATTTCCTAACCAACTTAGCAATCCCTATCATAGTATCACAGTTCCATAAACAGAGTCATATATAGTTATGGCTTAGAAATCCGCTGTATATCATGCTTGAAGTCAAGCTTTTAGACATCCAGAAAGATCTGCTTTCCGTAAACACTTCCTGATAAACCTATAAATACTCCTAACTTAACTTCATAAACATTCATAATCACTGTCGTCTGTGCTGAACTATGTATGTCTGGCAACGCCCAGTGACTGTCTGGCAGCTCTGGCAGCTGATTTAACCATAAATGGCAACGGCATTCGAATTTGTTTATGCATTTTACGACCCAAACGTCAGCTTCATGTCGGCATTACCACCTTTGAGTGGCTGCCGTTGCAGTTGGGCCAACGATAAAAACCACACACACACAGAGAGAGAGAGAGAGAGAGAGAGAGATAGATGCAGCGAGAGAGAGGGAGAGGGACAACACACACACACACATGCAGGCGCTGACAATGAGCTTCCAGCGCCAGCGTGCAAAAACAATGAGGTGATAAACTTGAAGGCTCAACGCACAACAGCTTCGGTCGGACGACAGCGACAGCGACGCCGACAGCGACGCGACAGCGACGTCAACCTCAACGTCAACGTCAACGTGCCGCACATTTAGATGGCACCTTGGAGAGGAGGCGCAGCCCCGAAGTGCAGCAGCCCCGCCGTTGCCTGTCGAGATCGGGCCGGGTCTGACATGACAGGGTTATGCCAGGGATCTTACACGGCAGCAGGGTGAGGGGGTGGTGGGTGAGGGTGTTGAGGGTGTTAGGTCTTGGGGGTTGTTGCTATTGTGGGCATTCGTGTGCATGCGAAGAACAAAGGAAAATCAGCAGGCGACTTGCTTTTATAGCTTGTGTTGCTGTAGCTGCTTTGCCAAGTTTTCATACAGACCCCAGACGTTACACACACATGTGTGTGTGTGTGTGTGTGTGTGTGAGTGTGTGCATGTATTTCTTGTTCTGCTCTTTAACGTTTTTCAAAACGAAGAAAGTTGGTTGACTTTTGAATGACTTTCGGGCTCTCGTCGCGTAGGGGGCAGGGTTGACTGTAGTTACTGTTGCTGCTGCTGCTGCTGCTGCTGCTGCTGCTGCTGTTGTTGTATTTGTTTTATGTGTTAAGTGCGCTGGGCCCGAGCGCACAAAATGCATCTGCTTCCCGTTGCTTGTAAGTGACGCTGATGCTGAGCCCGCAATCCGCAGCCCCCAGTCAACAACTGCGTGCAGCTTGGCGAAATCTAGTTGCAATTAATGTGGCAAGCGAGTGGTGAAATTGTTGCGATTGACATAGTTGCTGATAGTTCGACCAATAATTGGACATTGAAATATGCCTGCAATGCGAGCAGAATACTCACGAAATATGCGTTGAATTAGCTGCCCAGCCGAAAAGTATGCCACATGTATGAACAGCTGTACCACAATGCTTAATTAATGTCAATCAATCAATTCGTGCTAATTCCCAGCAATGCAAATCGAATTCACTTTGAAATCAATCGCATTCACCAAGCACCAATCAAACACTTTGGAAAAGAAATGCTTAACAAATTCAGCATGTTTGTCGTTATGTTAGACGCTTAAGCTGCTAAGCGCTTCAAGTTAACTATTTATTTATTTAGCTTGTAAGGCTTAATGTGGATAATTGAAGAATTTCAATGATAGCCATTTAATGGCTAGCAATTGGCTTGAATGAGTGGGAAGCTGCCTCCTTGATAATTTGCTTAAGCGATTAAGTCAAGGATTCTTGAGGATTGCTCGGAAAGCTACGCAAATTATGAGAGCTATGAAAACTACTCTCTTCTCTAACAGCAAAGACCACAATTTCTTGGAATGCTTAAAGCTTGTTAAGACTTCAAGCTGAAAGAAAACTATGATAACTTCTCGACTCAAAAAGAATAATACAGTTTCTAAAAAAGAATAATCGAAGGACGTTAACAATTGAAGCCAAAGAAGGGCTTTTGTGGAGCAATATTAAAGCATATTAGTATCTACAGCTACGCAAAGCTTTCGATGTGTTTAAGTATAACTAAAGTCATATTGAGTGCTGAATGTAATATTTATGTTCTTCAATAGAAGAAGCCGAAGTTGGGACTGAGTAAAAGATTGTTAAGAATAAAGCTTCTGAAAGCTTTCGAATATCTACAAGTTGGTTAAAAATCATAAGTTAAACTACTTATCTTCAAAAAATGGGCACAATTTCTTCATAGGCTAGTAAAGCTAAAAATGTGAGCTTTCCGGGAAGTGCAAAATGACCTATGAACTTTGAGTGCAAAAGTACTGGGACTAAAGTAAGCAGCAATGAAAAGTATCTTTAAACTATTATTCGAAGTCCTTCAAAGCTTGAAGCCAAAAGTGAAGTTAAGGAAAATATTGTTAAGCAAAATGCTGATGAAAGCTTTCAGAGAGCCAAATCTTAGCGACAGACAATTCAATTATTCAGGGAAAGAGCAGATCAGAGATCGTGGGAACTTTTGCGATATAAGCAGAATAATATACATATATGTACGTGCTTTGAGTACTAGAGCACAAATTCTTAGAAAGAATACTCAAAGCTCATTAAAGCTTTCATAAATGTTTATGACAAAAGTGAAAGCTTTTAGAATATCAGAATAATATACATATTTATATGCTGTGAGTGCAAAAGTAATAACTTTAAAATTACTAGAAATTAAATCATTCGTTAGAAGCTTGTTAGGGCTGAAACTTAAGCTTACAGTGATAGCTAGTGTAAGATGAGAACAAAATACATTATTTGCTTTAAATGCAATTGTATTAAGAATAAAACTAATATGCATATACATGTATGTAAATAAAGCTCATAATACTTCCAGCTCATTAGAGCTTTAAGCAAGCTTTAAGTCATAGAAGTACTTTTAATTTGCTTTGAGCTCAATAAGTTGATTAATTAGGGCTTTAAGCAAGCTTTAAGTCATAAAAGCTCTTTTAATTTGCTTGGAGCTCAATCAATTAATTAATTAGAGCTTTAAGCAAGCTTTAAGTCATAAAAGCTCTTTTAATTTGCTTGGAGCTCAATCAATTAATTAATTAGAGCTTTAAGCAAGCTTTAAGTCATAAAAGCTCTTTTAATTTGCTTTGAGCTCAATCAATGAATTAATTAGAGCTTTAAGCAAGCTTTAAGTCATAAAAGCTCTTTTAATTTGCTTTGAGCTCAACAGTGTTTAGAGTGGAGTAAGGGTTAAATGCCTTTTTGCAGCAATTCTGATTGGAAAATAAATGGAAATTCTGATTGGACAGACAATTTGGGCTTTAGGTTAACATTTTATTCGTTTTTCGTCACTGAAGCTGCAGTTGATTAGCAGCCAGGGGTCATAGCTCTGGCCAACGCGTGTCAGCTGGCGCCGCCTAAGCCTCGTCGTCCTCGAGGATGAGTCGCATCTGTTGCTGGCGGCGGCGCTGCGGCTGCTGGCGACGGCGTCGCTGCTGCTGTTGCTGCTGCTGGCGGCGGCGCTGTTGCTGGCGACGGCGCTGCTGCTGCTGCTGCTGCTGCCTGTTGGCCGGTCGCCGCTGACCGTTGCCGCGACGCTGCTGATTGGGACGACGACGACGCACCTGCTGGCCGCGACGATTGCCATTGCGAATGCCATTGCGATTGCCATTGCGATTGCCGTTGCGATTGCCGTTGCCATTGCGTCGGCGAATGACGCGCACGGCATTGTTGCCTTGGCGGCGTCGGATCTGCTGCTGCTGCTGGGGTCGGCGCCGACGGCGACGCTGCTGCAAGTTCTGCTGGCGTGGCGCGTTGCCAGAGACGCCCGCCAGTGGCTCATCATCAGCCTGCTGGCTGTCCTCGTCATCAACGGCGAGCGGACCCTCAGTGGACTGCTGCTGTGGTTGCTGCTGCTGCTGTGGCTGTTGCTGATCGGTTGGGGCATTGAGTGGCTGCACCTCGCCCACCTTCACCTGGGTTACCTGATCGCAGGGCACATCGCTGTAGATGACCACATTGCCGTAGTTGCAAACGATTTGCGGCTCGTCGGCATCGTCCGCCTGGCGGGGCTCGATGCGGCCCAATCCCCGCTTGTCCTCGATCTCATAGATGTTGCCCGACTTGGTAATGAAGCCGGTCACCTGCAATGGCTTTGCCTCCTGCACCTGCAGCGACGACTTCATTTGCTGTGGCTGAGGCTGCGACTGCGACTGCAACTGCACCGCCCCCTGGGGCGCCTGTGTCTCCTCCGGCTGGGCTGTCTCCACGCTGACCGGCACCAGATGCTTCTGCTTCATGGGCGGCGCATTGATGATCATCAGGGGCTTGGTGGGCTTGGTCTCCGCTCTGGGTGCGCTCGTCGGCTTCGCCGTGGAGCTGAGCAGCGGCGCTTGAGTCGGACGCAGCTCATCGCGGGCTGCGATCACAAATAGAGAGAGAGAGAGAGAGAGAGAGAGAGAGAGAGAGGGCGTTGGATTGTCAGGATTGCTTTTGCTTGTTCATGGGTAGGGGGATCAAAAAAATTTACCGCTCACCAGTGAATGGCCACTGGCTATGGCCAGGACCAGGACGAGCAGCGATTGTAACGATAATATTGCCCACTTCATGGCTTGCTTTGTGCACGGCAACTGAATCGGGAGTCGCCGCGAGCTGCCGCTTATATCAACTTCTTGCGATCGTCGATCGGTGCATAAATCATTAGCTAACGGCACATTTTTGGCCAGCTTCTTGGGCGCTTTGGGGCAGTCTTGAGGCTGTGCATAATTAGCCGCAGCTCGGGCCACAGAGTTCAAAGCACGTCAAATGCCGCGTCGACCCATTTAAGAGCACACAGCCATAGCCCTAGCCACGGCCACTTTCTGCGACTCTTGGCCAGCATCTTTAGCTTTCTATCGGCCACGTTCTGCTGAGAGTTCAATGCCTGAACTTTGGCTTCATTAACATTTTTGCCTATTTACCAATTTTCGTTTGTTTTGATTTGTGTTCATCTTGCTTACGATGTGTTAAGAGTATATTAGTTTTGTGCACGGCTCGTCTAGCAATCTGTCCATTTGTGCATCTATCATCTATCTGTTCCCCTGTTTTCCATCTTGTCCTGTTTTGCATCCATAACTTAAAATTTGGCCAGTTAAATTCCGCCAGACCTTCACTTAAGTATTATGTAGTCGATAACAACCGGTCCACATTCCCATATTTTACATGTGCTGTGCTTATTAGCATTGGGGTCGATCGAAAAGAAGAAGAGACAGAATCATATATTATATAGACGCAACTCTCGACTCCCGTTGGGAACCGAAAGCTAATTCAACAAACGAGCTTGGACCGTGAAATGTTTGCATTCACCATATCCAACAATGATGGAATCTAATAAGCTGAAGATGAACGGATGGATGGATTAAATATATATATATATATATATATATATATATACATACTCTTCATATATCCATTAATTTAGCTAAGGCATTTGTCTAAGACGCAAATCAAGCTGTTTGTAGTTAGGCAGAAGCTCATGCAAATAAGCGGAGAAAAAAAAATAACAATTGGCTATTAAAACATTTAACAACAAATTTATCAATAATTTCAGCGTTCATTTAAATAATCAGGCAACAAAAAAAAAAAAAAAAAAAAAAAAAAAAAAAAACACACAAAAAAAGTTATTTAATAATAGTAAATATGTTTTTTATAGTTTTCAATAAATTTTGCTTTTTTTTTTTTGCAACTTTCTTGCAGAGATGAAACTTAATTTATGTTAATGATATGCACAGTGAGAGCCAAATGTTTGTCTACCTGCTGCCAATGCTAAACCTATATGAAATATGCCAACTTCTTCATTACATGCAAACAAAAAAAGAATTTTGATTGCTGTTTTGTACATGAAAAAAAAAAAAAAATAGGAAAACAGGTTTATGTTTTAGCTAATTTCGATTCTATTGAACCAGCTGCCATTGGATAAACTATGAATTCGACTATAAACAGATATAAAGTATATAGTGTGTAGTGTGTAGAAAAATCATGTATATATATATAGAGTCAGTGTAAATGGGCGGAAGGCGTGGCTGACTACGTTTATGCTGGGGCGGGAGCGGGAGCCTGTCTGTCTGTCCCTTTTTTATACCTTTTTTTTACCTTACCACAACTCATGTTTGTTTTGAGATAAACATCATCGTTAAGAAATTTCATTTCCATGAAATCGATTAAAAATTAATTAATATATATATATATATACATATATATATATATATATATATATATATATATATATATATATATATTTATGTGCTATATTTCAAATGATATTTCAGATCTTGAACAGGAGTCAAGTCGATCTATAGTCTGTCTCCCCGTCTGCCCAAGTATTACACAGATGACCTTATCACAGCTTTCATTTTATTGCCATGAAATCTATTCCAAATACAAATATTAAACTTCTGTTATTTATGAAAACTTTTTATGTGCTCGCAAGCTCATTCGAAGAACTAGCTCGATTAAAGGTTCGGCATTACATTCATCAACCGGTTTGACTCGAATTATTTAGATGATTTACGTTCACAAGCTCACGGCTAAGACCTAAGCTTCTTACATTGAATCTATATTAGCTCAAATCATTTTTAGTTACACTGAAACTGATGCTGAGAGAGAGAGAGAGAGAGAGAGAGAGAGAGAGAGAGGGGCTTAAACTAGGCAATGTTTATGAAAGATATCAAATCATAGCGCGATGACTCAGCTTCCCTATTGATCGACTTAACTTCTTCGACTCATCAACATTTGTCTTGCCTATTATCATGATCATTACAGTTTGGAGCTGGTATCAAGCAGCGACTGCTCCATATTTGAGTTTCTCATTGGCGGGCAAAGAAAAAATCAATTTAAATCAAATTTCTTTCCGCACTAAAAATAAACAAACTTATCGCACTTTCAGAAAGAAAACACTTTATTTATTCTCAAAAATTAACAACAAAAAAAAAAAATAAATAAAAAATAAAAAAATAATGATAATAATAATAAGACTTTAAAATTAAAAACAAAATTGAGTTTAATATCGATTTATGCGTTTGATCGCTTAGTGCCTCCTGCGATCCCTCTGCTTCATCTGGTAGTTGTGCAGAGCCTGCGATAGCTCGCGTAGGCTATCTGATCCTTGACGCTGCTGCTTGCGCTCCTGCTGCCTCTTGAGCTCCTTGCACATCTTCTTCAGCTTCTTGCGCTCCTTCTTGGCTGACTTCTGCTCGTGGCTGTCGTCATCCTCCTCGGAGGACGAGGAGCTGTCCCGTTTGCGGCGCCGGCGCAGCTGCTCGCACTTGGCCAGCAGCTCCTTGAGCTCGGCATCCTCGTCCTTGGGCGCAGTGCTCGATGCATCTGGCTTGGGCGGGCTGCTCAATGCATTATCGTCCTTAGGAACGGTGCTCGATGCGTCTGGCTTGGGAGCGGTGTTCGATGCATTGTCGTTCTTGGCAGCGGTGTTCGATGCATCTGTCCTGGGCGTGCTGCTAGATGCATTGTCGTCCTTGGGCGCGGTGCTTGAGGCATTGCCATCCTTTGGAGCGGTGCTCGGGGCATTGTCGTCCTTGGGCGCGGTGCTCGGGGCATCAAGCTTGGGCGTGATCGTCGTGCTGCTGCTAGGTATCGAGTCTGCTGCCTCGGACTTGGGCTTCTCTGTTGTTGAGGTGATCGTTGTTGTGGTGCTGCTCGAATTTTCATCCACATCGGGCTGTGGTGTAGTTGTTGTTGTTGTTGACGACAGCTCCTCCGTGCTCTGCGGATAGGCGCAGCAGCTGGCGGCCAAGATCAGGCAAATGGCGATCGTCTCCTTGCGCATTATTGATGATTTATTGCCTTCAGCAGCTCAATCAACACTAAGCCAGCCCAACCATCTATTGCATTCATTTATAGCTCCAAAACGTTCCACGAACTGACTGGTTTTCCAATCCAAAAAAAAAGTTCACTAACTACGAATTTATTTGAATTTTATGTTTATTTGAGGGGCCTTTGTTGACATACGCTACGCGCGAATCGAGTGCGTCCATGAGAACAGCGAGCCTAAAAGAAAACTTAAAATATTGAGCAATTGGCTAGCAAAACAGAATTTTATTGAAAACTGTGACAAGGCAGCGTCCGTTCCACTAAATCACAAAAGGAGCTTTAAGCTTGCAAAGATGTACAAAAAATTGTGCAGTATTTGACCTAACTTGATCTGGATCATATTTTAATAAACCTCCTCTTTAAGCTTTTACTTTTCATATATGTAGAAAAAGTTAATTTGAAGCTTTCAGACACTTAATTCGTTAGTAGTCTTTGAATTGACAATTCGTGAATATATGCAGTTTGAAAGATCTGGTGCGCCTTGGGCAGAGAAGTATTTATATAATTCTAAATTTTAACGAGCTTTAAAGCACATTGCTCGGCTGCTTAGCTTTACGTACCAAGACCTCTGAGATTCTTGGGAAGACTTGTTAGACCTTTCTTAATCTAGACTATATATTAATAGGCTTTCGCTCCGATCATTCGCTTTTGTCATACCAAGATAAGATTTGATTCATTAAGGCTACTAAATGAAAGAAGTGATATATATTTATAAAGTTTTATAGCTTTAGTGAGCTTCGAATCAAACTAAAATTAACAAGCTGATATGGGCAGAATACTATTTATCCAATCTTAAATCTTGAAGAGCTTTAAAGCCCATTAATCAATTGCTGCTATGTAAATAGCTATCTTTGAGCCTTCTCGCTGATCAGTGTAAGCTTATGAGTGTCCTACTATATCTCTTAAAAAAATATTGAGTTGCAATACTATGAATTTTACCGTATTTAGCTTATATTGAAACATGTCCAATATGTTTTAACAGGCTTACGCTTTAATCATAAAATTTTGGCACACAAAGCTTTAGGCTTTGGAAGCTTCGACTGTCAATTTTTCGATATTTAAAGTATTATAGTTTTGAAGAGTTTTAAATTAAATGCAAATTAAGTGGATTACAGGATTACATTTAGGTACAAAGCTATTTATGCAAGTCTAAATTGCAAGGAGCTTTCAAGTATATTGTTGCATTAAGCATGAAGACCTCCAAGCTTACTATCTATTCCTTTTACATCGCTCAAAGCTCATTAAAGCTTTGGGCAACATCTAGAGAGAGTTCAATTTGTGTCTAAAAGCTCCACATTTATTGATTCAATAGGCCTGTCGCCTATGCCCCACTTGACTGTGGCTCAGCCCTTACACTTTACACATTAATGAATTCTTTACACATACGCGCAACTATGAGCGGCGTACGCTCCCTCTGTACACAGATATTTGTATACTCGCCTGAGTGTATGTGTCAGCGTGTTTGTATTTGTAATTTACGCTCCGAGCGCGTCAGCATTAACTCGTTTTGGCCTTATGCATGGTAAAAGTTGAGTAACCGTACCGACTCCACACATGCCTTATAAACTGAGCGGCGAATAGAATTGATATGCTTCGATCGAGGGCCGATGGCAGGGCATGCGGGCCAGCGATATGTCATGGATAATAATTGATGTATTATGATTATTTTTGAAATGTTCGCATTTGTTAATAAACGGTTTGGCAGGCTCGGCTCGCTTTCGCACACACAGCCGCACTAATTGTTTATCAATTACATTTGCTAATTGCTTAATGCACCTGCAAAGTGATGCGGCATTAATGTAAATTGCAACATTTTTAACATTTGGCAGACAGAGCAAACTTTCACTGGCCCCTCTTTGCCCCTCTCACACTCGACTGCTCGCAGTGCGTGTACAAGTAATTGAATAAAAAGCGAGCAGATATAAAAAAAGAGAGCAAATAACAACAAATAATTAAAAAGTGCACGTGTAGAAAGGCAAACTGAAAAAAAAAAAAAAAAAAAAAAAAAAAAAAAAACAGTGCAAAATCCCGGTGCTATTCTGATCCTCGCTGGGGTCGGGGTCGGGGGCTGATGGGGGGCTCAGCCCGGTCGTAACCCGCTGCAAGCGCAACAATTTTAATGAAACAGAGAGAATATGTTAATTACGTGTGAAACCGCTGCAACGAGTTGCCACTCGCTGCGTCTCTCGTTTATTTATTATTACAATTTTTCCACTCCTTTTTCGCCCGTTTTTTCCCGTTTTTTAGTCTTTTCGTTTTTTCCACCTTTGCAACATTTTTCTTTTCGTTTTCAGCTTGCAGCAGTTAAGCAGCAAAAAGTATGCAACATATGTAACATAGTGCGGGTGGACGGCCCGGAGGCCAGGCGACCAGGCGGCCAGGAGCCCAGGCTTGCCATATCGGAGCGCTATCCAGAGCCGCATTTAGAGAAAAACAGCTTTCAGCGTCGAGCATAATGTAAAATGCAAATTTTCACGAGCATATATTTCAATTATGCTAATTGGATAAATGAATTGTATGGATCTGCTTCAACGGCAAGAAGCTGCGCATTTCGTAAAATCATGAGTTTCGAAACTTTCGGCACAGCTGCCCAGGCAGCAATCGGAAGCCAAAAACATGTTGCTTCAAATTTCAATTAGGTCACTTCATATTTTGAAAACAATTTTGTTTACTGCATCATATAGTTTACCCTTGGGAATTTGCTGCTAAATTAAGTGTGTACGGATATGGATTCATGCTGGAGTCAAAGCTTTCATACAATGCTAGGGCGGGCACTAATCAATAGACAATACATATACATATGTATGCATGTAGATTTGCTTAAGCCAAAGGCCATTTTAAGCAACGGTCTAAAGAGAAATAGTACAATGACAATGACAATGACAATGACAATGACAATGACAATGACAATGACAATGACAATGACAATGACAATGACAATGACAATGACAATGACAATGACAATGACAATGACAATGACAATGACAATGACAATGACAATGACAATGACAATGACAATGACAATGACAATGACAATGACAATGACAATGACAATGACAATGACAATGACAATGACAATGACAATGACAATGACAATGACAATGACAATGACAATGACAATGACAATGACAATGACAATGACAATGACAATGACAATGACAATGACAATGACAATGACAATGACAATGACAATGACAATGACAATGACAATGACAATGACAATGACAATGACAATGACAATGACAATGACAATGTTAATTGCAAAATTATAACAAAATTTTAGAAGTAGTATTAAAAGAAATACCAATTTGGCTCTTCCACTCTGCCTATCTATGCCAATTTGCTCGCATTATCAAATGAAGGTAAACTCAACATGGAATGTTTTTGGTAACTGCCATGACAATTGTTGTAATCTAATCACATAAAATGTAATGAAGATGAAAAGAAGAAGAATAATATTATTCAGCAATGGGATGTGTTAACATATTCCTCAATAATTATTTCATTAGAACTCAAATGATTTTAGAAAACAAGCTCAACCCGAGAAGCTCAACCGAAGAGCAGCTATATATATAATATATATATGTATATATAATATATATTTTGAATTTAGAATGAATCGACTTGTATATATAATTGGCAAACGTTTGGATATTTGCATGCGCATATTTAAATGTTGTATTACAATGCGTTCTGCCTGCCTTGGCCGATGCCTGGATGTGCGAGGATTTATGTTAAGCGAATGCATAACATTCCATCAACGCAGGGCGCTGCTTGTTGCTCAATCCAAATTATCATCATAAGAGCTGCACTAATGAGCACAACTCAACATAAACAGAGAACTGCTGACGTCTGTTGTCCGTCCGTCCGTCCGTCCGTTGGCTGACGTGTAGCCTGATGGCCAAGACAAAGTTGCCTGCCAGCCAGCCAGATAGCAAGTTTTTTCAAATGTCATCAAGCGCTGACAAGTGCAGCAACTCAGGCTCCATCAGTCTAATTGCAAATGCAACCGAAAAGTTACGTACATTTGGCGCGCTTGCCGGAATGTGGCCGGAATGTGATGGCGTAGTCTCATACGCTGCGTTGTCCGTGGCACTCGACTGCAGCCAAAGGCTGCGTGCCGCTGAATGTCCTGGTTTTATTAGAACATGTTCTAAAATATCCGACAGCGCGTCGTGTCGTGTGTGCTAAAAGCGGACGGAGCCGAGCCAATGCGGCATAGGCGCAGGCGCAGGCGCAGACAGCGGCAGAGGCAGAGGCAGCGGCAGCGGCAGAGGCAGCGACGTCGCCACTGGCGCCTACCATTGTTATTGCCAGTTAACAGCGGCGTAACAGCGGCTTAACAGTGGCTTAACAGTGGCTTAACAGTAAATGGGAACAGTTCTGTGCTGGCTATGTGAATGGGGATTGAACTTAATTGGTGGGTGGGCGAGTGGACGGGGGGAGGGTTGCATGAGTGTGTGTGTGTCTTCTTCTTCTTCTTCTCCTTCGTTTAGTTATTTTTATTTTCGTTGCTGTTGTTGTGTTTTTGGTTTGGTTTATTTAGAACTCGTGTTGTTCGGGCTCGGGCTCGGGCTTTTTATGCCACATGTCCGCATTTAGCTTGTGTTTCTGTTTTTGTACTTGCAGCATTTTCGCTTTGATGCGTGTGGCATGTTTAACGGCACTTGATGATACCATAAGCAACAACAACAGCAGCTGCAATAACAATTCCACTGTGATTTGTGCGTCGTCTTCGACGTCAGGTAAAACACCCGAAAGCAGGCAATGCATTTCAATTGCTCGACGCTCGTTGCACTTCATTAAACCCGACATCGACGGCTGCCAGTGCATTTTCTGTGCTGCCTGCCAGTCTGAGTGTTGAAGTGCGCCACGTGACCTACACACACACACACACACACAAACACACACAGGCTGAGAGTGACTCTAGAAAGAGCTGAAATCGTAGCCATTCCTGCACTCGGGACACATCACGTAGCCGTCACGTGGGCACAAAAATACAGCAAAAATATAGTAAAAAAATTAAAAATATATATATACGTATATGAAATATAAAATAAAAATAAATAAAAAATATATATATATATAAAAAAGAAAGTCAGCATTGACAAACAAAATCTCTAGAGTTACTGAAAGCAATTTCATTGCAGTTATGCTTAAAGCTAAGATCGTTTGCAGGTAGTCAAAGAAAAGTATTTTTGAATATATATTTGTATATTTATTAAACGAATATTTTGCTAAATTTAATGGCAATTTTATCTAGTATAATTAGAATGGAGTTACTTTAATATATATGGAAAAGTATTATTATTTACAATATATACAAAAACTGAATTAGATACTATAGAGGGAATCTTTGACACCTTTTGAGTTATTAGTGTTATAGTCAATTGTAACTGCTAACGTAAGGCGCGCCCAAATGTGCTGAATTAATAGAAACCTAGCTCAGAAAGGGGTTACTGGAGAAAATATTTAATCTGCTCTAATCTACAATATTATGACTTAAGAATTCACATTTTCAGCAAGCTCTTAAAAAAGTAGATGCCGTCTGCGACTTCAGTTTCAATAATTGATTATAATAATTTCATCCTACTTTTTGCCATCTCACTAGTTATTCTTTCTACCTTAATTGCAGTTTAACTTGATCCTGATCTATTTGCTTATGCTTATATTATCTCATTTGTATAGTAAGAAATGCTATTATAATGCTCCTAATTTGAATGTTGATAACAATTTGCTTTGCTGGGTACAGTTTATAAAGTACATTTTGCAATACATCGGGGTGTTAACTAATTAATCCTTCCATTCTAATTGAGTAACTATTAGAAACTATTATTAACTTTAGAAATTGCAGAGCAGAGTAAACTGAGACTTTATTATTATTATTATTTTTTTTTAATTTATTTATTTTTTTTTTTTGTTTATTAATATAAATAGTATTAACTTATTTGATGAATTTATTTTTATATTTATTTTATATTTATTTTTTTTTATTTATTTATTTATTTGTTTTTATTTATTTATTTTTTTTTTTTTATTTTCAATTTTTGGAAATATTTTACCTTAGACTCAGCTACTGATTGAAGCAATAAACCAGCATAGACATCCTAAATAAAGACTTATTTATTCCTTATTATATTCTGTTCTTTAGATTGCACTGTGGTCCAGCCTTCTCCTTTTACATCCGACCTGCTTCGAATACGCTGCCAATCTCTCCTTTTATCTGGAAAATTTTATTTGATTTGAAAGAACTATTTTTATTTTATTTTATTTTTTTTTTTAATTTATGTTAGCTATACGTTCATATAATGTAGCCTCTTAACATTAGATATATAATTTGAGTTCTGTGAGACTCCTCTGTTAGATTCCTAAGAGCAACTCTGCCAGTCCAAATTAGAATACTAATATAGGCTTTCCTATATGTCAAAGCTTATGAAAATGATAATTTGAAATTCTTAAAGCAGCACTAAGTGTGAAATTATTTATTTGAAATGAAGAAAAAGACAAGATAACCTACAAAATGTACTCAGCTAGTTGCTGATTCTCATTTGCAGAGAGAGAGAGAGAGAGAGAGAGAGAGAGAGAGAGAGAGAGAGAGAGCTTGACAATATGCACTTATTCGCAGCATACTTGTAGGCATTTGGCAAAACTCTGGCCGGGTGGGAGCTGGCTGCTATTTCACGGCTGACGCTCAGCCACAAACAGTGGGGATGGGGAGGTCGGGTGGCCACATCAGGAGGTCTGACTGTGGCCGGGCGCTTGCTTTGAGTTTAGTTTGAAAAGTAATCGAATGTTATAATTTCCATTAAACTGATTTCCCACGACAAATGCAGGGCAAACAAGCCGAGTCAATCCAAACCAACAGACGTTGCAATCTTGATGAGTGTGGGCGGTGCTGCTGTTGCCTCTGGGCGGTTGGGCGTGCGGGCAACATCCGATTGGGTGGTCCACATTGGGTGTGGCTGGCGAATGCCCGTGTCACACTAATGCACTTCATGTCAGCTCAAAGGAATCGAAAGGCAGTCGGGGTGGCCACGGTGGCCAGTCGGGCAGCCAGTTAATGGCTACATGCATAAAAAGCTGAACGGCAAGCAGCCTGGCCTCTCCATGGAGGTGGACCTGGCCGGGGATTCGCCTTGACGTGCCGCGCCCCACCGTCCCAGCCGCAGTCGACTCGATTTGACTCCACTCGGTGCGCTTCAGCTGCATCTCGCAAATGAAATATAAATTAAATTAAATTCCAAAAGAGCAAGACGCTTGGCTACCACATACATAAATCAACAGCTCAAAGTGCAGGCCAAATGTCAACCGTTGCATCGATTGCCAATTGCAACGCAACACACATGCCACAAGCTGCATGCCGCATGCCGCATGCCGCATGCTGCATGCTGCATGCCACACGGCACAAAGCTCTGCTCGCTATGCACACTTTGTGCTTACCAGATGAACTAGCTCCACAGATCGGACGGATATTCGTTTATTCTTTCTTTTTTTTTGCCTATTCAAACTTGCCCTCGTTCATAGTTCATAGTTCACAGTCTCATTTCATATCCATTGGTTTTATGTAGCAATCTATAGTCGCATCTTTTATACCATCGTTCACACTCACTTTTTTAATATCAAAGTCAATTTTAGTCTTTATCAGGTTTTAAATTAATTATAAAAAAAATGCAACTATCGATAGCCGAGACTATCGATTAAAGACAAATATATGATATATAATTATTATAAGCATATATGATATTTTTGCAGAACGAAGTCGAACTACTATTATTTATTGCTTTCACTCATTTTTTACATCATATTTTTTATTTTATTTTATTTGATTTTTTTTTTTTTGGTTGTGCCAATATTTTGTTCAATGAAATTGAGTTGTTTTAGTTATTTTATTTTACTTACTTCTACGTTTGAACTTAAAAAAATATATGGTTGGTTTTATTGAATAAATAATCTTTCTGGTTAATTTTTTTTTAGCAAATATATTATTAAAAAGACCTAAAAAGTTGCTGTGCCAATAATTTAGTTCGTCACTGTATATATGTAGATATAGAGATATATACTCATACTTGCTCGCGACTTATCGACTGACCTATACTTGTTTGTGGTCCAAAATAGGATTGTAAACGCTACTCCAAGTCGTTCCATCTCTCACTTCACTGATCTAGTACGTCCAAGGCTGAACCGAAATTACCTGTATCTATCATCTATATATCTATCTTTCTATCTATTTATTTTTCTATCATCTATCTTTCTATCTATCTATCTATCTATCTATCTATCTATCTATCTATCTATCTATCTATCTATCTATCTATCTATCTATCTATCTATCTATCTATCATCTATTATCTATCTATCTATCTATCTATCTATCTATTTTTCTATCATCTATCCATCTATATATCTATCTATCTATCATCTATCATCTATCTATCTATCTATCTATCTATCTATCATCTATCTATCTATCTATCTATATATCTATCTATCTATTTTTCTATATATCTATCTTTCTATCTATTTATTTTTCTATCATCTATCCATCTATCTATCTATCTATCTATCTATCTATCTATCTATCATCTATCATCTATCTATCTATCTATCTATCTATCTATCTATCTATCTATCTATCATCTATCTATCTATCTATCTATTTTTCTATCATTTATTCATCTATCTATCTATCTATCTATCTATCTATCTATCATCTATCATCTATCTATCTATCTATCTATCTATCTATCTATCTATCTATCTATCATCTATCTATCTATCTATCTATCTATCTATCTATCTATTTTTCTATCTATCTATCTATCTATCTATCTATCTATCATCTATCTATCTATCTATCTGTCTGTCTATCTGTCTATCTATCTATTTATCTCTCTGTCTATCTATCTATCTATGACATATAAAGAAGTCTCTATTAATTGAAACTTTCCGCGACTCAAGGTGAATAGATGATGATTCATAGCGCATAGGAGACGTCGCATAGTGAGGCCTTTGTTCATTTCTGATTACCCTTGAGCCAAGGTATCAAAATTGAATTCTTCAAGCTTCAGGTTCTTGATAAACCTGAGAATGGGTCGCCATAAATGGCGCCATAGCTCAGCTGCTCGCGCTCTAGCCTATATCTTATTGCTCACTGCATAAACATATGAAATTGATAAAAATGTTGGTCTCAATTCATTTAAGGGACTTGGAATCCGAGCAATGTTTAGGCTTGCGGGTATACAAAAGTTTATTTCTATAGAACCCGGGCTGGGCGATCGTTTTCCCTCTGTCGCGCCACATATGGGAGATATGGGAGATATGGGAGATATGGGAGTAAGCGCTCTCTATGCGACGCAATTAGCTGGAAAATTCTTGTATGTTTATCGTGATCTTATGCAAATAAGTTGACAACAACAACAACTGCAATAACAACAAGTAAAACAATAACAATACTCCGAATGGCAGCAACAAACACAACTGGTAATAATTTTCACATTTCCGTTACAAATAAAAACCTATTCACTTTGCTAATATGGCCGCAGCGATTCATCCGGTGTTGGCTGCGTTTCGGGTGCAGGTGCTTCAAAACTTTCCGCACGCAATGCAATAATTTGCCCAAAGGCCAAGGGTCGCTGAATACACTAGCCACCTGAGTTGAACTGTTCACATTGATTCCATTGTTGCGTTTGTCACTTGCATTGAGAATGGTTATAATGTTTGAAATGGGAGAGAGAGAGGACGGAATAAGAAAAAACGAGAGATGGAGACTAAGGATCTCGAGAGAGAGAGAGAGAGAGAGAGAGACAAAAACACAGACCAAGAGCCAGAGAAAGAGAGAGAGAATGAGGCTGAGGAGAATGAAAACAGAAAAGTATAGACTGAAAGAGAGGTGCAAATAAGAGAGAGAGAAGGGAAGGAGAGAGGAGAGAACGAGAAAGAGAGCAAGAGATACAGATAGACAGTGATATAGAGGGAGGAACTAGAAAATTGCAGAGGAATTGAGAGAGAAAGAGCTGAAGAGACACAGAGAGAGAGAGAGAGAGAGAGAGCGAGAGAGAGAGAGAGAGAAAGAGAGAGAGAGAGATACAGAGTTACAAGGAAGGAACAACAAATAGAGTGAACAAAGAGAGAGAAAAAAGGGTAATAGAGAGGGAGAATACAAATGAGGGACAGAGATAAATAGATAGTGAAAGAAATAGATGCAATGAGCGAAAGAGGGCAAATAAGTAAAGGCAGAGAAAAAAATAAAGACAAATACAAGAAAAGGAGATATATATACATAGAAGATATATATAGCAGAAGAAACTAAAAAAGAAAGAGAAAGCGATCGATAGAGAGAGAGAGTAGAACAAGTTCATATAATTTGACTAAAAATTTCGTATTGGAATTAAATCAGTAAAAGTTCTGATGTCCTTCTATTCGAGTCGTTATAATGATCGACTTAAGACCCCTTGCCAATCGGCTCGCGTAAAAGCTGCCAGAAGTCAGATTGAAATCCTTCTCTCCCTTAACCAGTAATGAACCTACTTTTGATAAACGTTTAAATTAGTAGATAATCTAAATCTGTTATTGTAAATAAGAGTTAAGGAAGATAGTGAAGTAAAAAGAAGCTTTGGTGCTTCCGAGTAATAATTAAAAAAAAAAAAATAGAATTAAATCACTGAGTGCAGCCAATTAGTCATATTTCCATGCTCTCTCATTCTCTCTCATTCTATTTTGTTCTCTGATTACTTATTTATTCCAATTCAAACGTGACTTTAACATTCTGTACTGCTGTTTAACAGTCTGTAATTGACATTAGTGTTGTAAAACGAGAGTGGACTATCTAGCATTGCCATATTTAGTATCGCCTCGCACAGCTTTGCATAGGATCATCGATATTTGGTACTGCCAATGCTATGGCAGTGTTGGACAACGTCTTAAAAATACTGACTCTAAAGCCACAGACGCTCACTTTCACAAGCAGCCGAACTTTGCTGCTGTGTGCCACGTGCTCTGAAGTTTTTACGAATTTTCAATTCAACCAGTGAACAAATAATTCTCTCAATTACAATTGGATATCTTTATGTGAGTATAAGTGTATTCCTATTGCGACTTGGCCATTGCATTTAGCCTAAGCTCGCTATCTATGGCATTTGTTTAAATGTTAGTCAGTTAGTCAGCTTGCCAGGCAGTCACTCAGTCCGTCCGTCCATCCGTCCGTCCGTCCGTCTATCCGTCAGGCTGGTCGCATTTGCAAGTCGTTAAATGCTTTTGTTGCTTCGCATTGTCGTGGCGCACACTTTGCAGCCGCTGCCGCTGCCTCTGCCTCTGCCGCCATCGCCATTGCCGCTGCTGCTGCTGCTGCTGTTGTTGCTGTTGTTGTTGCTTTTGTTGCATTTTGTTTCGTGTCGCTGGCATTGTCAATGCTTCGACTTCCTTCCGCTTTGGCTAACAAATTTGCGTCGTGCATGCAGGCCAGGCAAACATAATCATCATTATTGCTGCAATCAGCATATTTGGCAGGCTGCAGCCAGCCCCGCCTCATGCCTCATGCCACATGCCGCCTTACATTGTTCATCCTGCGGGACACAAGAAAGAAAATAACACGGAAATATTGTAAATTTTATGCCGTTCGCTACTTCAGCGGCAGCAGCAACAGCAACATCAACAACTACGAGCGACTCCAGCTTAGTCGCCATAGTTGTGGTTATGCTTAATATCCGTCATTAAAATTGTTGTTTGTGCCGCAACGTGCACACTCAGTCTTACCTGCTCACTCTCTTACTCTCCCTCTCTCTCTCTCTCTCTCTCTGCCATGGAGGTCAGTTAGAGCTGCCCTGCAGGTCTCCTGCTCTGGCCTCCGCCTGCAGCCAGGTGCGTGGGCGCCTGCACCGCGTGCCTGTGCCGCTTAGGCGCATCCTGCAACCAACTTCAACTTTCAACTTTAACCCCAGCACACTCACTCACACATACACACACACACACACATGTGGGCATTATGCAAATATTGTGTGGCTCGTGTGTGTTTCTATGGCATTGCACGATAAGAATCCATTGCGCAAAAATTAATTAGTCAATTTGCATGAAATTTATGTACAAAGCGCGAACAAACGAAACGAATTTTGATGTATTCCGCACACATGCAGGAGACACGCGCTGGCCAGAGGACTCCTGCGACTCCTGCGGCTCCTGCCGATGGGCCACTTGAGCTGTCGAACGCGGTCAACAAGTCAGGTGAAGCCCTCTCTCTCTCTCTCTCTCTCCGTCACTCACTCCCACTCGCCCTCTCTCTACTTATAGTAGAAAGCCAATGGCTCTTATGAGAATCATCTAGCACATTGAATGTGTGAGGGAGAGAGAGAGAGAAAGAGAGAGTGCTGCGGTCAACAAGTCAGTTAAAGGCAGAAGAGAGCCATCGCTTTCCCTCTCCCTCTCTCACTCTGCCTCTGCCTCTCTCTACTTACTAGTAGTTAAATCAAAAGCTCTTCTGACCATCAATGTGATATAGGATCTAGCGCACAGAGTGTGAGACAGAGAGAGAGAGAGAGAGGGACAAAGAGATATTTACACATATATAAGAGAGAGGGAGAGAGCAGTCTGAGCACCAGGCTGTTTCGCTTTAAAGCACTCAGAACGAACCTCAGTTGCTTCTACATTAGACAATTATCGCTTTCGATAAAAGTGAGCTCAGAGTCAACTGTCATTAGGCCTAGCAATGTCGGAGAAGTAGGCGCTGCATAGCAGACTAATGGAGGCATAACAAACAGCATTGAAACACATAAATCAAATCACATAAAACAATAAAAAAAAAGAAAATTCGTCAAAAAAACCACAAAAAAACAAAACAAAACAAATTCAAATTCAAATCAGAAAAGAAATTACAATAAACGCAGCAATTAAATCGCAAAGTGAGCAAAAAATAATACATTTTTCCAGCTAACTAAACTGCATCTCTCTCTCTGTCCTTCTCTGTCCTGCTCTAGCATGGCCATGCATTGGGACGTTAAGTGCGATGGGTGCGACAAGACCCACCTGGTCCACTACAGATACAAGTGTCTGCGCTGCGCCAATTACGATCTGTGCGCCGTGTGCTATGAGAACAAGGTGGAGACGGGACGCCATAGCAGCAGCCATCCGTTTCAGTGCCTGCTCGATCGAGCTGCACGCGAGCTGTTCTTTGCCGGGGAGGAGATACCGGACTTGTGTGCCGACAGCTTCACGTGCCCCTTCTGCGGCAAGATGGGGCATGCCGTCAAGGAGCTGGTGAAGCATGTCCAGGCCAAGCATCGCGGCGACACCACGCCCGTCATCTGCCCTCTGTGCGTGGCGGTGCCCGCTGCGGACACTGTGCGCATGAGCAATCTGGTGAACCATGTCTCGCTGATGCACGGCACTGGCATTTTGCGCATTGGCGGCGGTGCTGGCAGCAGTTCGGTGCGCACCACCGGCTTCGAGTTGCCGCCGCTGGGCGCCATGGGCCAATCGCCCGGAACGGGTGCGGGACAAAGGCTGGCCCTGGGGCAGGGGCAGGTGCAGGGGTCAGACAATGGGATGACCGGTCAGGGCCAGCGCAATCGCAGCCCACCGCCAGATCTGGCACGCTTTGGCCTGGGCAGCTTGCAGTGGCCCCTGGGCACCTTGGGCAGCAGCGCCTCGCAGGAGGAGGACTTGTATCCGGACTCGTGGCTGCCGGAGCTGAGCAGCCTAAGTGGCAGCATGCACACCATGCGCGACACCGATATGGATCTGAGCAGCCTGGTCGAACACTCCCAGCTGCGCCGCAGCACTCCGCAGCACTCGCTGCTGCAGCAGGAGCATGAGGGCAACGGCCAGCGGGTCACCCAGCATCCACCCGAGCCACCGCTCGCCATGGAGGAGGACTTCAGCGACATCGATGCCGAGGACAATGCCGGCAACGACCCAGCCTCATCCATCTAAGCGATGACCACAGCTGCAACCTCATTCAATATTGTTCCAAATTCATGTTTCAAACATTCGCTCGTCGCGCAAGCATTTCATTTTTCTTTTTCCACTAATCACTTGTCCAACACTGGCTGAGTTTTACCAAATAAATGATATGCATCGGAATATGTTAACTATAATTGCCTTTCGAAGGATTTGTACTTTCACTACATTCCTACTATATCTGTACTTATCCAGCTCATCGATTGATATATCCCTATACTGGAGTGATACATCTGGCGATTATCTAGCTTTATATATAGCTGTATAGCTATGGCTGAGATCATTTGATTTTGAGATCCTTTGTTCTGTTTCTTTGAATGCATATCATACACACATTTTAGTTTATTTCATGTTTGAATAAGACACTTTCTTTTTGCCCATTAGAAATGAATTGAAGAACTCAATATATATTCTATAATGGCTCTGTGAAAATACATGTAACAGGCAGAGGAGGGCGTGGTCGACTCCTTGAATTATATACATAAATACATATATTTCTGATCAGGATGATCAGCTGAGTCAATGCAGTGCTTTCTGTCTGTCCGTTCTTCAGTCTATCAATTATCCGTTCGTCTATTTGTCCATCCGTCTGTGTCTGTCTATCCGTCTATGCCTATCCGTCCGTTTGTTCATCTATCCAGCTGTACGTCTAATCTCGTGAGCCACAAAAGCTAGAGACTTGCACTTCTAAAACTGCATATTCTAGATTTACTATGCAGGCAACTACTCGCAATGAATATTAAGAGCTTCGTATTTTAGATACAACTAATTCTGGCTGCCGTACTGTCTATAACTGTACTGCATATCTGTATATAAACATTGTATAGCTAAAATATTTCTAGATCAGTTTTACATTTGTGCTTAGCGGTTGTTTTGCAGTCCATTACAATCTATGTATGTATGTGCTTAAGTACTTATGTATGTATGTGTATAGTAGAGCTGTAAAAACATCGTGAGTCGCTTTACTGGATATTTTCTTCAATCGATACTATCGATAGTTCCGTTTAATGATGTATCAGCTCTAATGCTAATGGAAAAAATTGTTGAGTTTTTTTTAGCATTTTAAGCTTTCATATTTAATCAAAATAAGTTAGAAAATATAAATCACAATATTAATATAATATTAAACAAACAATCAAAATTAAAAAATAAGCACACAAGTCATGATAATCGTTATCAGTTTCTTCGTATTTTAGATATATGATATATAATAATAATAATAAATATTTGAAATAGGCTGTAAGCCACTGTTTATGCATAGCTCCTATTGCAAAGTTCCATAAACTTTCCACAGTCAACTTCTAATGAAATTGAGTGGATCAGAATATGACTCGAGCTGACTCAAGGTCTATTAATTCTCGTTCATTCTCTTCTGCTCCACTCCTGCTTCTCTTCTTTCATTATTTGTATAGAATATGAAATAACTTTAGATGTTCAACTATGCGTGAAACAGTTAATAAGTCTTCCAATAGATCTATAGATCTCTTCAAGATGTTGCTATAGGTAATTGATAGTTATTGAATATTGGGAGCTGTAAGCCTATAAACGTCACTGTATAATTGAAATGTTGAGAGCTAATTAGAAAAGTGAATGTGGCTGCTTGCTGCTTGAGTTTCATATGCGCAACTGTCGGCCTGGGCCGTCTCCTTCACTCTCCAGGGCTGGCCTTATCTCGGCAGCTACTTCCTTAGAGCAGGTGTGCTGCGTAAAACGTAAGCTGGGCTGCCTCGTCTCCGGGCACGTCAGGAGCGAAGTGTTACAGTCGAATGTCTACGTTGCTGTAATCGGCTTAGAGGTGAAACCTTTTGTCATTATAAAAGGATTTCAAGCTTGACAACATTTCCATTTGTTGCGATTTCGTCCTCTTCACTCCAGTGGGGTGGCCCAAAAGGGAAGCGCAGTTGTGGGCTGAGGCTGAGGGGGAGGCGTTGGGGATGTTGGGGAGGTCTGTGTGTTGCTTAGTTAACTTTTGGCTGGCTGCGTCCGTCGCCGGGTCTTTGATTTTGTTCAAAGAAATTAAGATTCAAAAACCGATACCGTGTACGTTACCAGTCCCAATTACAAGCCGGCCCAGCCTCGGCTATGCTCAGCTCTGCTATGCTCAGGTAAACGAGCTGCGTCTGTCAGTGGCAACAAGCATTTGAGATAAATTGCCAATCGAACTAGATAAAATGAGCTGTGTAAATAGTGGAAAGGCGCAGATAGGCCACTTTGAGCACGGCCCCAACTGCTGCCCCGTTGGCGGAAACTATGCCGAAGCGAGACTGAACCACATCAAATCAAGTCAAATCGAATCACAACAAAACAAAACAAAACAAAACAAAGCAAAGCGAAGCAAACAAACCCACCTGCTACTCCAGCGCTTAGCTATTCGTTTCTCCTCTCACCCACCAGGCTTTGATCTGTGCGCTGCGTGACTGCCTGATGGGTCAGATTCTAGCGACCAAAACATGGACTGGGATCCGAATGGGAATGTGGTTGACCAGGGAAACGCAGCTGCCTGCAGGTCGTTATGTCTAATGAGTATTACGGGGACATGCAGACGGACAAGTACGCCGGAGTGGCAGCCGGGGTGGCGGCGTGACTTAAAGGGTTGCCTCCAGCGCTGAGTGCGTGAGTCTCAATTTGTCGACACTCACGAGACTGCGTGAAGGTCGTGAGTGCGTGACTATCATGCTATATTAGGTATTATACCCTGAACCCATTGAAAATGGGAAATCAGGGTATGATGGCTTTGTTAAAATGTATGTAACAGGCAGAAGGAGGCGTGGCAGACCCTATGAAATAAATATATTCTTGATCAGGGCGACAAGCTGAGTCGATTCAGCTGTGTTCGCCTGACTGTCCGTCCGTCCGTATGTATGTATGAACGCGTCGATCTCAGAAGATATAAGAGCTAGAGACTTGAACTTTTTTTCTATAGGTCCGTATATTGCACGCGCATATCGAGTTTGTTTCGAAAAATCGATAACCACTCCCGTTTTTTTGTTATCGATTAAAAACCTTATCGAAAATCAGTTAAAGAATTATATGCTCTACATCTTTAGAGCTAGAGTCTCCAAATTTAAAATGTAGATTCAGAAGTACTTTTAAGAGTTTCGATCTTTGTCACATTTTACAACAACTTGGCAGAAAATGACTCTAGCCATGAGCACTTGGTAGCCAGAATCAATTCGATGCCCTTCGTGTTGGCCTCGTGCCTGGCCTCGTGTCACGCGCTCAGCTTGGCTCCACGCTTTTACTATGCCACGCATTGATATGACAATAAAATTGAACGACTTTGGTTTTGGATTTTGCGACTTTGCCTTTATCGCCCTCCGCACTTGGCAGCCGACGGTTGGATTCGGCTGGATCCCCATCCTTGCCCTGTCCTAGCCCTTCCCATCCTCGAGCCAATGAAGAACGCTTGCACAATTTTTAATCATGGCAGGGTATTCTCGACATGGCCCCAGCTCCTATCGGCTGCCAGCCGTGGACATTGTTTGTGCCAGCGACACATAAACATGCATGGCCAGACTGTGTTCCAGGGTCGGCTCAGCTTGGCTTGGCTTGGTTGGATTAGGGGGGGGGGGTGGAAGGGGGAGAGACGTGGAGCGGGCCTAGGACCGGTTTATTGTTGCCGTTTGTATGGCTTTTAGTCCTTTATCTTGTTTCTAACTCATTGGATCGCAAAAACGGTCTCGTGTTCACCTTAATTGGGGTAAACATAAGTTCTGATTGCCCGCCGGGCTAGGCCATGCCAAGCCAGGCCATGCCAAGCCAGGCCATGCCAGGCCAGGCCAGGCCAGGCCGCTTTTCTATACAGCTTTGGCTTTGGCTCCAGCACGCATACCAAAGAGTTGCCAGCGACATTTTGCAGCTTCTTTCGCTTTTCTTGTTGCCTTCGCTTCGCTCTCTCTTTTTTTTTTCCATTCACTATCTTTTTATTTTGATTCCTTCTTTTTTTTTGCTTTGGCTCGCTGCTGTTGTTGTTCTTCTAATTGAACTTGTTCCTTGTCCTCGGCTACTATCAAGAAATTTGCTAGCCAAAAAGAGCAGAAGACGTTCCAGCGCAATCTCTATCGCTGGCTAGCTAAAAGCTGAAAATCGAAGACAACAACGCTCCCAACATATCCAATTAGATGGCAGCCCAAAAAGGGGTAGAGCGAACCAGAGAGGAGCAGCTCTAGGGGCAGGAGTCGGGCTCCCAGGGCGAACGGATGTGGCGTCCCGAATGCCATTGTTGCCATTGCCGTTGCCGGCGCACAGATCACAAAAGCGAGATAAAAATTGTTGAACGTGTAATTTTTATTTATTGCATACAATTTTTAGAACAAATGACAGACAAAAGGTTGCCGTCGAGGCACTCGCTGTCGCTGCTGACGTCGCAGTTGACGTCGAGTCTGGGGAGTCGAAAGGGATTGCAAAGCGGAAATTTCATTGCCTACATTTGAGCGCGCGCTTAGTAATGTATGCATTCGCCATTCAATGTGTCTGTGTGTGTGTGTGTGTGTGTGTGTGTGTGTGAGTGTCTGTATGAAAATTAAATTTTCTACTTCAAAAGCTGAGCGACGGAACGGACGGAAGCAGCAGCCACAGACCGCAGCCAGTGCCTGCTTCAAAAAACCGAATTGAAAAAGCGTTTAGGACACGGCCTTTATCACTCTCTACTCTCTCTCTCTGTGTGTGTGTGTGTGTGTGTGTCTCTGCGTGTGTTTGTGTGAGTGAGGGCAACTAAATGATGGGGAAACTATAAAAATTTACATAACAATAATAAAGGCAAAGGCAAAAACGGCGCAAAGTCAAAGAAACGAAAGACATTTATTCATTTCTGTTCTGAAATTAGCATAAAGTAAACCTCGCACTCACACGCACACACACACCCACAGGCATTTACATAGTCGCATAAGGGGCAACAATGGGTATGCGTGGGAGTGGATGGGTTGTGGAGGAGGTAAGGGTAAAGGAGGAGGTAAAGGTATGGGCGCTGGTTACGCACAATCAAAGCCTTAACTTCAGAGTCTGTGCTGGAGCTTTGTCGTTTGATAAGCGTGAAAAACGTGCAAATTTTAATAAAAGCAAATGAGCCGCAAAATCATACAAAGCAACGGCAACAACAACAAAAGCAACAATATTGACAACAATGGCAGCGACAGTCGAGAAGACACAGGCAAATCAGAGAAAATATATGCTACAATTTCTGTCTGCTAATGTCTCAACTTTGTCACGATGATTGTACGCACACACACACACACACACACACACACACACTGGCAGGCGCTGTAATGTATGCTACATTTTACATTTTAAGATCGTTGCGACAAATAGAGTGAGCGCTTGAAAAGAAACGAATGCCAGATTGAAGACCAAATAATAAGGATAACGACAGTTGTCAATTGCCTTGTCCGAAAGATAAACAGATAGAGAAAGAGAGAGATGGAGGTAGAGGTAGAGAGAGAGAGATGAAGGTAGAGGTAGAGAGAGATGAAAGTGGAAGAGGCAGAGGCAGAGATAGAGATAGAAATAGAAATAGAAATAGAAATAGAAATAGAGATAGAGATAGAGATAGAGATAGAGATAGAGAAAAAGATAGAGATAGAGATAGAGATAGAGATAGAAATATAGATAGGAGATATATCTTGTATCTTATATCTTATATCTTATATCTTATATCTTATATCTTATATCTTATATCTTATATCTTATATCTTATATCTTATATCTTATATCTTATATCTTATATCTTATATCTTATATCTTATATCTTATATCTTATCTTGTATCTTATATCTTATATCTTATATCTTATATCTTATATCTTATATCTTGTATCTTATATCTTATATCTTATATCTTATATCTTATATCTTATATCTTATATCTTATATCTTATATCTTATATCTTATATCTTATATCTTATATCTTATATCTTATATCTTATATCTTATATCTTATATCTTATATCTTATATCTTATACCTTATATCTTATATCTTATATCTTATATCTTATATCTTATATCTTATATCTTATATCTTATATCTTATATCTTATATCTTATATCTTGTATCTTATATGCCTTCTCTTTCCTGGCCTCTAGAGTGTGCTCCTCTGTCAACTTCCGGTTCATGCTTCCAATTTGCATGGCTTGCTTCCGCATCGAGTCCCACCTGCTCCGCCCTTTCGGTCGCTCCATAAATTTCATGGCCGTTGTTAGGTGGCCCTTGAAGAGCTCTCCTGGCAGCTGTCGCGCTTAGTGTCCTGTTCTAAAATATGTTGCATGTGCTTTTTGCTGTTGTTGTTGGTCTTTTAGCTGCCGCCGCTGCTGCTGCTGCTGCTGTCGCCTGGCACGATGTCAAGGGCACGAGCTAACCCGAAATAAGGCGAGGCCAGCGCCGTGGCCCGGGGCAAGTTTTGGTGGACACACACGCACCTTTTTTTCTCAGTCTTTTTTTGTTTATTTATTTCACTTTTTCTGTTTTTTCCACTGTTAACCCGCATATGGATCTGAAATTCGGCGCCGCAGTCTTTTTTGTGTGCTTTGCGGCAAGTTGTTAAATAGCACTGACACTTGCCAGCTCTCTCTCGCTCTCCCTCTCCCTCTCCCCCTCCCTCTCTCTCTCTCCATGCCCCACCCATTTGTAAATATTTATATGGTATATCTCTTCCACTCTCCCTCTTCCAGTCTCCCTCGCTCACTTCATTTCTACACACTTTTTTTTTTTGCTTTTTTTTTTTTTGCAGCTGTCCTTCAGCTCATAATCCTTTTTTATTGCAAATGACCACGCTAACTCGATGGTCCACACCGGTTGAGGTGGTGCGCGCTGGCTGGCTGGCTGGCTGCCTGGCTCGGTGGGTGGGTGGTTGGCTGGCAGCGCCAGGCGGGTCTCGTCAGCTCATAAGGCTCATCAACAAGTTCATTTTACGGTCAATTCATTAAAAAAGTTTTTCACTTTTTTGACCATTTTTATTACAATATTTAGTTTGTCACATCATGTGTGTGGGTGGGTGGGTGTTATGGTAGTGGTGCGTGTGTGTGTGTGTGTGTGTAGGTGGCTGGTTGGTTGGTGGTGCGTGTGTGGGTGTGACCCTCATTTGCTGACATTTAGTGGCAGTTTTCAACAACAATGTCAACGTCCATGCGTCATGCTAAACATTTTTGTGCGATATATTAATTTTTTTTGTTGTTTTTTTTTTTTTGCCTTTGTTTATTTATTTAATTTTCGCCTGTTTCTGCCTTTCTTCTACATATATATATATATATATATATATATATATATTTTTTTATTTTTTTTTTTTTGTGGAGGTTTTTGTGCTGCGTTGGCTTTAATTTTATGATTATTGTTCTTTTTTCTTTCATTTTGTTTATACGCAGCTCGGAATCATTTGTGTGTTGTTTTTCTTATTCATTTTTTTTCTCTCTTTTGGTGCTTTTGTTTTTATTATTTTTATTTGTATTTTTCTTTGTTTTTGTATGTTGTTTGGTCGGACGCTTTTGTTCATTTCTTAAGTGGCGCTTTATAATGTTGACAGTTTTATTGGAGCGCAAAATGTTGGACATTTCGGCTGGTCCGAGTCGGCAGAGTCGGCCGAGTCGGGCATGCCCGGTGGCCATTAAAATCGCCATTGGCCATCGCATTGACAGTTTAATGGCCGAGTCTGTTAGTTGGCCAAGTTATTATATGTATGCTGAGTGGACGGGGTCCAAGCTCTTAATCAGCATGCCATTTGATATGGTTAATAGTGAAATTATTAGCCCGCTGGCATTAAGGCTCTACTTGGAAATAAATGAATTGAAATATAGAAGAAGACGTCTACTTATCCTCAATGATAATGCAATCAATGCAAAGGCATTTTGATAAATCTGTCTAGCTGTTGAAGATTGTTGTCTGTATGGAATCTAGGGAGATCTGGGTATAATGGTTTTGTTGAAATGTATGTAACAGGCGGTAGGAGGCGTGGCAGACTCCATATACTGATTAGAAATTTGCATATGTAAATGATTTCCCAGTTTAGAAAAGCTGAAAAATAAGACTTGTTTGTCCAGGGTTTTAACTGAGCTGATGTAATCAGTGTGATGGACAGATTTTGGATTAATTTATACTCTTGTGTCTCTTTTCCTACAGCTTACAGTTTGTAGTGATATATTCTTGATTGCTTATTATATTTCCAACCAGGAATGAGCTTTGTACAGCGATCTATGCTGAACTCAGTTGGGTCGCTTTTAAACTCTAATTTTACTAGAATCTTTAAAAAATATCTAGACTTCAGTTGAATTTTGAATAAAATTTAGCTTAATATTTAATCAAATAATCAAAAGCGAAATTCTCCTTGTTCTCTTGCTTTACATTTTCACCTTGATACTAATTGTTGCCTGCACACAGATCAAAGAACCAATTAGGTAAAATTACTGAAAATAAATAACGTAGAAATTTCCATTTGCCATTTTCCATTTTACACACACACACACACACACAGACAGACAGACAGACACACACACACACCCATACATACACACATGGCAGAAGCCACCAAAAAGTCTGGTTGAAAAATTCTATCTAAATCAATAAATGTTGCGGCATTGTTAAGCCAATGAATGCCACAAGGCTTAAGGAAAACTTGCAACAGCCACATGCGAAAATTATACGTTTTCATTGGATTTGGCTGGCGGCATTGAAGGAGAGATAAATGCCTGGACAACAGCACCACAGCAATGCCAGCGAATGTGCCGAATGTGGGCCGCCTTGACGAAGGCGCCTCCCAAGTGCAGGCAAACTTTAACGAGGCGACTAATGTGCAGCCAGAATGGCTGGGGAAGCAGTGGGGAAGGGAGTAAAGGGGGCGGGGGGTGTGCCAGTTATCATATGTATAGCAAAACTTGCTGCAGTTGCTGCTGCTGCTGCTGCTGCTGTTGGTGCTGTTGGTGCTGCTCGTGCGTGCCAGCATTTTTGGCTCGTAATAACTTTTTGCCATACTTACATCACCGCAACGCTGTAAAATGCTGTTGAATATTTTTCTATTATTGAGGCAGCAATAGCAATAGCACCACCCAGCCACCCATACAACATCTTTGTGCACAGCACCACAATCAAACTGGATTCAAATACCCTGTAATGATTGAAGACCATTGAGCGGAATAGGCGAACGAACTCACATGGAAATCAAGCTAAATAGTTGGAGTATAGCAGGTGGCTGTTTGTATGTTTCTTACAGGGTATTTAAGAGTAGAGTATAGCAGCTTTTAAGTAGAATATGTTGACTTGTCATAAGCAATTGACAATAGTGCTCTATATCATTGTTCTCTGTTGCTTACAGGGTATCTCATAATCGTAGAGCATCTTCATACTCAAATCTGTTGACTTGTTAGTGAGTTGCTTACAGGGTATCTCATAGTCATAGAGGCGCTTTACATATTTCAGCCCATTGTCAGTTGTTTACAGGGTATCTCACAGTCGTAGAGCAGCTTTATACTAGCCTCCTTTAACTTGTGAATTGCCTATCAGGCATAGCTCATTATCTTTTGCTCACAGGGTATATCATAATCGTCGAGCATCTTTATACTAGAATCTGTTAACTTATTAGTTTTTTACAGGGTATCTCATAGTCGTAGAGGTGCTTTACATTTTCCAGCGCATTGCCAGTTGTTTACAGGGTATGTCACAGTCGTAGAACAGCTTCATACAAGCCTCCTTTGATTTGTGAATTGCTTATAGAGTAAAACTCATTGACAGTTGCTTACAGGGTATCTCATAGTCGTACAGCAGCTTCACACTTTCCACTTCATTATTAGTTATTTACAGGGTATCCAAGAGTCGTAACACAGCTTGACTCTAACCACTTTATATTGCATATCGAATATAGCTTATGATCAATGTTTACAGGGTATTTCATGGTCGTGCTGCAGCTTGACTCTAGCTGCTATTGACTATTTATTTAGTTGTTTACAGGGTGTCTCAAAGCCATAGAGCAGCTTTACACTAGCTTTTTTTGACTTATTAGATAGTTGTTTACAGGGTATCTCATAGCCGTACAGCAGCTTTACACTTTCTAGCGCACTGTCAGTTGTTTACAGGGTATCCAAGAGTCATAACACAGCTTGACTTTAGCCTTTTGCTATATCGAGTATAGCTTATGATTAAATTTTTACAGGGTATTTCATCGTCGTACTGCAGCTGGACTCTAGCTGCTATTGACTATTTATTTAGTTGTTTACAGGGAGTCTCAAAGCCATAGAGCAGCTTTACACTTGCTATTTGCTCATTGACAGTTATTTACAGGGTAGCCCAAAGTCGTGGTGCAGCTTGACTCTTAGCCACTTTTGACTTGTTAATTTTTGCTAGCAGGCAGTCGATGTCGACGATTCCCGGATGTTTAGTGCAACTTGCAGGCGCCCGAAAAGAAACTCCGTTATGGCCGGGCTAAGTCAGCCGCCTCACTGGGCCAACTCGGTGGCTTCCCTTTGAGCCATAACTTTTAGTTGCCGTTGTCGTATATTATTATGATTTTGTTGTTGTTGTTGTTGTTCTTGCTGCGCAAATTTGTTGCACTCGAGCAGGGGCGGGCTGCAAGGGGGTGACGAACTGAAGGCAAAGAAAAACCAGTTAGAGCTCAATGGGTAATTGGAATTGGGTGCGAGAGATGCGAATGCAGCCAAAGCTAAAGAGCTGGAGTAGCTAGACTTGTACTCCACTTAGAGATACCCCCTCTATGCCATCACAGGGTATCTAGCGTCATACAGTCCAGCGACTCTGGCAACAATATGAGCACAATGAGTTTTATGGCCCTGCCGTGTTTCGCGATTTTATTGGCGCTTGAGCCAGTTGCAGTTAACGTCCTGCAAGTTGGGTTAATAAGTTGAGAAGTTGCTGATGAAGAGGAGCAGGAGCAGGAGGAGCAGGAGGCGGCGGCAGCTTATCTGCAACTAGCTTAACATGATTTAGCAGCAATTAATTTACAAGCGAAGATGGCTCAACTGCCTCAAGTTGCTGCCACTAATCATCGACATGTGGCAGCCAGGCTGAAACTTTGCTCCATTCTTTAGCGCTTGATGTTAGCTGCCTCCCTCGAAAATCACTTTGCTCGCGCACAGTTGCAACACGTTCGTGCCGCACGCAACGAGCGCCACACAGCAGCAGCAGCAGCAGCAAATATGTTATGCCTGTCATTAATTTTATGCAGTTGCAGTTGCCAGTTGCCTGCTGCCTGCTGACTGCTGCCTGCTGCTGGCAGTGTGGGTGCTCGTCTCACACCTGACAACTCGTCGCTTAGCGTATTAATTACAAAAGCTGAGAGCACTCAAATGGGCCCAAACTTTGTGGCTCATTCGTATAAGCAGCAGGAGGAGGGGGAGTAGCAGCAGCAGCAGCAGGAGCAGCAGCAGGAGCAGGACTAACGGCAGCAGCTGCCTTTGGCCCAAATCAAACATGGCTGGTAATTATAAGCAGCGCCCCAACGCCTGTCACCATCAATGTCCCGGCCAGGCCTTCCACGACTGAGCTGAGCTGAGCTGGGCTAGGCTAGCCGAGCTCATTTGTTTGCGACGCCTTTGACGACTCGTCGACTGCCTGAACTTGATTAATGAGCGACGCGGCCATCGATTCATTTACTTTCCGACTTCCATGTTATGTGACAACAACAAAAAAAAAGTCAAGAAAAGTAAAAGATAAAGATAAAGATATATGTATGTATGTAGAAGCATGTGGATGCCCTTGACTGCAGCGCATTTGTTTTAGGCTCTGGCAATTTTCAAATTTTTTATATATATTTCATTACATTTTATTCATTATATATAGTATTAAATGTTAAATTAAACACAATTTGATTTTGCTTTTACACTTATTTAATTCTAATATGCCAACATTGTAATTATTCTAATATGCCATTTAAACTTCTTTAGTATGCAAAAAGTCCATCTCTATCGATGACGTCTTTGCATAGGATATTATCGATAGAGATGGACTTTTTGCATACTAAAGAATTGAGACTGCGGAGACTCGACTATCGTATTCAAATAAAGACTTATTATGCAAGCTATAAGCATTTAACATAGACAGCTAACATAACATAATTAATAGCTGTTATACTACAGGTATATATCGATAAAAAATTAACATTAATACTTACAATATACATATTAAAATTTTGTGTATTTTAAAAACTGAAATAAAATACTATTTTATATATTATTTTTCTATGTATATTTTTATTTAAAATACAATTTGTGTATATTTTGAATATATTAATAAACATAAATAAATTAAAATATATACCAAATAAATTAAAAATATATAAGAAGTATATATCTCATATATTTTATATTTTTTGGCAATTTTTTTTTTTTATATATATTATATACTTTGAATTCATTTGGCATATATTTTTATCTATTTTATTTATGTTTTAGATATACATAAAAAATTGTAAACAATTATTGCCTGGGATGCAGTACTAAAAACATACCAGAATAAAATTATTTATAGCATGTACATACTGTACTCTATGTCCACTGTTAAAAGACTCAGCCTCACAGTCTCAGACTTCCACTCAATCGAGCTTTATATCACAGTTAGCTCTAAGTTGACAAAAATATCTTGGTTGCTTGCAACGAAGCAAGCTATCTCTTGACAATAAGTTCAGACTATAGACTATATATAAGAGTGCCTTAGAGTATCTCCTGGCAGCTTCTCTGACATCCAGGTGCATGCAATTCCAGCCCAAAATAAGCTGCGTGCTCTTCAGTGCATGAGAACGAGGACCATCGATTGCAGCTTCAAGAGGTTCCAAAAATTGGAGAAAAAATCCCAGATGTAGGTAGCCAAGGGACAAGATTCTCTCAGCAAAACAGCCGAGCTAGACGTTTAGCCATCTGCAGTCCAAACAATCGCTGGAATTAACAGTGGACTCAGGCTGAAAGTCTATATAATATTCCCTTGAAATTGATCAGGTTTAGCTTATAGCTTATAGCTCTTTCTTACCCTAAGCTACTAATGTATGTACATATGTCAGCCTACACTACATGTATGGTTAGTGGCTAGTCTTCTGTGATCATTATCTACCTTAGCCTCAACAAATATATTTAATTTATTTCAGCTCAGATCAATTTGCCTGAAGAGCAGCAGGGTATTTATCTGTAAATAATTTATCACATGCTTTGTAGTTTAAAAGGCTCCAATCTCAATTCTTTATTTTAATCGTCATTTAAAGAAGACAACTATCGATGGCATTACAGTTACATATCGATAGTTGGCTATAGTTCTACATCACTAATTCCTATTGGCCCACTACAGTAGGAAAGTTAATTGGCCAATTAATCAGATTCGTAAGCTACAGTTTGTGGGGAGTGAGCAAAGCGAAGCATCAGGAAAAGATTAAATAAATAACTGAATGTTATCGATAACTTACTAGATATATTTAACGAACATAGAAACATACTTGTTTGATGGGACTAGGCTAGCCTAGATTTATGTCTGATATGTCGAATATTATGTGCAAAACCTATTCATATTGTTAGCAACTGCATTTAATGCAAAATTAGTTGGCAAGTGACGCTTGAGAGCAGATCAAGTGGGCAGCTTAATGCTAAGAGTGCTTTTGGCCACACAGCTAACCTCGAGCACTTTCCTAGCGCTGTTCTCATTTTGTTTCGCAGCTAGGTATGTACATATAAATGTATATATAATATATATCTATATATGTATATATATATATTCATATATATACTTGTTTATCTGTATATATGTATATGCGAAATATGACAAAAACATGTCCTTGCCCAGCTGTTTGCCACCCGCTGTGAACTTCTCATCGTCTTCGCATTTCAACATTTTGCCGCAAGCTAATAACATAGAAGGCAGTAGGTATCTGCCACTGTGTGTGTGTGTGTGGGTGTGAGTATGTGTGTGTGTGTGTGTGTGTGTGTTTGCGTATTTGCCTTGGCAACTTCATGCTGAGGTTTCGTTTTAATAAGTTTAACAAGTTTCTTGGTATAATTTGCGGCCAAGACTTGACGGCAAAGTCGCGGCAAAACGATACGAAATATGTTGCATAAGCTGCGGTGCCAAGGCCAAGACATTGCCGCGTGCAACAGTGCCAGCATTTCTTCCTCTTTCTCTTCTTCTCCTTCTTGTTCTTGTTGTGTCAGCAGCAGCAGCAGGAGTAGCTGCAGCAGCAGCCGCTATGCCTGCAACAGGTTCAGCCACCAGCTATGACCGTCCGCATTCACATGGCATGCTTACGTTGCCAGAATCGCTGTCGCTTGCTTTGAAATGCAATGCCAATGCATGCCGCGCACAGTGGCACAAAGTCAAGCAACAACCAAGCAAAAATAAAGTGTGGACGCTGTTGCCTAAAAGATGGAAGTGATAATTTAATGAGTGCTAGTGTTGCTTAACGCTCGATTGCGACAATTTGAAGTATACTCAACAGTGTTGTAAATAACACTATATTTTGTTTGCTTGTTAAGTTTTCTTTTTGAGTAATTTTATTGGCTTGTGAATGTTTTTTATTGCATAAATATATTGGCTAACGATAACTACTCTATAAGTATACGTATATATACTATATAGTAGTATACTATATAGTAGTAGTAGTGTTGTAAAAACTTATATTTTTCATTTGATTGCAAGCTATTGCATGAAAGAAGGAAAAGTTGTTTTATTGAGTAATTTGGTTGGCTAAAGTTAGATTTCACATGATGAAGCATTTTGAATTATTTCATAAAGTGTTGTACATAACACTGTTTTAATGTTTTATTGCAAAGCGTTATATCAAAGAAAAAAGTGTGCATTTTATTAAACAATAGTGTGAGCTAACATTATATATCGTTTCTTATAGACATATGTGTGCTAATTTGAAGTACTCACTACAGTGTTGTAAGTAACACTGTTTTTGTTGGCTTATAAAGTTTTGCAATTGGGAAGGAACTTTTAAGTAGTATTGACTAGTGATAGATACTCCAATATTAACTAGAGTGTTGTAAAGTGTTCAGTAGTGTTGACTTATGTAAGATATAAAATAAGTTGTATATAAAACAAGCTGAAGCAATTGTTCAATATTAAATGTAAAAAAAACCCCTTTTAAATAGTGTTGGTTAACATGTATATAGATTTCTTATATGAAATTACGTTTTATATATACCTATTTATATGAATTTAGTAGACATTTATTATTTAATGCAATATATTGCCTCTGATCTTGTTACACTAATTTTTTAACCTTTTCAGAACTGTAATTAAAATAGAATTAGTGTTGGTTAACAGATGTTAAACATAAACTCAACTTACCTATTTGTGATTAGATCGTTTCTTTTGTATGGAACTTCAGCAAGTCAGATTTTCTTTTACTATTTTGCTTGTTAGTTTTCGCATTTTGTCCCACTGTGCGAAAGTTGTCGTTTTCTAATTTCAGTGCCCGGAACTGTTAAGAAATTCCACGCGGCAACATACTTTTGTTCGTATCAGCAGCTCTTTGAAGTTGTCCACCTCGCGCCCAGCCACGCCCACACGCCCAGCCACGCCCACACGCCCACACGCCCACACGCCCATACGCCGCATACCGCCCACGCTCACGCCCACGCTATAATTCAATTAAATTGGCAGCCAGAGCCAGAGTCAGCGCCATCGCCGGAAGACTTTAAGACTTTAAGAGGCAGCCAATGCCATCGCCACAGAACTTGTGCAGGTAGTCGAGGGTGGGTTCGGCTGCGTGGAATGTATAGAGTGTTGGTATGTTGAAATTGCGTCTGCCTAGAGGTGCAGCCTGTTCGGATTTACATGCAAACAATGACATGCATAAACAAGTAGCGAACGATGACGATAACGCTGCCAGCCAAATGCACCCCACTCCGCCAAGTCCAGCGGCCCCACAAATGCTGAGAGTTGGGCCGATCATCACGGTTATTCGTATGCTCATAGATCTGCTCGGGCACATCAACAACATGGCGCTTATCGGATGCCATGCCACGCCCAGCGTGGACTCACAGATTAGTTGCATGACTGATGGCCGGCCCAACGGGCAACAGGCGGTGGGCAGGAGGCGCAGTTGGCAGCAGGCAGCAGGCAGGAGGGAGGAGGCAGAAGGCAGCCGACGGCTAGCAAACAGGCAACAGGCATGTTGCAGCCGAGACAGCTGCACATTTATTGTTGGCCAGCTTCCAGCGACCAGCTGAGATGCGGGCAGGGACAACAGCACAACAGCACCACAACTAATGGAACAGTTAAGCGTATTGCGAGTCTGTCCGAGAGACGACAAAAAAGCGTGCAGACATATTCAAAAACATAAAAACGCTTAAATCTACTTCGCATGTGTGGTAAAAAAGCTTACAGACTCACACACAAAAAAAGAAGGGAAAAAATAGAGTGCAGTAGCTGGGCATGTCTGACGACGAGATACCCTCAATATGAATTTGTGCGAGTTCATAGACAGGCTGTCGGACGAGTGGACAGATAGACGAACGGACGGATGAATGGACAGACGAATAGCTAGACTGACAGATATACGGATGGTCGGATAGACAAATAGACGGATTGAAGAAAGGACGGACGGACAGATGGACGAAAGGAAGGAAGGACAGATGGACGGACAGACGGACGGACGGACAGATGGACGGACGGACAGATGGACGGAAGGGAGGACGGACGGCAGTATGAAAAGATGGAAGGACGGACGAACAGACTGATAGACGGACAGATGAACGGACGGACAGATGAACGGACGGTCAAATAGACAGACAAATAAACAGACGGACGGACTGAATGACGGACAAACAAATAGACGGTCGGACAGTCATACGGATGGGCAGATAAACGGATGGACGGACGTCAGACTGGACGGACTGACAGACTGGCAGACGAACAGACGGATAAACGGATGGTCTAATAATTCGATCCATTCAGATCATCATATTGATTAGAAGATGTACGGCCGGACTGACGGCCAGAATAAAAATAGACGGTAGGACAGATAGACATATGGGCGGATTCAAAGACGTACGGAGAGACGATTGAAAGGAACGATTGATGGAAGGACGCAACTAAGGATGGAAAGACGGACTGAAGGACGGACGGAAGCACGGACGAAAGGACGGAAAGGACAGACGAACAGACAGACGATCGGAAGGCCTAATAGTTCAATCAATACAAACCACCGTTTTGATCAGAAATTTTACGTCTGGCTACATTCCACTCTCGTTATTAAAAAATTCAGTCTATATCCTTACTAGTAATACTAAAAATTTATTTGAATTTGTCTAAATATGGTTAATAATAATCTTTTTCCATATGTGTAAAAATAATATATATCATCTCTGATCTGATCATTGGTGCCACTAAAGGTAGCCCAGCACTTGTTTAGTAAACTATACAAAACTTGTAAAATGAAGTAGTATATTAAATTGGCATTCTCTGCCGCATATAGTTTGAATATAGGATCAGAGATACTATTAGAGCATAAGCCTATTAGCGAACATTTGCCGGAATTTCAAGTCTCTATTATGGAGCCGCAGGCCGAATGTGTTGATGGAAAACCTCAAATGTGTTTGAAGCATTTAAATATGCGCGTTGCATACTTTTCGGCTGAATATGCAAACAATGCGTGCAGCGGTCGCTGGTCAAAGGTGGTGCGGTGGGGCAGAGTGGGTCAGAGTGGGACAGAGTGGGGCAGGGCAGGGCTAGCCACTGTGCCGCTTCTCGCATTGAACGATGTTGTTGAGGTTTCTGCTCTCTTTCAAATCAATTGGCAAACAAAAACAACAAAAGCGCAAACACTGTCCATGTGTGTGTGTGTGTTTAGTGTGAGTGTGTGTGTTTTTAGTGTGTATGCATGTGTGTGCGTGTGTGTGTGTGTTCATGTGAGTTGCTGTGCTTTGGCGGCATTTACTTGGTGCAGTAACATAAATTACCACAGCGGCGACCGCAGGCGAGCAGTAACTGCGACGGCGACATAATAAACGGCCGCCGGTGCAGGAGGGGGTGGGGGGGGGGGGTGCCTAGGCGAGCGGGGCGTCAGGCTGAAGGTACCAGAGTTGAGGCTCACTGACTGAACTAGGCCGCACCGCAGACGAGCCGCCGCGGCTATTGCAACGTTTGCGGCTTACAAATTATTTACTTAATTGCCAACGAAATGTGTCTAATGAGCCAAATTGCAATGCCAATGAACGTGAACGTGAATGTGAATGTGAATGTGAATGTGAATGTGAATGTGAATGCGAACGGGAATGTGAACGTGCACGTGATTGTGAATGTTGTAAATGTGAATGCGTGCAGAGCTCAGCGGAACGTGACTTTAAGGGCATGCACCGATGTCTATTGTTGGTCCAGGTCCAGGTCTAGGTCCAGGTCCATCAAACAGATCCCTCCCGGCCTATTCGGATGCACTTTTTGTGTGCTCTAAAGCAGCTCAAAGAGTTAGAAGTGATCGACTGGGAGATATGCTGTAAGTCTGTTTAAATACATACAGTTTGTCAAGAAACACTTTTCACACTACGAAAAGAAAATACATTTTTTGACTTTAGATGCAAATATAAAAGCCATTTATTAAAGAAAAAAACATTTTTTTTGCTAAGCTTTTTAATAATGAATTTGAAGTTTAATTATAAAAAGAAGATTACAAAACTAAAAATAGGTAACAAAACAAACAACAAAAACTAACATTATTCATTTTTTAAGCTGTCAAGAAACTGTTTACACAAAATATTAAACTTAGATATGTATGTGGTGTGATTCCAAAAGGAAGTCGCTTTCAATCATAGGAATAAATTAATGAATATTTATAAGACTAGATTTAATAAAATAAATATTGAAATCAATATAAGACAAAATGAGATATATATGTAGATATAAACAAAGGCCAGTAGCAATTGAAGGGGATATCACTATAGCTAACTATCGATATTTAAATATAGGGCTATCGATACTTAGTCATCGATGCTCAACTAGAATGAAGAAGAAGAAGAGAAGAAAGCAGCAGAACCGTGTAAGCAATTAAAATAAAATTGAATTAAAGTGTTGCACAAAAAAGAATCCAATTTTAAAAATTTATGGAAATAAAAGTCAAATAAAATAAATACATTGTGAGAATAAGTTTATGAAATACAAGAGAATATATTATTACATTTTTTTGTGAGTCCTAAAGAAAAAGCTGTGCACCAAAATAATTATGCACATTTGCAAAAACCAAAGATCCGTTTGTTGCCCTCAAGTACAGGGTATTTGCATGGGATTTTTTGTTGTTTTTGTTCAGCTGGAAATAATTTCCGGTAGACAATGCTGCAGGACGAATGCTGCAGGACGTTGAAATTGGTGTGTTTGCATATGTCGCAATAAGGTGCTTTGTGTGTGTGTGTTTGAGTGGGCGTGGCATATTGAACATTAGCTAAAACTCAAGTGAGCCGCGACGAATTGAAACGAATCGAATCGAATTTTCAGCCATGCCTAAGCGAGCGTGTGTATGTGTGTGTGTGTGCGTAGCCCTCTCTCTCTCTCACTCTCTCTCTCTCTCTCTGTCTATGTGTACGTATGTCTATGTTGGGGGCGCAGCATTTTGCGGCGTGTTTGTGCAGTGACAGCAACAGCGACAAAGTTGATTTATCAGTTTGGTGGCCATTAATCATCGCAGCGACAAGTTGGACACCGTGCGGACCAGCTGGGGTCAACAATGTTGTGCTCCGAGAGCAGCAGGAGGCGAGGCACTGCCAGGAGGAGCAGCAGTATAGAACAGAGATAGCACTTTGGGCATGGGCTGTCGCTTACGCTTCAGCGCGCCGGCAATTTCTTTATTGTTGTTGTTTTGGCCCAGATAAAACAAAGAAGGAGCACGCTTACGTCCAGCCCCCTACCCCCACCCCTACCCCCCCGCCCTTGGACAGGACAACGCTCGACAATGGACAGCTTGACACTACCTATACATATACTATAAATATATGTATATATCTAGATATGGATAATATGCAGTAAGCCACCCAGTCACCCATTCGGTGGCCAACACCTGGCTTCGATTTGTTTTGCATTAGCCCGGCGATAGAGTCTAAGAGGCAGAGGCAGAGGCAGAGTAAGAGGCAGAGGCAGCAGGAGCTGCCTGAAGGCTACAAAATTCTTGGCTGCATTTCAATTCACAGCACATAAACCAACAAATCGCCATTGCTGAAACTTTTGCTAAGTTCTCCAGAGAAGAGACGCCTGCTCTGTCTGCCCGCCACCTCGTGGCCCCTTCGATGGCGCCTTATCGAACTGCTGGCCGTTTAGCTACGCTCGGCTCCCGGTGCGATTTATCTGGGCAGCGCAGGTGACACGCAGTGCAAAATTGCCGGCCATATATATTGGCCCAGTCATTAGAGCGACGGCAGTTGGGGGCGATAAATGTTAAACGGCCAAATCGATGGCAACACATGCGATGGCTGCCACAGCCAGAGTTGGAGCAGGAGCAGCAGCAGGAGGAGGGGAAGGAGGTGCCACAGCAGTAGTCACAGTCCGCCTTTAAAAGCTCTGCCAAAGCTCAACACTAAAATGCAAACAAAGTACGTGAAAGACTTTCCGAACATAGTTCTATGCCGGCATGCAGTTTATGGCATGAATACACTCGGTAGCTGCGAGTATGCCCAGTTTGCATGTGGATAATGTCACCGATTTGATAAACTATTCAATGAGGTAGCAGCTAGAGGAGCTAATAGTTGTGAGCTCTTGACGAAGCTGAAGGCAACTGTACTGCGAGAGTCGATGGGTAGAGCTCTGCAAGCTGGAGAGATCTGTGACTTAATGACTTGGAAGAGCTCTGTAAGCAGAAGAGATCTATGACTCGAAGAGTTAGACATGTGCAAGCCAATAGGTGAAGAAGCTTAGAAGCTAAAGATATCTAGGAGTCGATGGGTAGAGCTCTGCAAGCTGGAGAGATCTGTGATTTAATGACTTGGAAGAGCTCTGTAAGCAGAAGAGATCTATGACTCGAAGAGTTAGACATGTGCAAGTCGATAGGTGAAGAAGCTTAGAAGCTAAAGATATCTGTGAGTCGATAGGTAGAGCTCTGGAAGCTGGAGAGATCTGAGACTCCATGTGTTCATGAACATGCACATACGCTCTAAGTACTCAACAGCTAGCATACATAAAATAGATAACATATGTAAGAGACGAGAGCTGAGCCTTACACACTCAGCAATAGACGCACTAGATTTAAGGGTTGAAAATATGCATAAGTCTGAATCCGGGCTCAGCTGAATAAAGAATCAATACTAAACTAAACACCATCGTAGTTTCTTGTCTTCTGGTTTTACAAACCCTAGTCAAGTGTATTCGTTCACCATGTCTTAAAGGAATGCGGGAAACTGAAGAAGCTGAGAGAGATGATTAGGAGAGATAGGAAAGCTAAAGAGATGTGTGATTCAATGATCAAAACGCTATAGGCTGGAGGGGATATGTGTCGCAATGCCTCGGAAGTGCTTGGAAAGTTGAAGGGATCTGGGTGTGACTTGATGACTAAGGAGAGCTCGACGAGCTGAAGAGAACAGACTAGACTACACTTAGAAGACTTAGAAGAGCTGAGCAAGCTGAAGAGATGTGTGTGTCGATGGGTAGAGCTCTGTAAGCTGGAGACAACTGTGACTTAATGACTTGAAAGAGCTCTGGAAGCTGAAAAAGCTGCGAAAGCTGTGACTCGATGGCTTAAAAGAGAAAGCTAAAGACATCTGTAAGTCGGTAAGAAGAGATAGGAAAGCTGAAGAGATCTGTGACTCGATAAGTTAGGAGAGCATGGAAAGCTAAGTCGATGAGTGGAGCTCTTGAGGCTGGAGAGATCTATGCCTTAATGGCTTGGAATACATCGGGAAGCTGAAGAAGCTGAGAGATTTGTGAGACGACGGCTTAAAAGCGAACGAAAAGCGTAAGAGATCTGGAATTCTACGGCTTAGGAGAGAATAACAAAAAATGAATAAATCTTTGAGTGGATAGGTAAAATTCTGTAAACTGAGGAGATCTGAGACTAGAAACTAAGTAAACTAGAGGAGTCAGCAAGCTGAAGAGATATCTGAGTCTCTACATAGATAAAGAGATCTGCGACTTTGACTCGATGTTTCAGAAGGGCTATACAAGTGAAGCGAAGTGATTTGTGATATATATATTTTTCGATTTAAACTCTTTCCATTTCAGCTACATTAACTTTAGTTTAGAGTCTGAATTGTAATGCCTGAAAAGCTCGCAACAGGTGTCAGCTGAGCAAACCTGTTCAATTAGTCCATGTGCTGTTGGCTGTTGGCTGTTTGCTGTTGGCCTTGCTGTTTGGGCCAAGTTTTGGTGCGCTGGCTTTGTATATTTGTGTTGTGTCTGGGCATAAATAGCATATGGCAATGGCTATAGCTGTAAATATCGCTATCTCTCTGGCTAGATATTGTGTGTACAGTGGTTAATGTGTGAGTGTGTGTGTGGTGTGTGTGCGTGTGTGTGGTGCGTGTGTGTGGTGCGTGCTGTGGTGTTTTCGTTGTTTACGCAGCGCAGTGCTAAACGCACCAAATGCAAAGATTGAAAGGGCGTCAACACACACACAGAGAGAGGATATAGAAAGTGTGCGTGTGTGTGTTTGTTGTGGTAGTATCTGTCTCTCTCTCTCTCTCTCTCTCTCTCTCTCTGTCTGTCTCTTTGTGTGTACTTAGTGTAATTTCAGCTAATTGCTTAATCAATATATGTACTCGTTCACACACTCACACACACACACATGCCTGTCCTCACATAGTTCAATTACTTTTATGACGCTGACTGAAGTGGGCGAGTGGGCAGGTGGGCGGGTGGTCGTGTGAATGTGACAGCCTTGAGCGGAGATCAGGTAGGCCTAAGTCGCGGCAAATCTGTGGCTACAGCCAGGCCTTAATTTACGCAGATCCTTGTCAAATCTTAGCTGAGTAACCATTTTTAAGCCCCGCCCTCGCCCCTTCCCTTCCCCTCCCTTCCCTTCTCTGGCTGCCCGCCGAGCAGCTTGTGGCCTTTTGTGGTTAGTATGCTGGTTCTATTTTTGTTGATTTTTTTCGGATGCTGGCCGAGCTTTGGTCAAGCTAAGCCGCTTAAATTTGCTGTCCGCGTCAAATTGGTGCCATCAACGCAGCTTTGCCGTCCGTCCGTCCGTCCGTCCGTCCGGCTGTCCTACGTCCGGTTTGGCCCTGGGCCTGTTCATGGACTTGGATGTCAATCCGGGTGGCACTGCCGGAGCATCCCAGTTAACGGGCGGGCGGCCAACCCGCCGCACCACACCGAATGCGATCACACAAAAACCCAATTAAAAAGTTTGCATTTTTATGCCCCGGCCAATGGACGACACTAAAAATTGCTACAAAATAACGAGATTTTCAGCCAGATTGGCTGGAACTGAGAGCGGGAGCGGGAGTGGGAGTGGCAGTGGCAGTGGGAGTGGGAGTGGGAGTGGAGAGCAGGGTTGCTGAAGTCGCAAGCAAACGGGACGAGTGGAAAAGCGTGCGGAAAACTGTTTGTCAAATAATTTTTCACAGCATTTGCCAAGAAGCAGGGCAAGAAAAAAAATGTAGATGAAAAAAAATATAAAAATAAAATAAAAAACGGAACGGAACGGAAATGCTGATACAGCAAAGTCGGAGGCCGTGAGAAAAGAGCGCGCACCAGGCGGAGGGCGGTGAGGTGCAAATAATGGGTAGGCGTGGCCAGTCGAACAAAATATAAATACGGAAAAATACGAGTAAATGGAAATGTGACATTTACGCACTTTGCGAGCTTAGATCGAGTTAAGACCACGGCACGTAGCTGCTGTATGTGGCAGGGGGAGCAAGAAATCCACAGAGAGAGAGAGAGAGAGAGGGAGAGGGAGTGTGTGTGTGAGAGAGAGAGAGAGAGTGCGCTGGCAGCTGTCGCCGCAGCAGCGAACACATTTTCAAGTAACTTTTCGAATTTTAATTATTTCTTTGGCAGCATTCACACACCCATAGACCCCTCTCTCTCTCTCTCTCTCTCTCTCTCTCTCTCTATGTCTGTCTCTCTCTCTCTCTGTGTATCTCAATCGCTCGCTGTGTACTTTATTTTTACATTTTAATTAAAACGCAATTTGCACTTACTTAGAAAATCATTTCGTTTCGTTGAGTATTTATCTTCTGGCTTTTGGTTTTAGCTTTGAGTTTGTTTGTTGTCACCAACAGACAGACGGACGGACGGACAGACTGGTTGACTGACGGACGGACGCACTGACGGACTGACTGGTTGACCAGTAGCCAGCTGCCAGTTATCTGCACTTCATCATTATCGCAGGCACAAAAACCAAATTCAACTAAGCGCAATATCCAAACGGTTTACAGACAGAGAAAGAGACAGACAGAGAGAGAGAGAGGGAGAGGGTTACATTAGGGTTCTGGTCACAAAATAATCACAAAAGCCAACAAATTTAATCGACACAACTTTGCAGCTATTCAAAATAACCCGATAGAGGCAACCACAGCGAATATGCACACAGAAGAGCCCCATCCTATCTGGCTGGCTTCGGGCCAGACCTAATTGTTCGTTTGCCAAAATTATGACAATGGCCAACTGGCCAAATGGCCAAATGGCCAAATGGCGAATAACGAATGGCTGTTTTGGCTCTCTGTATTCACTGTGCCCGCGCTGCATAATTAATATTGAGCAAGTGGCGGACAAGTCCGACAATATCGACTCGAGAGCAGCAGTCGCAGCTGGAGCTGGGACTGTGTCTGTCCGTCCGTCCGTCCGTCTGTCTGTCTGCTTGTTTGGTTTGTTTGGCTGTTGTCGCAGCGAGCATAATAAAATATATTTTATCATTGATCTGAACGCAAACAAACAGGCTCAGGGCAAACACGACAAACGCACTAAATGCGTTTCTACACACAAAAGGCAGCAGCTGAAGGGTAACTGAGTGAAGGCTCCGCTCCGATAGAGTGGGCGGGTCGGGCCAGCAGCATTTTCAGCTTTGTCATGCAGCGGCAGCTCCAGCTCCAGCTCCAGCTACAGGCCGGAGTAAAAAGCACAGCACTTTTTCCAGGGAAAAGCATTTCGGAATATTAAAGAACCTCGGCCCAGAGCATAAGAGGTAATCTCGTGGGAATTCCGAGCTCTGTTCGCATGAATGAAGAGCTCTGTCACTGAGTGTGAGGACTGTGTTAGTGAATTACTACTGTACTTTAATTGCTTCTCTGGTGAACTGAGTGAACTTTACTTCAATTTCGTTTTGGTTTTTCGGCAACTTCAACTCAGCAAGTGAACTTGATGCGGCCTTGATGCACGAAAAACTGGTTTCACTGAGCTCACAATTAGCTGATGTAAGTGAAGATATTGTTAGGCATGAGGCATGCCCAACTATGAGATACTCTGTGGCACAGTCAACATTTGTCTACGAAGAGTATTCTAATGCCCATCCAATTGCTGTCGAATTTAGACTAGGCTAACTCTTAGAGTTTAATATAGGTGTAATAATTGCTTTTTTTTGACTTGGTGTTAAAGCCTTCATTCAAAGGGGGACTTAGTAAAAATACAAAAAGTAATGCAAGGAGACAATTGAAAAGGAGGAATAGAAAAATGTTACAAAAAGAGTGAGAGTGAATTAAGTGGTGTGATAGTTAATTCGTAGGTCATATATATAATATATATATGTCTATATAAGATCCAACTCCTTTGTTTCAAAAGAAATTTCAATTCAATTTCAATTTAAAAATTTTTTTTTAATTTAAAAAAAATTCAAATAATAAAAATTAAATCTCAAGTTTTATTTTTAAATTTTATAATAAAAATTAAACTTTAAATTTTATTTTTAAATTTTATAATAAAAATAAAATCTTAAATTTTATTTTTAAATTTTATAATAAAAATTAAGCCTTGAATTTTATTTTTAAATCTTATACTAAAAATTAAACCTTATATTTTATTTTTAAATATTATAATAAAAATTAAACCTTAAGTTTTATTTTTAAATTTTATAATAATAATTAAACCTTAAATTTTTTTAAAATTTTTTCATAAAAATTTAATATAAAAGTTATGATTTAATTTTCATATAAAAATTAATGGGTAATAATATTTTTTTATTTCTATCATATAAATTAATAACTAAAAATATATTTTTTTAAATAAATACAAAAAATAATTCCTATTTCTCAAACTGTATCTTTCGTTCCGTTCACTTTGTCTATTTCCAGATGAGTGATTAATTAATTACAGTGTATGAAATTATCTGTCTCATTCGAGTATTTGTCATTAAACTTATGGTCTACATGCTGTGAGCCGTAGTCGACTTGCAAAATAACCTATCCAATACCCAACGAGTTAGACTAGGCAGTCTATAAACTGTTCTGCAAACCAGCCTCAAGATTTAACTGACTGGATCTTGACCTAAAATAAATCAGATATCCCCCTTAAAACTACCCTGTAGTTACATCGTATATATCCTTGCTCCCATTTCATTCTGCGATTCTTACCGTCCATAGTTCAGCATAGTTTAAGCAATAAAAAAACCCTTTACTAAGCATATTGTGTGTTGCTTCTCAATCACATAATTCCAGGGTATTAAGCATATATGTGTTTGATCTTACGAGTCGAGAGATTTTTGCATTCACTTTTAATTTGTTCAACTTTATGTTTCATATCTTTTCTTTTAGCTCCACAACTGAACCACAACAACAAAAACAAAAAAATAACTCGGAGCTAGCAATACGAACAACAGCAATATGGAACAAGAAGAGCCGCCGCAACCGCTTGATTTTTCGGCAGGCGACGTGCTGCAGCCACGCCCCGCTGCTCGCCGCCGCTTGCCGCAGCAAGTGGCAGTGGCTCTAGCAAACAATTTAATTAAAATATGCATGTGCCCCACGTGGATTAAGTGGTTGGAGGTAGTTGACTCGCTGTTAGTTGTTGTCGACTGCAAAGGCAACTGCTGCTGCTGGTGGTGGTGGTGGTGTTGGTGGGGCTGCTGCTGCTGTTGGGACGACAACAACAACAACAACAACAGCAATAGCAACCACCAGCAAATGTCGGCATCAGCAGATGACAAAAGTGGGCAAAGATGCCAAATTGAAACATTTGCACTGACAGCTGCCCACAGCCCATAACAACGGGCTACACCACTTCGCACCACTTCGCTGAGCCACCCGCACTTGTGCTACGTGCCGCCTTCACGTTGATGATTTTGTTATTTTGTTGTTGCTGCCGTTGCCGTTGTTGTTGTTGTTGTTGTCGTTGTTGTTGTCATAGCCATAAAACTTCTTGCCACTTGCTCTACATTCAACATTCAGTGTTGTCTTTCCACTCTACTATACTCTACTCTCTCCATCTCTGCCTCTCACTCACTCCATCTCTCCCTCTCTCTTTCTCTCTCTCTCTCTCTCTGCCTGTCTGTCTCTGTCTCTCGCTCTGTCGGCTTGTTTTTGCGTTTTTAATTTCGCTTTGTGACAATTTTTTGCAATTGTCAACTGTCTCGCGCTCCTCCCCAACACCACCAGCGCTCTCCACGCCCCACGCCCCTCTCCCCACTGCCACCCACGAGAGCCATTCATGATTCACCCACTTTTTTGCAACAATTCTTTTTCGCGCTGCCATTTGATAAGTTTGACAGCGGCTACTCTACATCTTTGTCTACCAGCCCCAGCTCTACCTCTACCTCTACCTCTACCACTTCATTTCTCTCTCTCTCTCTCTCTCTCTCTGTCTTCCACTTGCTATTACCATCTCGTTTCTTTTTTGTTTTTAAGCTGTCTGTGTGCAAATAAGCAGCGTCAGGGCGTCAAACTGAAAATAAATGAGCCAAAACGTGCGGAGCGTAGCTGCGGGTTGCCCAAGCCAAGCGGGACAACAGCAGCTTGGATGGCCGGACAGCCGGACAGCCGGACAGATGAACGTAGCTGTATAGCTGGGATATTGTTGCTGAAGTGAAAACAAATTAACTATCTCACGCTGTGTTTTTATGCTGCAGTTGTCCTCTCTCTGTCACTGAGACAAACAAAGGAGGACGCAACGACGTGTCGACTCGACGCGACTCGAGTCGTTCCTAGGCGCTGGCAAACACTCCACAGCTCCCAGACTCCCAGGCTGAGCCAACTTTGTTGACTAGCAATACTCTAAACGGGATCAGGTCTCAAGACTTTTACGTGGACTTCTGAGTAAGCTGACATTCAAGGCAATTGATCTTAGTTTATCTCTCTATCAAATTCTGTACTTGTTTTTTATAGCATACTTTTTGGAGCAAATATAAATTCATCTCATTCACAATGAATCGATATTATATTAATTTCTTTCAAAGAGTCAAAGAATTAAAGAATCAGAGAGTCAAAGCCTTATAGAGTCAAAGAGTAAAAGATTAAAAAGTCACTGAGTCAAAGAGTCAAAGATTCAAAGAGTCAAAGAGTCATAGAGTCATAGAGGCATAGAGTCATAAAGTCAAAGAGTCAAAGAGTCAAAGAGTCATAGAGTCAAAGGGTAAAAGATTCAAAGAGTCAATGAGTCCAAGAGTCCAAGAGTCAAAGAGTCCAAGAGTCCAAGAGTCCAAGAGTCCAAGAGTCCAAGAGTCCAAGAGTCAATGAGTCAATGAGTCAAAGAGTCAAAGAGTCAAAGAGTCAAAGAGTCAAAGAGTCAAAGAGTCAAAGAGTCAAAGAGTCAAAGAGTCGAAGAGTCAAAGAGTCAAAGAGTCAAAGAGTCAAAGAGTCAAAGAGTCAAAGAGTCAAAGAGTCAAAGAGTCAAAGAGTTAAAGAGTCCAAGAGTCCAAGAGTCAAAGAGACAAAGAGTCAGAGAGTCAATGAATCAAAGAGTCAAAGAGTCAAAGAGTCAAAGAGTCAAAGAGTCCAAGAGTCAAAGAGTTAAAGAGTCCAAGAGTCCAAGAGTCCAAGAGTCAAACAGACAAAGAGTCAGAGAGTCAATGAATCAAAGAGTCAAAGAGTCAAAGAGTCAAAGAGTCAAAGAGTCAAAGAGTCAAAGAGTCAAAGAGTCAAAGAGTCAAAGAGTCCAAGAGTCCAAGAGTCAAAGAGTCAAAGAGTCCAAGAGTCCAAGAGTCCAAGAGTCCAAGAGTCCAAGAGTCCAAGAGTCCAAGAGTCAAAGAGTCAAAGAGTCAAAGAGTCAAAGAGTCAATGAATCAAAGAGTCAAAGAGTCAAAGAGTCAAAGAGTCAAAGAGTCAAAGAGTCCAAGAGTCAAAGAGTTAAAGAGTCCAAGAGTCCAAGAGTCAAACAGACAAAGAGTCAGAGAGTCAATGAATCAAAGAGTCAAAGAGTCAAAGAGTCAAAGAGTCAATGAGTCAAAGAGTCAAAGTGTCAGTCTCAGTCTCAGTCTCAGTCTCATTCTCCATCTTAGTCTTAGTCTCTTCTCTCTTTACCTAATGTTTTCCACTTCAATTCATATCTCAGGCAGAGTCTTTTCTATTCGACTTGACTTAGTTTCCTTTGGCTCTTTCACTTTCATTTTGTTGTCTCTGTCAATTCGGTTTATCGCCGCCATTGCTGGCGTTGATGCCGTCGTTTGTTGTCATCGTCTTTGGCTTTTATTTGCGTAACAATTTCGCTTTATGCGACAGCAACGTCTTTGGCGCTGGTCAACAGCTCGGCTCTCATCCTGGATTTGGTGGTGCTCAGGTCCTGCCGCTGCTTTGTGACTCGCTGCTCCTCCTGCACCTGTTGATGAGCTGTAAATGAGCGCTGGACTGTTTTATGTACGCTGTTTTTTTGCTTTTTTTTGTTTTATGCTAATGCCGTCTGCCCTCGCACTTGTGTGCTCTGCACTCGACACTCCACTTTCCATACTCCACACTTCACTTCAGCTCACATCATTTCGCTTTGGGTCGCATCGCTAACTGTCAAATCCACAATCTACGCCACTTTAAGCCACTGCCGCACTGCCACTGATGACAGTTGGACAATTTTGTCGCATAATACAGAAATATGAAGCGTACGCACTGCGTGCGCCCCACTCACTCACTGACAACTCTCAAATATGAGTGGCTTGACAATATGCACTGTTACACTTGCCCCACATCCCCATCCCCATCTCCATCTCCATCGCCATCCTCGTCTTCATCTTCACCATTCCTTCTCGCCAACGATGTTGACTCGCTAAGCCAGTTGGCACCAGTAACCATAACTTTGAAACGCAAACAAGCTGAGTTTGCTGACGACTCCTCTGCCCCGCCTCCTCAGCCACAGAGCTCAGACCTTAAACTTCTGGTTGGCTTAGGTGCTCTGATCCGTTGGCTTGCACTAGTGCTGTAGCTGTTACATTTCAATTGAAAGGATTTACATTTTGTTGTTATGTTTCAGCATTTTTGTTTTACAGCTCGGTCGCTTGTTGGGGTCGTGCTCCAAAAACAACAACGACCCAACGACCCAACGACCCAACAGCCCAACAGCCCAGCAACCCGACAACCCAACGACACAGCAAATTTTCTAATGTTACGCACGAACTACATAGACAGGACAGCCAGTCAAGGGGCGAGATGTCATAATTGTGTGGCTTGGATAAATGTTGTGAGTGCGAGTGCGAGTGCGAGTGCGAATGCGAGTCTGTCTGAAGACTGCTGGCTGTGATTGTGGCTGTCACATGCTGTCTTGTTTGAACAGCAAAAAACGCATTCACGCCCCAAAAATCGTTGCAAGCTGGCAAAAAATATATGATTCCTTAATGCTTGCACAAGTGCAATGCGATTCGCATAATGTGGTTTTGAATGTCGACTTCACGCAACACACACACACTCAAAGCACTCACAACTGACTGGCGTTTAGCATTCATTAATATCATTCGTATATCTTACTTTAAGATATGCAAATTGAGACACTTGGGTTCAAACATTCACACACATAAAACTAACATAAAGGAAATTGTGAGATTATTTGAATATACTTTTACTTAATCCGAAAGTCCTTCAAGAGATCTCGAGCAGTCTCTTTCAGCTCTTTTGCCAGCCAGCTCTTTTTTCAGAACTGTTTCCTGTTTTCCTTTTAGATAGTGTCATAGCCTCTTTTTTCAGTTCTTGTTCTTCTATATCACTAATCTTCCAGAACCGATTCTTTTCAGCACTCACTAGCGACTATTCCAAAAGTAACTCCAGCTTTCCTTTGTGCAATCCTTCCAAATATTTGTAAGTCCTTTTCTTGTTCTCCTTACCGAAGTCTTTTCAGCACAGTTCTGTTTAAAGTTTTCTTAGCAGTTGTCATGTCAGCTCTCTCTTCAGATCACTTTCCATTGTTCTTTCCAGTTCTCAAGGCTCATGGATTTTCCAGCTCTCTTTGCTGTTGACATTACAATTCAATTTACGGCTTTCATTAAACCTCTCTTTCTGGAGACAAGTTTCAGCTCTTTTTCCAGTATTTTTTCAATGCCAATTCCAGCTCTTTTTCTAGTTATTTTTCCATATATTTTTCCAGTTCTCTTTCCAGTCGTCTATCAAATTTGCATACCAATTTTTTTTGCAATTTTCTTCACAGTTCTATTTCTATTTTTCTTCAGTTTAAATTCCAGCTCTCCTTATAGTTCTCTTTCCTGTTCTCCTAACAGTTCTTTTTACAGTTCCACTTCCAGTACTTATCCATTTCTTTTTCCAGCTATCTTTCCAATCCGCATACCGATTTTCTTTTCAATTTTTTTCCAGTTTCATTTCTGGTTCTCTTCAGTTCCAGCTCCCTTTTTAGTTCTCTTTTTAGTTCATGTTCCAGTTCTCTTTCCAGTACATTTTCCAGTTCTCTTTCCAATTTGTTTTTATTATTCGCATACCTTTTTCTAGTTCTCTTTCCAGCACTCACGACAGCTTTTCATCAAGAGCCCATCAAGATCTTTCCAGCTCTTCCTCCGGCATAATTTCCAGCATTCTTTCCAGCATTCTTTCCAGTCCACTCTTTCTTTGTTGCCCTCCAGATCCCACTTCAACTCTTCTCCCATTCCAGCTCTTCGTCCACAGCTCATTTCAACTGTGCATTCAAACGACCACGTGCTTAACGACCTTTTAATTGTCATGTGTCTTGTGTCTTGTGTCTTGTGGGTTGTGTGTTGTGCTTTGTGTTTTGTGCGTATACCTTGCATTCAGTTAACTTGCAGCGCCCCCTAGCGGCCAAAAATAGACAAAGTTGTCGAATATTCACCGCAAGTTGCGGTCGCGAGCAGGAGGTCGCAGAGGAATGCAGAGGAGTGTAGAGGCGCACTCATGTCGGGTTGGTTTTGGGCTGACTCGTCTTTTTAGCCAGAAATAAACTCATTTTAAATACTTTTGCCAACAATTTGTCATAATTTGGCTCATTTCAGCGGCAGCAGAGAAATACGCCGCTTTTGTCACTGCAACAGATTTTCGAGGGTGATTGAGAAAGAAGGCGGGAGAGGGGGGGGTAGGGGGCGGGGTTGTCGCGACACTGTGGCAAAAGTTTTGCGTGCGATTGGGCGTGGCTGTGGCTGTGGTGGGGTGGGCTGTGGAGCATGCCCGGAAGTTGCCGCTTGCCACGGCCCCACAGCGCCCACGGCGCCCCGCCCCCACCCCCCTTCTATTTGTATTGCATTGCATTGTGTGTTAAGTTCTTAAGCGCTGCCAAAAACTTGAGTCGAGGCAGCCGAAGCGCTTAAAAAGTGCCGCCTATGCAGTTACACTTGCCCCAAGGGCCCGCCTGGCTGAGCAGAGCAGAGCAGCTGGGGCAGATGAGGGAAAGCGGGTGGCAGGGGGGTGGAATGGGAAATGGGGGGTAGTTGCTACTTTATTACGTGCACAAACACGACACGAAGGCAGCTCCACAGAGTTTTTGGCTATGTGCATAATTTTCTAAGGCGAAGCAACAAATAATGTTGTCTGCAGGCAGCCAGAGGCAGCAGCAGCAGCAGCAGGAGATGGGGGAGAAGGGGGGAGGGACAGGAGGCGGGGGTAGCTGCCTTTTGTTGCAAAGTATTGAACCGGCGGGCCGTTGCAGACAATTGCATAAGAGTCAAGATGCCAGCGAATACAGGGCAGGCGGCTCTAGCCTCAACAAAGCAGTCAGCCAGCTGGCAGGCTGTCGGGCTTGGGCTTGGGTTTGGGCTTGGGATTGGGCCTGGGATTGGGCTTCGGGTGGCTGAAACGTGCGCACACAAAAGGCTGAATGGCTGGGTCGCCTGACAAGCGCCTCATGTCTTCAAAAATTACATTTAAGTTACTAAAATTACAATACAAAATTGAAATATCTCATTTCAACATGCAGTTCAGGCAATTCTTCATGCGTATGAAAACGGGAGAGGGGCTCAGCAGGGGCAGGGGCAGGATGAGTGGGAAGGGGCTGAGTCTAGGGGGTAGACTTGGGGTAGGTTACAATTACTATACAGACAGACAGCAGTTAGCGAAGCCACATAAAGGCAAATACATGTGTGTGTGTGTGTGTGTGTGTGTGTGTGTGTGTGTGTGTGTGTGTGTGTGTGTGTGTGTGTGTGTGTGTGCAGCGGGAGGCGAGAAGACGACTCCAAGTCAGCCATAGAGACAGGCCCCTAACGAGCCGCATGCCGACAACGAGGCAGACAAAACTTTACAAAATTTATCAACGAGTTCTGCAAGTGTGTATCAGTGTGTGTGTGTGTGTGTGTGTGTGTGCGTGTGTGTGTGCTTTTGCATTTATGAAAATGTAATAATAACAAAAGACGCAATGCAGACGCGGCAGCAGCAGCAGCAGCAGCAAGCTCAAAACAAACACAAGGAGACAACGAGCCAAAGCAACGGGGGGCAGACACTGAAGCAGAGCCAGACATGAGTCGAGGGACGAGAGGGACGAGGGACGAGGGTCACAAGGTGGCAGATATGTTTCATAAGTATTTGCAGATAGGCAAACATATGGCTGACTGAATGCACAATATAATGGCACACACACACACACAGACACACACACACACATATTTAGCTGCAACTGCAATGCATCTGTGGCTATAACTGTAACAAATTTGCAAAATTTTGCAACTTGGAAAAATTTGTCAAAACAAGTTATTATCAAATGTTGATCACAAAAGAACAGAGACAAATGCGGCGACAGACGCACAAAAGGAATACAACGATACACACCTAAATACATAGACAAACAAATATAGATATATATATATATACACATACATACATACACATGCATACATACGCACACAGATGTAGCCAAGATACGATTCGATTGACTGACTTGACAAATGTCAAATTTAGCAAAGTTCTATACAAATGAAGATATGTATGTGTAGACATGTCAATATACACATACACATACATACACACACATCTATCTACAGATCAGTACATAAAGACCCATTAAGCCAATAGATAGATTGATCGAACAAACAGCAAACTTGCTTGACAACAACAAAATCTACAGAGAACGACAAAAGTTGTTTATATGGGATGAGTAGAATAAGAAATTAAAAACAATAACAAGTAGGAAAGTTCTCATCGGTGGTGCTCAACTAGAAGATGCCCTGTAACACATTTAAGCGGCATTCAATTTAAAGAGTTTTATAGAAGCTAGAGCCGATAAACTAAATATGACAAAAATACAAAAACTAAATACAAAAAAAAAAAAAAAAATGCAACAATTTTGAGAATCTAGGTAAAAAAACGTACGAGATAAAATTGATTAACTGAATTTCGATGACAGATTTTAATCGATAACATAAAAGAAGGAGGAGTTATCGATTACAGGCAATCTGAAAGTAGTGTATAGGGTCCTATATGTTCTGAAACCGATATAGATGCATATATAGAGACGGACCGAAGAACAGGTGGATGGATGGACGGACGGACGGACGAATAGGCAGACTTACGGACAGACGAACAAATAGGCAGACTTACGGACGGACGGACGGACGAATAGGCAGGCGTACGGACGGACGGACGAATAGGCGGACGGACAAACAAGCGGACAAATGAGCAGACATACGGACGGACAGACAGACATATGGACTCACAGACGGAAGTTTGGAAGGACGGTTGGACGTACATACGCAAAGACAGAAAAGCGATGGACGGACAGATGAACGGACGGATAGATGGACACACAGACGGACAGACAGACAGACGGACAGAGTTGATCGACTAATTGATATACTTTATGGGCTCTGCCACGCCTTCTTCTGCCTCCAAACGTCCGTACGTTTTAACAAACATATTATACCCTGATTTCATATTTCGATGGTTATAATAACTTTACTAACTGTTGTTTGGCTTAACATTTAGTTAACTCAGAGCATTAGAGGAGGCTCAGAAAAAAAGCCCCAAAAGCTGACTTGAACCACCTGCAGCAGCTTCAAGTCGATACGCGATGTGGCTCAAATTAGAATTTGGGGATTTTTTTGGTGCTGTCTACAATCTTTAAGAATTTTTCAATGGTTTTTCTTAATTAATGAGTTTTGACAGTGGTCAAAAGTCAGATTTTAAGCTGAGTCTAAAGCAAAATCTTCAAGGCAAGAGTAGTCTAAGGGAGATGTAGCCATATTAAATGAATATCAGCCATATAATATCCGATTTGTAATTGAAGAATGTAGAACAAAGCAGTTTAAAAATTCAAAAAAAAAAAAAAAAATCAAAAACCAACTTGTAACCTCCCCTAGACATAAGCATGAGCTCATATTTAATATAACTAATACTAAAGGAAGTCAATGTCTGACAATTCCTAAGCCGATAATCTCCGAAGCAAGTTTTTGTAACCTCGATAGGCTCGCATATATTAGACGCAGCTTCATGTTCCATCCAGACTCGTTTAGCGTATATAAATATATATATGTATATTCGTATATATATATATATATAGATTCAGGTAGCAATCTTTGCAGCTCGTCTTCTGGCAGCTTGATCCGAGTGGGGTAACCCGTTGCTGGTGGAATCACCTGCTGCCGCGCTTGCACCACTCTCTGCCCCCATCGAGGCGAATAAAACTTCAATTAGCAGCGCAAATCAAAGTCTGAGCCACGCTAATGCCGCCAGACAAGAGCGGACAACAAAAAGCCGAAACTGAAGCCGAAACAGAACCAGAAAACCAAAAACCGAAGCACCGCCCCTCCCCTCTAGCCACAACTCCAGCTCCAGCTCTGGCCCAAAATATACATAAAAATATAAAAAACAAAACAAAACGAAACAACAACAACAAATCTAAAACAAAGTTGGAAAAAAAGTTAAAGCCGCGTGTCCAGCGACGTTGCGGGCATTAAATTGATAGAGAACCGAACGCGATGGCAACATAAACAACAAAATTGTTGCTGCCAGCTAATGGCTAGGGTTGAGGACTGATGAGGGGGGATGGAGTGCAGGGGAGGGGGGAGGGGGGTTGCACGCCGCTGCGATTTTTCGCCTTTGATAGAAAAACAATTTTTCTACTCCATTTCACGCGTTCAAGGCAGCAACAGCAGCAGCAGCAGCAGCAACGGCAGCGATTCAGGCGTGGCAGGGCTTAACATAGAAGTTGTTGCAGGGGGGCGCTGTATGTGGGGGCCTGTGGACTGGGGTCTGGGGTCTGGGGTGTTCTCGAAGCGCTCGTCAGCGTAAAGATGCCACCAGACCGATAAACGCTAGAAATCAAATAACAATAAAAAACAATTTTTTATACGCGTATCGAAACAGCGTTAAGCTCGAATAAAAAAATAGCTGCGCTCTTCCCTCTCACTCTCTCAGGCACTAGATTTCTTTCCCTCTCTCTCTCTCTCTCTCTCTCTCTCTCTGACTCCTTCTGGCGAAAGTTTAGCCAGCTTTGACCCAATTGTTCTTGTTGTTCTAGCTGACATTTCGCTCAGTGTAGTTCTCTAGTTGCCAGCTCAAAAGTCCCAAAAATTTACAAACACAAATTAAAATAGAATTGATAAAATACAATTCTAGATAACAATAACAACAAACAGCAAAAAATACCCGTTCGCTGATGAGCCGATTCTATGACGACAACTAATTAGCTTTATCTTCTTATTTTTGTATATTATATTTCATATTAGTTTTGATTGTTCTGAAGATGAGACTTCAAGTCTTAGAGTTTGTCTAATAATATGATATATTTATGTATAAATATACATATATATATATACATACATATTTATTTTCAAAGGTTCGAAATATTCAGCAGTCATCGATTGTTGTTATATAATGCAAATATAATCAGTTATGAAATAAAAACAAGTAAGAACATTGCAGTCGGGCGTTACCGACTGCAGAATGCTCATTAATGGCCAAGATCCATTTTCCAATTTCCCATATATATTATTTCAATACCTATATCACTATAGAGAATGCCAACAGTAATTTACTCGTTACATTTTTAATTTGTAGCTCTAAAGCTGTAGAAGATAGATCTTGTTGACGGACAACAAGACGGTAGAGCTGGGAATCCATCGATAATGGATTTGGCATCGCTGTTTACCAGTTCCATCGATACTATCAATAGTGCCCTCGATGGATTTCCCAGCTCTACAAGACGGTACATAAGACCAATATACTCATTTCATAGAGTATAAAAAATACATAAATTAAATGTATATGATTTTTATAAATTTGCTCAATAACAAAACAAAATATGTTAATTTATTTTGGTTCATTTGAATATATTTGGATACAAAAATTAAAGAAAAAGAAAAAAAAAATTATATATATATTTATATATTTCAAAGCTTCAAGCTGGATAATTTAAACAGGAGTTTTTATAAGATATTCTTCTTTTTTTCAAAATTTAATGTTAAGCATTATTAATGTCAGATTCCATTAACAGGAATTGAGCCATTAAAAAAAGAATGTAAGCTAGGAGCTAGGTCTAGACACAATATTACTTACGTTGAGAAGAAAACAAGTAAACAAAAATCATCTTCAATAAAAATATTTTTCTTACAAAAAAATATTTCCTCTCCCCAAACCAATGTTGATATACTTCAATCAAAACTCAAACGCTCAGATTTATTCAGATAAAGCGAAATTTTTGAATTTCAAAACAAGCAAAGGTCATAAACAATAGAAACAATAGAGTAAAATGACATCCAATAAAGAGAAAGACAGAAATAATATTTTCTTTAATTTTTAATGATAAACAAATTGTATTTTTCTAAATCTTACTCTCTATAATCCTACTAACAAATTTTAGAAAATGTATCAAAGCCGTGTCGTTAAGAAAACTTATTTTTAAAGATTTGAGTTGGCTTAAGATCCAGTTGTATTCAATTCATAGAAGATATACACAGCAAAAAAATGTATTTAATTGCAACAAACTTTAAGAAACGTTATCAAATACTAAATGGATTCGGCTTTAGTATCTTGAAACGATCATAAGATAGAGTTTTGAGTGATATAGGTAATTAACTTATTTGACATCTATGCTAAATGGTTTCTTTTTGTCTGCCAAAATCTAGATAATTAAATATACCCAGAAAGCAAAAGAAATATTAAATATTTGTCTTCCTGAACAGAGCTGCTGCTGTTCGACTCAAGCACAGAGCTGGAGATTGTTCTGGGACGCGTTGCTGGAGCGCTAAAGAGATTTGTCAACACGACAAGCTAAAGACAATTTAATGACTAATTCGGATAATGAATATGCGAATAATAATAAATATCATGTGCCCAGCCACAGCAGCTAATGCTTCGACTGACCTACAGCGCGTACGTTGACGCTAATGGGAAACTCGAAAGCCCCGCTTGGCCCTGAGGTGGTCAAAACCATATGACAACTTCCCACTACCTACTAGTTGAGGCTTCTCAGTTTTATGGCAACGCAGCAGGTCAACAAACAGATGCGTAGCTGATGCGAACTTGAATTCCAGCTAAACCTGTGCTCAGCTTCTCTATCCGAGGCTTGAGCTTACGAGCTGCTGATCAAAGCATTCATGGTCTAGAGACAATGAATAGAACTTGTTCTACTCACAGCCATTCACACTTCAACTACTTTGAGTGTATTCCGAGAGTATTCAATTACGTCTATAAGCTTTTTCAAGTTTACCTCAAGTCTAGAAATTACCAAATGCTCACACACATTAATCACTGAGTACAGTGATAGCTGGCTATGCTGGAAGTGAGGCAATTTTGTCGAAAATTAAATTAATTATTCATGAAATTGAAAGACTTTACTAATTATAGATTTATAGCTTTATAGCATTATAGCGAAGCTTTACTGTACATTTTTTCACCTAATAAAATAGCAATCATATGTTGTGGTAAATTTTTACTGTAAGTCTTTTCATTTTTGGAATATGTTTTTATATAGATAGTAAATGTTTGCTATATCAGTTTTGCTGTACTTTTTCTCTTTGTACAGATATCAAACATTTGTTATACAAGAGCTTTTCTGTCTTTGATATAGAAATATTTGGTATCGAAAATCTTTACTGCAGATTTTTTCTATATAAAAAAGGTTTTTTTATTTACTTCCTAAATTTCTTTTTAATAGAAAATATATGTAGTATCAGAGCTTTACTGTAGGTCTGCTCTCTTTAAAAATATGTTCTAATATAGGTAGAAAGCATTATATATAGGAGAGCTTTACTGTAGGTCTTCTCTCTCTCTTTTTATGAATATCATGAATATAGTTAGTAAAGATTTGTTAGAGGAAAGCTTTACTGTAAGAGAGAAAAGCTCTATTAATATATATATTTATTATTGCTAAATTGAAAACATTTGTAATATGAAAGCTTTACTGTAGATTTTTGTATATATATATATATTCTTAAGAATATGTTCTTTTATAGATAGTAAATATTTGTTATACGAGAACTTTACTGTAGGTCGTCTCTTTTTAAGAAACCTATCCTATAGATACAAAGCACCTGTTATAGTATAACTTTACTTTAAGTTTTCTGCTTTGAGGAATAGGTTCTTGTATAGATAGCAAATGATTGTTATAGGTGAACTGTACTGTACGTTTAGTAGATAGCAAATATTGATTGTAAGAGATCTTTACCTTAAGACTTTCTATCTCTCAAAATAATTTGATATAATAAGTTTTTGACCCATTTTTCATTAGATTTTTATTCTTTGCCAACTCTTCACATTTTAAATGTCATCTAGCTGCTCTTGCTCGAACAAAGAAGACTTTCTCTACATATATATATATATTATCGAAACACAATCGTATCAATTCTTCAATACAATAAAAATCAAAGTCCAAAAATCCCCTGCGAAAATCAACTTCAGTCTCGCATCTGGAAGCGATAAAATGTTCATGGAAAAAAAAGAATAATAATTTCGCTTTATTTTTTGTGTAATTTTTTTATGAACTCATCCACAAAGCAAACGCTATAGAGATGATGTTGTTGTTGTTGTTGTTGTCGAAGCATTAGGAAACAAGTTAAACGAGAATTGCGAGCTGGGTAGAATCACAAAAGCCAGGTTAGTTTAGCCCCCCCAAAACCTGTACGAAATTCAATTTCTTTTCAAGATAACAAAAAAATGTTATATATACATATGTATGTATGTGTGTGTATGTAGTTTATTAACCAACATAAGCCTGCTGCCAGCGTTGACGCGTCCATCGCGACGCCTCAGTCGGCAGCTAATCAATAAAACGCGTTAATTATTGTTTGGTTTAAAGCCTGATTACAACACCAGCGAGAGGCTTAGAACGCTAGCGAACGCTTAACGCAAAACACACTAGCAGCAGCAGCAGCAGCAGTAGCAAAAAAAAAAAAACAAACACATCAGCAACAAAAAAAAAACAAAAAAAAAAAAAAAAACGGCCCGTCAAAAAGACGACAATAACCGCGCACGATAAAAGTCGCCAGCGGCCAAAAACGCGCTCATTGCGTGCGCTGTTTTCGCAACGGTAAATTAGGTAGAACACAGCAGCTGCTGAGAGTCCGGGCAGCGGATATCAGAAACACAGATACAACCAGAGATATATATATATATATACGGAGGGAGCCATAGATGAGGATGAGGATGCGGCACGCATTTGCTGGATTAATTGTGTGTTGGCTGGCAGTTTGTCAACCGCAAGGTAAATATTTTTGTGCCTCGGCGCAGCACTAACAACAATAGCAACAGCAACAGCAACAACAGCAACAACAGCAACAGCAACAGCAACAACAGCAACGACAGCAACAGCCATAACAATAACAACAATAGCGAAACGAACAGCGGGCAGACAGGATAATGACACCAATACACCTAAACTCACTCACACACTCACACACACACACACAGACACACATACACACACACACACACACACACACACACACACACAGACACACACGCTCTGCGTACTTTTAGGCTTTGATATTACAGCAATAATTGCGAAATTATCGCCGGATTTTGCGGCAACGTGCACGGCATATTGACGGGCACGGCAAAAGGACAACGGCAACAAGACAACGGCAAAAGCGCAGTCAGTAAAGGGGAAAATGCGAAGCCCACACAATAGCGGCAACTCGCTCTCCCTCTCTTGCTCCCACTCGCCATCTCTCTCTCTCTCTCTCTCTCTCTGCAATGGCAAGTGAAGTTGCAAACATTTGCTTACGCTTAACGATTAAACGCGTTTCCAAATTATGTGTCAACAACGACAGACTGTTCAAATATCGAATAATATTATATAACGCTTTATATAATCAACTTTTTTTTACAACTCTTCCTTTTTTTTTGTATTTACTTTTTATTTTTATTTTTTTTTGCACATTTAAAAGTGCAACAAGTGCGACAGTTAAAGTGCTCCAATTGAAAAAGTGATTCAATAATATTTTATTCATTTTATTTGAAACTGAAAACGTTATATATGAAAGTGCATTTTACATTTACATTACATTATATTTTTTTATTTATTTTTTTATTTTTATTTTTTGTGTTAAATAATTGGATGAAAATGCGAAAAAATTTTGTTGGTAAAATTGTGCTGAAATTACGGAATACCATGAACCGTTAACCTCGAGTTGTGAAACACAAAAACAAAATTATTCAAATCGGCATTGAGAATAATAATTATATATATGAAATATATATACATATATTATATATTTATATATACTTACATCTATAATATATATATATATTATATATTAATATCTGAAGTAAATCAGTTGCGAAAAGTTTTTTTTTTTTCAAATCCAAATAATACAACTGATTTAGCTCTGTCCGCCTATATGTCTGTCTGCTTATCCGTATGTGTAAACGCGTCGATCTCCGAACCTATAAGAACTAGAGAGCTGAAATTTTTCGCAGGAATCGAATTTGCTTCCAAAAATCGATAACTATTTCCGTTTCATAATAAAAAATCAGCTCTAAAATTATATCGCGTACATCTATAGAGACTCTAAATTTTACATTTAGATTCATATGTATTTTATGAAATTTTGTTGTATTTTGGACACCGCCTCAAAATCCAACCCCTTATCTCCAAATTTACAAGAAACGTTTTAAAAATATAAAAGACAACTTATTCAACAATTGACTTCTTATAATATAGTCCAAATTACATACCATTGAAAATTAGTTCTTCGAACTAGAGCTTTCCTACTTGTGTTCTTCAACTTTTATATAGACTCAAATAATTTTATAAGTTTTATGGAACAAATTTTTCACTTCACTTTATCATATCAAAAAAGTCTAAACAAGTATTTTAATATATATACAGTATATAGTATATAAGAAATTTATGATAATTGCACATTTCATTAGAAACGCAAACATAATTATATTTTCCATGGGAATAAATACACTCTATATATACTTATATTTCTTTGACTTTCACGTCAAATAGTTAGCATAAAAAAACTTTGCCAAAAAGTTGAGAGGAACTGAAAAAAAGAAAAGAAAGACGAAGAAACCGCGAACAGAATTTGAAAATAATAATAATAATGGGAAAAATACCGCGCACATTAAATGATATTCAAATTAGAATCAGTCAAAACACAAAAAAATACGAAAAAAAACAAAAACAAATAATATGAAAAAAAAAAGAACAACAAAGACGAGAGCGAGGCGTGTGGAACAAGTTTGAGGAGTTCTTTGAGCCAGTTGCTGTTGCTGTCCCTCTCTCTCTCTCTCTCTCTCTCTCTATGTGTGTGTGTTCTTTAGGAGGGGATTATAAATGCATGAATCTTGTGATATGTTTATCTTAAATATCGCACAACAAATAACAAAGTTTCGCCAGATGGGCCAAAACTTTTGCATTTACCTTCTGGTCGCATTTTAAACTCAACTTTCGCCCTCTCTCACTCACACTCAATGTCTCTCTCTCTCTCTCTCTCTCTCTCTCTTTACTTTCTTTGTGTTAGTTGAGGCGCAGTTTGCACCGTTCAGGCAACCCATCTTTGGCGGACAACCCGCCTTTGGCGGACAGCCTGGCTTCTATGGAGGAGGAGGAGGAGGAGGAGGAGGACTAGGAGGAGGTAGACGCCTCCGCCAGGGCTCCGCATCCTTAGCCAATACCAACTCCTACGAACGCCAGGTGGACCTTGGCAACGATGTCGAACTCAGCCGGGGCATATCCAATTCGCGCGCCGTGACGCGCCAGAACGGACAGCGCGTCGTGGCCAACAGCCAGGCCCTGTCCCGTGAGCTGGACCTGGGCGGACTCCAGTTGGGCAACACCTTCACGCGCACACGCACCAATGCGAACGGCGCTGTGAGCGGCGGCCTGGCCAATCAGTTCCGCGTGGGCAACCTGGGTCTGGGCGCCTCCCTCTCGCCGGACAACATCCGGCAGGGCTTTGGACTGCAGCGCGACGCCGATGGCGATGTGCGCTTGGGCCTGGGCCTGCTCAGCCTCGATCTGGACCGGAATGTGGAGAACAGCAACACGCTCAGCCAGGCGCAGGTGAATGCTCAGGGTCGCGGCGCTCGCGTCGGCTCCAACAGCAACAGCCGCACCAACAATCAGCAGTTCGGCGGCCTCAATGTCAAGGAGACGTTCAGCAACTCCAACGCCTTCGGCCGGACGCGTTTCGGCCAGACCTCGGCCAATGCGGGCGGTTTCGGCGAGACGGCAGGCACGCGTAACCTCATCTCTGGCAACGGCTTCCGACGCCGTCGTGCGCCCCAGGTCGCCTACCGTCCACAGCAGGCGGGCAATCGTCGTCTGCTGCGGCCCAAGCGTCACGCCCAGTTTGTGCCCTTCGGCTATCCCCAGCCGTCCTACAACAACTTTGGCGGCTTCGGTGGCTTCGAGGCGGATCGTCCACGTCGCCAGTTCGGACGCCCGGGCGGCAACTTTGGCGGCTTCGGCGGCTTTGGCGCACCGCCCAGCTTCGGTGGACCACAGAACTTCGGCGGTGGCTTCGGCGGACCACAAAACTTCGGCGGTGGCTTCGGCGGTGGCTTCGGCCAGCCAAATTTCCAAGCGGGCGGCAACAAGCGCGGCCCAGTGCAGTCCTCGGGCAATGCCGGCGCTCACGGCGGTCCCGGCTTCAATCAGCAGGCGGCCAGCAATAATTTCGCCAATCAGAAGGCGGACGGCTCACAGGATGCGGGCAGCAGCAGCATCGGCTCCAATTTGGCCGAGGATGGCAACAGCGGTCAGGTGAGCTCGGCCAACACCAACCAGCAGTCGGGCAACGGCCAGAGCTCGAACGGAGCTCAGAGCCAGGCGCTGAACTTCAAGCCCGGTGAGCAGCAGGCCACCAGCTCGAATGCGAACACCCAGCACACGCGGACGGGCAGCGGCGAGACCATTGGCTCCAACAGCGGCTCCACCTCCACCAACAACAATCAGCGGGGCAGCGCCAGCAACACGGCCAACACGGACACCCAAATAGTGCGCAATGGCAACCAGGAGACGATCACATCGGGCGCCAACAGCCAGTCCATCTTCCAGGGCAACAACAACCAGGGCAATGCGGCCGCCAACACCAATGCCAACATCAGTTCGCAGCGCAATCCCAATGGCTCCGTGACGAACTCGGCGTCGAGCAGCGCCAGCGCCACCAGCCAGAACGGACAGTCGGCCAATGCGAGCGCCAATGCCAGTGCCGGTGGCAATGCCAATGGAGCGGGAGCGGGAGCCAATGCCAATGGCGGAGGCGGTGGGTTCGATAGGCGGGGCGGCAATGCCAATGCCAACAGCAATGTCTTTGGCGGCTTCAATCGTGGCTTCGGATTTGGCCGTTAGTAGACCACTTCAGTCAATACGAACAGCACCACCAACTGCACCACCCACACCACCTACTCTCTATAGCACTCAGAATTCCTTACTTCTTCACTTTATTTTTATTTTATTTTTTTTTGCCAACGAATCACTTTAAGCACTCGAATAAAATGCATTTGTTAAATTTAGCTGTGTCAATGCACCAAATACGCACCACGTGGGTGAGCGGTGGGTGAGCGGTGGGAATGCGGGCGGAATTCTGGGAATTTACTCAAGCACAAAACACACATTTCAATGGAAGTTAATTCAGTTACACCCAGGGTAGAGCAAAGTGAACTAGAACTATTAAATATCGATTTCTAGTTCAGTTCGCTTTACCCGGAACTAGACTAGATTTATCAGAAACACATTGATATTGTGTTAATGTATTCTCGAAAAGGTTATACAGAATGAAATGAATGACTGTGAGTAGGGTATACGTGAATAGAGTATACGTGAATAGAGTATCCGTGCTTAGTAATTATAGTGTGACTGTCCGAGGTTTTTTTGGAGGGCGAGTTTACAGTCTGAATGAGTGAAGCTATAAACAAATTTTATATAATAATTGTAGTTCACTTTGCTTTACCTATCCTTCCGTCCGATCGATATCTCTCTTATACCACCTATATACATACATACATATGTAAGTAAGTTCATTCAATAAATTATTCATAGCGTTTGAATATTTCCACTTTGAATACGTCCCGTCAAAGAAGAGGCTTGAACATTATTAAATATGTTAAACATATTTCTGTTATTTTTATACCCTGAACCCATTGAAAATGAGAAATCAGGGTATAATGGTTTTGTTAAATGTATATAACAAGCAGAAGGAGATATAAGAGCTAAAGACTAGGGCCGTGTATTGCACGCGTATATCGAGTTCGTATCCAAAAATCGATAATCGATTACAATGCTTATCGAAAATCAGTTAAAAAATTATATCTCCTACATCAAATCTCCTACAAATTTACAAAAATCAGTTGCTCGTAGGGTTTAGGGAATCTCGTAGTCGAGCAGTCTCAACTAGAGCTTTCTTACTTGTTTTTTTTTTTTTTTTTTTTTTTTTTAAGTAGAAATTTGTATATTTGATCAAACACGTTTTTGGCTAACTGAATCTAGTCGCAAAGAAGCTTTAAAGTCTCATGTTGAAATGAAACCCAAAATTAAAAGAAAAGGATTATTATCTATAATATTTATAAAAATTTTATTAAATAGTATAAGATTTAATATTGCTCTTAAAGTATAGATTGATTTTGAAAATAGCGAAAATGGAATTTTTCAGGACGAACAATTTATATTAATTTCTTGTCAAAACGGTGATAAAAATTGATCCAAATATTAGACCTGTTCATCCGTCCGTCTGTCAGTTTCTCCGTTCTTCCATCCCTCCGTACTCCCATCGGTCCTTCCGTTCGTCCGTCCATCTGTTCATTTATCTGTCTTTTTTCATCGTAAATATCGACTATCCGGCATTCCCTAGCAGATCCCTTATATATATCGATCCTTGTCTCTAGATAATTTTCTTAATTAGAATTCGTTACCTACATCGAATAATGATCACATTAGACATGCATGAAAAGAACTAGTTCTCTTTTTTTTTTTTTTTTTTTTTTATAAATATCGATTGCTATTTACTTACTGATCTCGAGCCGGAAATATCATCTCTTATTATTACAATTCGTGATTTCTCTCTCAGTTGAGAATCAATATAAATAACTGATTTGATATACTCATATCCGACTGTATATATAGACCTGATTGAGCCTGATTGACTCCTCGAGTAAATCAAGCTCAGCTGATGTTTCACCACGTTTCACACTCAATGTTTATCTTTGGATCTGCGCACATACATATCTCCGTAAGCTTTCACATCTTTGCATACTTTGGGGCGGCAGCATTAAAGCCATCTCGATCGCTTCTCAATTTCATACCGCCCGCAGTGCGCAGTCGCGCTCAGCAGAAGGTGCAGCTGCAACGCTGGCGTCCCCGGCCAAGGAACAACAGCGCCGTCGGGGACAACATCGAGTATCTGTACGTAAATGGATCGTCGCGCCTGGAGGACTTGCAGCCGGTGGTGAACACCTCGATCGATTCCTTTGGTGCCTACGATATCAACGAGCGTCAGGGTCGGACGTTCAATGTGATCACGGACTGGTTCAATAGTTTGTTCAACAGCAACAGCTGCGTCTCGCCCTGCACCTTGGAGGCCAACCAGCAGAATCGCTGCTGCGAGGCGTACGTCATTGCACCGCAGCCGCCTCCAGGTCCGTGCTGCTTGATGCCCGGACCGCCAATACAGCTGCCACCCGTTGCTCCGATGCCGCCGCAAATTCCTCGTCCACTGCCACCGCCGATGCCCATACCCCTGCCTCGTCCGCCGCCGCCACAAATTCCTTTGCCCGGGCCGCCGCGCTATCCACTCGCCTATCCGCTGCCCAGCAGGCATACGCCCATTATGGTCATTACCGCGCCCATCAACTGTTGCACCATCTGCACGTTTACCTACTACGGACCGCCGCCCTGCGGCCGCTTCAACTACCGGAACGACAACCGGCGAGTGACCATCTACGTGCCGCCTCCCTACTACGGCCGTTGACTTGGTCACAGCTGTAGCCCCTGAGAGCCTAGTCTAATGAGCCCCATAGATTATAGTTCAGCATCTTATTGTTCCAGACTCTGACTCTTTCTCTCTCTCTCTCTCTGTAACTCTCTGTCAAACTCTGTTCATCTAACTCTTTCTCTATCTAACTCTCTCTCTCTCTCTATCTACCTCTCTCTCCATCTAACTCTCTCTCTATCTACCTCTCTCTCACACTAACTCTCTCTCTATCGTTTGCTTTGTATGCCCTGCCTTTGTTCCGTTTACAATCTTGAAAAGTGCTTTGTGTCAGCTCTTGGCTTTTAGGCTGTCAGTCCGCCGGGCAGACATATGGGCCTGTTCCTGCTGCTGCTACAACCGTAACTGGAAGCTGGAAACTGGAACTGCAACTGCTACGTGCACCGTGCCAGTGAACACAAAGTTACTTTTGCTCCGAAACTCAGCTGATGAGCCTTTGCTCCCTTAGAAATTCGTTTGCCTATACACTATCCGACGGAGCTCGAGCAGCTTCAGCTCAGCAGGAGGCACGGAATTTCGAAATTTGCCTTTAGATTTCTTGACTCGATTTCTTTACACATGTCATATTGTTTTTGTGTATTTTATTTTATTTTATTAATTTTTTTTTTTTTTTTTTACTTATTTTTAAGATTTATGTAAATAAAGCAAAAAGCATTTTGTGGCTTAAATGGAAAAGAAAATCTGAAAATAATTACATTTTTCGGGGGGCGTGCTAATGCCAAGTGGAGTGGGAAGTCAATTTGCTTCCATTGTGAGGAAGTTAAGGAAGTTAGGGTGAGTGGCGCAAGATGTCGATAAGAAACCGGTAGTAGATAGGAAACTTATGCAGGTTTAAAAATTCAAAACAAAATTGGTTTTTGCATATATAAGACTATACAAAATGTAGCTGTAAAACGGCTTAAAAGCGTATTCTTTTCTGATTTACTTCTATATGAGTTAATAAAATCGATAAGAGGCTGACAGTAAGCAGAATAATTAAACAAAAAATTACTTTTTGCTTTTATAAGACTAAGCTAAGTGTAGCTGTAAAACGGCTAAAAAGCATGCGCTTTAATTTCTGAATTGCTTCATATGCAGATAAGAAGCTAGCAGTAGATGGAAAACTTCAGTTTAAAGATTTAAATTTAAAAATGTTTGGTTATATAGGACTTTTTAAAGTTCTAGCCGGAAAACAGCTTAAAATATTTATAGTTTTAGTTCATTAATTTCTATATGAGTTACTTAAGATGTTGATAAAAAGATCACAGTAGACATTATTGTCATAAATATATGTTGTTTTTTTTTTTTTTGCCTATTAAAGACTATAAAAGTGTAAGCCGGAAAACAGCTTAAAACAAGAATTTCTTTAGCTTCTATTTTTCTATGACTTGCTTCAAAATTCAAAAGTTGGAAACCTAAAAAACTTTTTTTCGTTATTGTTATATTTTTTAAAATTTTAGCTTTAAAACAGCTGAAAAGCAATATCATTTGCTTTTACTTCTATATAATGTATGTAAAATGCATCAATTTGAAATTTAAAAAAAGGTATTTCGCCTAAAAAATACCTATAAAAATGTTAGCCACAAAACAGCAATATATTTATCTTTCGTTTCTAAAGAAGAGCTGTTGATAAAAACCTCTTAGTAGATAGAAAATTTCAAATACCAATAAAAAAATAAAAAAATTGTATTTCACTTATACAATACATATATATGAGTTTTAGCCGGAAAATAGCTATAAGAGCTGCTCAAGAAATCGATAAAAAAAAACTTATAGTTGATAAAAATAAAAACTTCAGTTAAAAAATTAAAATAAATTAAGTTTTTCGCTTATAAAATATGTATTTAAGTTTTAGCCGTAAAATAGCTAAAAAGCATTCTCTTTCATTTTTTTGATATCAGCTGCTCAAGATGTAATTTAATAGTTTATAGTAGATAGAAACTTTCAGTTAAAAAAAATAAAATAAAAAATATATGTGTTTTCGCCTATACAAATTTTAGACGAAAAACAGAAAAAGCAAAAAAAGCTAACTTAGGTTGAAAATCAAATAAAAAAGGGCTTTTCGCTTCTATAATACTCATAAAAATGTCAGCCGGAAAACAGCTAAAAAGGATTTTCTTTAGCTTTTATTTCCATACAATACGTTAAGGGTATTTGCTGTTCGGCTTGTTTGCTCAGCAGCTGTCCGCTATCTTCTCTGCGTCTTTTGTTGTTGTCCATTTTTGCGATATGTATTTGGTCCTTTGTTGTGCCTTTTTGTGCCGTTGACTTTGGCTTTTGTTTGTGTTTTTGTTTGTCGGCTTTGTGCACGTGAGGACACGAGAAATTTATAACAGGCTCTGGTCACAGGCACAGGTCTCTCTGACTGCCTGCCTGGCTGTCTGGCGCTGCCAGCCACACACGACAGGACATGGGCTCAGGCACAGGCACAGGCACAGGCAAAGGCACAGGACACGTCACGTCAACGGCACAACAAAGCTGATAACTGCAGGCACTGCGCCACCGTCGTCGTCGTCGTCGTCGTCGTCGCCTTCAGATTGTGATAAGCGCAGGAAAAACAAGGCTGACCCCCCTTCCCCCTTCCCACTCCCCACTACCCACATGGAACCCCCGGGAACCGGAAGCAGACAGCCCAACACATCGCGCGCCTTTGTCATTTCTCATAATGTTAATTTATATTCAGTTCAGTCTAAGCAAATAGCACAAGCAAAAAAAAAAAAAAAAAAACCACATGCCGTGCAGTGACAGCCGGGTAGAAGAAAAGCTACAGATAGTGGATAGATAGATGGGTGCTAGGCTGGGCTAGGCTAGGCTCGGAGTAGTTGCGGTAATAAATAGGCGGCATCGAGGCGATATCGAGCCGAACGTCTTAGTTGTAGAACTGATGGTGGCGACGACGTGCCGGGGTGGCGGCCACAAAGCGACGCTCGCCGAAGACCTCCTGGCCGGGTGCACTGCCATCGGTGGCCGAGTAGAGCAGCAGGGGAATCTCCTCGACGCTGGTCTTCTGCAGCTGGGCGGAGTTGCGGACGCCGGAGCGCAGCAGCTCGTTGCTGGAGAGGCGGCGTGTGCTGGCGCCGGCAGTCGAGGCGGTGTTCTCGCCAGCAGCTGGCACAGTGGCGCCCTCTAGCAGCTGAGTGTCGTCGTTGTCGTTCTGCTCCAGGGGCACATCCTCGGGCTGGGCGACGGCAATGCTGTTGGCCACGGGGCTGGCACCGTCCTCGGTCTGGATGTTGTCGCCAATGATGGAGCTGCCCTGGAGCAGAGCCTCGATATTCTCCACATTGGAGAGTCCATTGATCTGGAGCTGATCGTGCAGCTCACTGGGTATGGCAATGGCCTGGACATCCTTGTGGCCAGAGATGCCGTTGGGCGTGGGAATGAACTGAACGTTCTCTGGTATCTGATCGGTCGGATAGACGGGCACCAGCTCGGCCTCGTTGTCGTTGCTCGACTTCAGCAGGATCAGCGAGATGGGCACGATCTTCTTGAACTTGAGCAGCACCAGCTTCTTGATGGCCACGGCGCCAGGAAAGACGCGCGTCTGTGTGCCATGTGGCTTGGCAATGAGACCACGCTGCAGCTGCTGCTGGTGCTGCTGACGGCGATGTCCGGACACGTGACGAGCTAGAGAAACAGAGATGGACAAACTTCAATACGAGCCCAAGGGCAGAGCTAGGCGGGGCAGGCGCCACTCACCATCGATGACGGCGGCCAGGGCCAGGCCAATAGCCAAGAGGGTAAACAGTTTGATTGCCATGTCAAATGGTAGTGTGGTCGATGTCGGACTCTGTCTGATATGATCTGTCTCTGGGCGAGAGCGTCTATTAAATGGTTTGACTGTTGCCTAAGCAAAGACATTTTATATCGGGATAGCCGCTCGGGGCTACGGTTCTTTCACTCCGACATCATAAAATCACACACACACAAAAGAAATTAGGCGAAAAATTAATGAAAATGGCCAGAAAGAAGAATGAATGGCTCATGTTGTTGGCCATTTGGCCATTTGGCCATTTGGCCGTTTGGCCATTTGGCGAATGCCAAATTTTAATAAACTATGCAAATGCCGCACGTTAATTTATGCATTTGCCTCAGCGCTTGGACTTGGACTGGACTGGATTGGATGGGCCGGGACTGATATTCCGGCTGGGCCATGGACTCTGGACTTTGGACTCGCTGGACACTCGGCATGCAATCCAGCTCCATGCCTCAACACGCGTGTCATTGACCGCCTGCTGCATTGGCCACGCTCCTCTCTCCCCACTCCTCCCCCCTCTCTGTCTCTCTCTCTCTCGGCAATCAGAAGCAACTCGAGCTGAGTCGCATTCGCCAAATCAGAGGCGGAAATTTGCATTTTAGGTCGTCGCCATCGGAAAGTTACCAAGCCAAATCAACCCAGTCCAAGCCAATCCAGCCCGTAGCCATGTTCTTTTTCTTTGCTTTGTGGGTCAGAAGTGAGATCTTGCTGAAGTCAAGCCAAGTTCTTGGCCAGAAGTCGCGACCACGCATTTATCAATGTACGGCCAGGCCAAGCTCGACCCCGAATGGACTCACTCGTGTCACAGTTCACAGTTGGCCTCTTCGGTCTCTCTTGTAAGCACATGCACACATATATATATAGAAAGGAAGAGAGAGAGAGAGAGAGAGAGAGAGAGAGAGAGAGAGAGATAGTTATATATATATGCATATGGCACAGTTTTATCATAAGAGCATTCGAATTCGAGTTTCTAGCCGGCGGACTTCCCCGTTGCGAATCAATTTCTCAAATTGTTTACAGTCCAGTTTATTATTAATTGGTCTATCAGACAAAGCTAAGCTAGTATAGAGTTTTAACATATCTATATACAGAGAAAGAAAAAGAGAAAGAGAAAGAGAGAGAGAGATAGAGGGAAAGGGAGACAGAGCGAGAGACATCAGGTGGTCAAATGTTTAATGACTGTTTGCAATATGAAAATATATTTGATTACAAGCTGTATATCAAATCATCCTTTGCCTATTGATATGCAAATTTATTACAAATTTCGAACTTACAATAAATAGCTAAACATATGCTTTATTTATATATATATATATTTAAATAATAGATTCAAATTAATCATAGATTCAAATTAATTACAGATTTATATTAATCACATTTAAGATTCCAAGACAATTTCTATTGAGAACGCCAAGAAATATTCTGCTCTAGTTATAAATTATGCAAACAATGGTAAACAAAATTCCAATGTTTTAGATTTGATTAATAAACTCTATTGTCAGCGTTTTTAGAAAGTTTTGGCATTAAGTTTATGTTTCGTTCAATCGATTGATTAGACTCAAGCCAGGGCTACAGATTAACAAATATATTTTGATCAGTGGCGTAGCGAGGGGGTGAGCAAGGTGTAACACCTCCAAGTTTTTAGTTTTAAACTGAATCGGCAAATAAACTGCCTTGTTGACCTATTTTTCTAGCAGTAAAATATGGATTAACCCAATTACGTATTAACAATATTACTTCATTTGTAAAATATACAAATACAATTTAATAGGAATCATCCTCTCGTTATTGACGCTCCTATATTTAATTATATATTATATTTCATGTGTTCAGTCTTGAAAGAAAAATCTAGACATTCAATGAATTTACGATTTGAACTTGAGCCCAAATTCAAGCATATTTGTTACTCACTTGCATACATTCCTAAAACATTGTTAAGCACACTCGTTAGCCCTTGTGTTTTTTTCTCCAAGTTTTATTTTGGGTGATTTTGAAGGATTAACTTATTTAGTGCTTAGAGCATATATTTGATATAGATTATCAAAAGTCTTTTGCTCTAGACTTTAACTCATATTCTTTTCTATTTTTTTTTTTTTTTTACCCATTTTCCAAGTCTAAATGTAGTTTAAAATGTTGGAAACTAAAATAAGTGATTCATTTTGTATATCCAGTACCCATTAAAAATGGGCAGAAAGGGTCAGTCCGTCCGTCCGACTTCCCATCCCCCCGTCCGTATATACGAAAGCGATGATCGCAGAACCTATATGACTTAAGTTGGTTTCCAATAGTCGATATCTTCGATAACTATTCTCGTTTTAATTTTATCAATTCAAAAACTTATAGAGCTATTTCAGCTAAAATCTAAAAATTTGATATTAAGTTTCATGTGCGTTTTATACAATTTTCATGTCTATTAAATTTCGACTCAAAATTTTACAAATTCCTAGACTTGAAGATTATATGCAAATTTAGACAATATGTTTATGAGTTTGCATTTTACTTTAGTTGAGAAATATCTAATAGAATGTTTAGATATTCTGTAAATTGTAGTAAGATCCGTTGAGTAAAACAGTATTTTATTTACTTGTATTTTAATTTGTGATTTATTACCCTTGAACATTTTGGAACAATCATATTAAACTTGATACAAATTTATTTTTTTACAGAGGCTGGCTTTTGGTTTTTGGTATACTGAAGCATATCCTGAAGTTTTTAAACCAATTGCTTGGCTAAGTGGCAAAAGTACGTGGCAAGAATCATGCTAGTTTTTTCAATGTATGTGCACAGAAATATACACATACATACACATACATACACATACATACATATGCTTGCATTTTGACCTAACCTAAGAAATGCAGCTGAGATTGTATTGTGCTTGAACTGTCAGCTGCTACTTTGGGTGAGGAGGAACGGTGCTGGTAGAGGCTAGAGATGTAAGTAAAGGGAGATATATAGGCTCGCCTCCTGGCGATGCCACAATAGAGTCTAGGCAATGGTAGAGGCGATACGGGGAAGTCGTAGATTCCGCTATTTGTGATGCTAATGTTACCTTTTCTTGCATTTCTAGCTATGCTAATTAGTCCGTCTAAAAATACAGCTCTGTCTGGGTTCAGTGTACCTGCTAGTCAGACACTCCCTGCCCACATGCTTCAATATGGATTTCATAAATATTTTGACAGTTCAGATCGGAATGATGCATGGCCAGACTCTAGATTTATTTCTTTTTAATTTTAAGCAAAACAAATAAATAATCTTTTTCTAGCGATTTGTTAGACTTCGCAGATCGCCTATGGAAAGTTTAGTTAAATGCGAAAGAATCGTTGAAATGCGATATGAAATGTGGCTGCTATATATAGTATACATATTGTATGCAGATCTCATAGCATTGTATGGCTTTAGATTTATGGAGCATCATCAATTCTCAGAGAAGACAATGGAGCGGTGCGCAACAGAATTTGGCCAAGATCGATTGCTGCTCTTAGATGGTCTGGCTTCTTGAGATCTTTGTTTTCGCCAAGTCCAATTGATTGTGAATGATATGATGTTGGGGTCCACATTCTGTTTGCATAGATCAACTTAGTTGGAGTCATTAATTCTCAACTGATCTTAGCACTGATCTTCGCATTGCGTGCCCGTTCCCAGTTGCTTAGTCCGCCTATTTCTCTATTTTCTTTTCATGCTCTCTTCTGCTTTCGTTGCCACGCCTCTAGACGCCCAGCGACTTGCCTATGCTTATGTGCAAATCTATTTCATCTTTTTCGTGCGGTTCTGGTATTTTGTTTTTCCCAAAAGCCACGTCAATAACTCACTTGCCTCGTCGGTCCGGGCAGGCTTTGGGCTTATCTCCGGTGAAAATATGTATTCTTATTTTTGTTTTTTCCTATTATGAGGGACATAAACCAATTGTTAATAACTAAATTATGCAAAAGAGAACCGCGAACCGCCAGCTCGGCCCATAGATTAAAACAAAGGCGCGCCAAGATGTTCATTAGCAGGCCGGACAGTCGATGGTAGGGCCTGGGTTTGCACCTGGACCTGGAATCGAGAGCGAGAGAGAGAGAGAGAGAGAGAGAGAGAGAGCGAAAAAGTGCCAGCCTTATGCTAATGGAAATACATAAAAAACGCATAAATACTCATTAGCCACGTGTGTGTGTGTATGTGTGTGTGTGTGTGTGTGTGTGTGTGTGTGTGTGTGTGTGTGTGTGTGTGTGTGGGGCTCTTGCCTGTGGCCCTAGAAGAAAGTTGCGACCGACCTGGCGAGAGGTCATGATGGGGTCAAAACTGTTAGAAAGTTATTGGAAAGTTCTTTGATTATTTTTTTATTTTTTTGACATCTGTTTTTTTTGTGAACTGGAACACAGATCGGTGTCAGCATTTAGCCCAATCATAAAATAAAGAATTAGTTGCCTTTGAACTATGCAAATTGTTTTTATTCAATTTCGAATCGAAACGAATCGCATCGCATCGAATTGAATCGAACTGTTATTTAATTAGCCAAGCTTTGAGCCGCGAGCTTTTTTCTTTGTGTTGGCGTCAAAAAGCTTATACAGTCGGAACTGCTAGCGAACTAGCTCGTATGAGCGGCTGAGCGTATGCAAATCGAACTTATGCTGATGAGCTTCGAGCATATAAATTTACAGAACACATGAAGATCAAAAGCTGGAAGTTTGACTGACGAGTGATTGACTAGGAAATACCCTGTAAATGTAGATAGTATTTTGGAAAATAATATATATATATATAAACATAAACAGATGAATACACATATAAAAAAATATAAAAAAATATAAGTTTGACTGACGAGTTATTGACTAGGAAATACCCTGTAAATGTAGATAGTATTTTGGAAAATAAAATATATATATCTATATAAAATATAAACAGATGAATATACATATAAAAAAATATTTAAAAAAATATAAGTTTGACTGACGAGTGCTTGACTAGGAAATACCCTGTAAATGTAGATAGTATTTTGGAAAATAAAATATATATATAAAATATAAACAGATGAATATACATATAAAAAAAAAATATATAAGTTTGACTGACGAGTGATTGACTAGGAAATACCCTGTAAATGTAGATAGTATTTTGGAAAATAAAAAATATATATAAAATATAAACAGATGAATATACATATAAAGAGATATATATACTGTGTATATTTATTGTTCATGTATAATGATAGATGATGATAGACATGTATAATATATATCTTAAACTTGTAGCTGAGCAGCTGAAGTACTTCATATAGAGACGCACAGCAATCCTCAGACTTACTCAGAGCTACCTATTGCTCTATGAAACTGACTCAATATATATTATATTCCTATAGATCTGGCAGAAAACATGTTTGCCAAAAAATATAAATATTTAATTTTTAATTTAAAACGAATCAAAATTCCTTTGATGGCAATCCAATCATCGTTGAACTAGTTCCATGTTTAACGGGCTGCCTGTGCTGGCTAGTGCTGGCTGCTCTCAGGTCAATCGCTGGGTCAACGCGGTTCAACACACGCCAAGCTAATTTACCGCCCAGCGGCAAACCAACGGCAAAACCAACGGCGATCAGCGGCCGGCCAAAGCCAGTTGAGCTGAGACGCGCGCTCTCTCGCGCTGTTTTCTCTCTCTCTCTTTCTCTCTCTCTCTTTCTCTGTTTCTTTTGCTGCGCTCTTGGGCAAATTGTAGCTGGTACATAAAAAGCTCGAGACGGCGCGCACGCTCAAACAGTTGGCCAAAAGAAACGTCTGTCTCTGGACCAAAGCGGAACGTACGGAGGCGAGCAAACAATTTTAAAGACGAGCAATAAACGATAATAGAAGCTGATAAGCGATTAACGACTGGCGATTATCAATTATCGATTAACGATTACTGTGCTTCTCTCTGTGTATGTGTGTGTGTGTGTGTGTGAGCGTCTGCCTGTTTGAGTGAGAGTGTGTGTGATTGAGTGAGTGCTTTCGATTGGCTTCCAGTTGTCAGTCCCTTGACATGACCAAATTTCTGGCGCTCTGCTTGCGCCTCGGCCTGGTTCTGGTCCTGGCCACTGCCGTCGCCGGGGCTGGGGCCAAGACTGAGGTCAAGGCCGCCGCTGCCGAGAAGGAGAAGGCGCCGCTGAACATCGAGCAGTCCACGGAGTCGCCCATTGCGGACATGGCGCTGATTGGTAGGCAACAGACACACCCCCAACTCCCCCACAAAATGCTGAACGAGCCGCTTCCAGAGACAAACTAATGTCATGTGTTTTACTTACTTTTTTTTCATGTGCTGTGTTTTTTTTCTGTGCCAATCTCTCGCTGTGTGCGTGCGCGTGTTTTTCTTTTCTTTCCGTGGCTGCAGAGGATGCGCCCGTGGTGGCCAAGCTGCCCACCGAGCAGCCGCCCGTGGCCCAGGCCCAGGCCCAGGCCCAGGCCCAGGCCCAGGCCCAGGCCCAGGCCCAGGCCCCGGTTCAGGCTCAGGCTGAGGCAGCGCCAGCAGCTGCTGCCAGCGAAGTGGCAGCTGCCACGGCTGAGCCTACGGATGAGAACTCCGCCCAGCCGCACACCGTCGCCGACTTCATCATCCATCCCCTGATCGCATTCAAGCCGCGCCAGGCCACCGTGGAGGAGATGCAGGCACAGTCGCAGGGCAAGCAGGCGTCGTCAAGCTCGGGCACATCCAGCTCGCCCGGCACTTGGCTGTTCGGCATGAATCCGGGCCAGGGTCTGGGCTCCTCCTTCTCGACGCTGGCCGGCTCTGTGTCCGGCTGGTTCAACGATCGTCTGGCCGCTGCCGGCCAGCAGCTGCCCAGCTTGCCCGGTCTGCCCGGCCTAGTGGATACGCCCGTGCGCGACAGTGCCACCACCAGCACCACCACCACCACCCAGCGTCCCGACATTGTTGTACGCCTCCAGCAGCGCCCGAACAGAAGACGCGGCAATCCCAATGCCAACCTCAACGGCCTCGGCCTCAACAATGGCAATGGCAACAGGAATGGCAATCGCAATGGGAATCGTAATGGCAATCTCAATGGCAATCGCATCCAGCGTCCCAATCGCTTCGACAATCATCTGGATTCGCTGGAATCGCTGGAGGAGTACGATGACGTGGATTACTATGGTGGCAATCGCTACGACGAGGAGCTCTACGATGATGACGATCAGGAATTGAACGATCGGGTGCAGAACGACGAGGACGAGGACCAATCGCTGGAGCAGCTCGACGATGATGATGAGGAGGTGGAGCAGCAGCTGGTGCAGCAATCCGCTGAAGAGCAACCACAGAAGCAAAAGCCCAAGCAACGCCGCCGACCCGCCCAGACGCAGGTGGTGCGACGCAAGCAGCAGCAGCCGGTGAGGCGTGGCCAGCCGCTGGCGGTGCTCGAGCAGGCCGACGACGAGGAGGAGGACGACGATGTGGAAGTGGAGGATGACGATGACAATGACAACGACAATGACGACAACGAGGAGACCTTTGAGCCGGTCATCTATACTCAAGCATCGCGCCGATCGCAGAGTCAGCCCGGCTTCATTCAGAGCAGCCAACAGAATCTGATCAATCAGATACGCCGATTCACCTTCGGACAGACGCCCGGCGAGATCGGCAGCAAGATACGCCAGTCGCAGGCCAGCCAGAGCCGACCCTCCAAGGCGGGCGTCCGTCGCCCGCAGCAGACGACGCTGCTGTTGAATCGCAACGGGCAGACGGTTTATGTGGCGCCCGAGCTGCTCAGCCTGAGTCCCAACTACCCCAGCTATGGCTACGTGGCCCCGCCCACCAAGGTACAGAAGCAACGGCTGCCCGTCAGCCCCTACCCACAGCCACCGCTCACCGTTCCGCTGCGCCGCAAGGGCCGCCCCACCCAGTACATCACGATACCCTGGAGCCAGCTGGGACTCGCCGCACCCGACCGCCAGTCGCTGGTCTCGCTGGCCGAGGGCATCCAGGCCCAGCCCCTGATCCTCAACATACCCGAGAGCGCCATTAGCAGCGTGCCGGTGCGCGGCAGCTCTACCACAGCCAGCGGACAGCAGCAGAAGAGGCGCAAGCGTCCGACATTGACAGCGGCCGCTGTTCCTCTGCTGGCCGATGCCTCGCTCATGGACATCTTCCAGCCGCCACAGATTCCCCCCTCACGCACCGGCTCCGCGTCCAGCGGCCTGCCGAAGCCCAAGCCCAAGCCCAAGCCAGTGCTGATCACGGCCAAGCCATCGCAGGCTGGCGCCGGCAGCGGCCTGCTGCCCACACGCATACGGCCCGGCACAATTGTGGAGAAGGCGCCCGCCATGGAGAACGGCGAGCAGACCGCCCAGGCAGCCCAAGCGTCGCCGGACGCCCAGAAGGAGCAGGCCGACAAGCCAATGGCAGTGGCCGAGGCAACACCCGCTGCCGCCGACATGGCAATGGCTGGTGGTGCAGCCGCACCCGAGCAGGAGTTCATCATTGTGGGCGAGGATGACGAGCCCGGCGTATCGCGCCATGTGCAGCCCGTGTTTGGCGATGCGCGCTTCGTGTCCTACGGCGACTTCCAGCCCTACTTCGATCTGGTGCATCAGAATCGACGCTTTGCGCTGCGCAAGGCGGGCCGTGCCCTGGAGCCGGAGCCGGCCGCTGACCAAAATTAGTTTTCTTCTTCTTTTTTTTTAACGAGAGCACAAACTGATAATTGAGCAATGCGAAATGCACAAAGAAAATGCGAAATGAAATGAAGTCTTACAGAAAATAATAATCCAAAAAATGATTTTCAATCAATCAAGTGAAAAAAAAAATAAATTTTTTTTACATTTTTTTTCTTGTTCTTGTGTGTGTGTGTGTGTGAGTGTGTGTGAGTAGTTGTGTGTGTGTATGTGTGTGCTTGTGTGTGTAGCGGAGATTCCGATGCCGAAGCTGTCTCAGCCAGAGAAACATCCAAAATTTTATGCTAATCGCTGTGAACTCTAACGTGAACTCTGACTAGAGAATCAAATATTTCAAATGTATTCTAGGTTTTTTTTTCCTCTATTTTTTTTAAATATTTTTTTTTTATGTGTGTTTCTCAATTTTCGGTTGTTATTCATAATTAATGCCGCTAATCGACGTCCGTTGACCCGGGTCGAAGATTTGCATATTGATTAGGCGCGCGCTTTGACCGATTTTAATGGGCCCGCTGAGCCAAAAAGAAACTCAGGTCACAGTTATGCATACATATGCATACATATACATACATGCATATGTGTATAACATAGTTATATATGTTAATGTGGCGCTTAACGGCATTTGGTGTTAACAGTTCTAGGCATTTGCATACTGATCACACAGATAGCGCAGCCTAATGGGGCGTGTACTTGATATTTAATTGGCGGCATGCATGAGCAGGACAGAAAGCTGATTGCTTTGGCTGGCGAGTTTCATAGCAGGCAGCTGTGCAACTTAAGGAGTTGAGCGAAGTGCATTGTAGCGGGAGTTACATAGCAGTCAGCTCAGTTGTGGCACAGCTGTTGAGTGACATAGCAGGCAGCTTTGAGTGAAGCTATTGCAAGTAGAAGTTTATTTTGTATAGATTTATATACATGTATTAGTTTATTTTATTTTATTTAATTGTTAATTGAATTAATTCTAATTCACAATTTGGCTTAATGACAGAGCAACAAAGGCCTTCAGGCAAAAATATATATAAGTATAATAGAAAGATAGATAGAATAGAAAAAAGTTTCAGTTACATGTAAAATTTTAATTTGAGATAAATGTTTTATCTCAATTAAAGTATATATAAGTATAATAGAGAGATAGATAGAATAGAAAAAAGTTTCAGTTACATGTAAAATTTTAATTTGAGAAAAATGTTTTATTTTTATTTTTAGGCAGATTTATTGCAGGTAAAGTCTTATATTCTGCATAACTTAAAACACTGGTCTGATTAAGAAGGCAGCTTCAAATGAAATTACTATAAGTACCACTAAAGTCTTGAAATTTATGTGATGGATGATTTAGAATAGAAAGAAGTTTCAGTTATATGTGGAATTTTAATTTGAAATGAGAATTTCCATACGTTTAATTTATGTTATATTAAAAATAATTTTTTTTTTTTTTTTTTGAATCAGAATATATTTTTTATTCTGTATAATTTAGTACTATTCGTAATTTTTATAGTTTTCTTATATATTTTATATAATAGATGAGATAAATAGAAAAGAGAGTAGTCTAGTAGTAGTAGTGATAGTAGTAGTTTTTGAAATTTTGGTTGAGAGAGATTTTAATAAGTTTCATTTATTATATATATTTTTAACATATTTTAGGCACTTTTAATTCGGATGAAGTATTATATTCTGTATAGCTTAAAACACTGCTGGTGAGTAATAGTAGTACTATAGGTAGAAGCTAGACTTTGAAAGTAATTTTTATATACTTATGTAATAGATGAGATATATAGCTTGGAGAAAACTTTAAGTTCCATTTGAATATTTGTTTTATGTTTAGGATTTCCCGTAGAATTTTAGATTAGAATTTTCTTTAATTATTATTATTATTTATTTAATTTTTTTTTTTTTTTACTTGACAGATTTAGTATGGGTAAATGAATAGTGAATGGAAAACGTTGGCTTCAGAGTAGTATATATATATATATATATATTTAATTTTTTTTTGTTGATTTGACAGTTTTGTTTTAGATCAAATATGGAATTTTGTTCAGACGCTGGTGTCAATAGTTTGTGTAAAATATAGACCATATATTTTAGTAGATAGATACCTTAGAGAAGACCTAAAGTCCCATTTAAAGAATTGGTTTTAGCTTATAATTGTCAAGATTTGTAGCTGATTGAGTGTTATACAATATATGCAGCATATTTTGATCCATCTTTAAGCCACTGCCAGCTACGCTCCGGTGTTAGATAATTGCCAAAGCGTATATATTGCATAGCAAATATTGCGATAAGCATTCTGAATGCTCCCCACACACACACACACACACACACACACACACAGTGAAACAGCATTTGTAGGCATCGAAATAATGACAGCGATTGATGGAAATAATTAAGATAGATTGCAGCTTGGGCAGGCCGCAATTAAGATCTCAGTTGAAAGCTTTGATCTGACTGGGAAATGAGTCTAAAGCAATTTGTATTCGACAAATGTATATTGCACAGTTCTCCGAGCTTTCCATTACGGGATAATCACTTTCCACTTAGAGCAACGGCTTCGGCAGCGACAACGACAAAGGTCTCGGTTGCGGTGTTGATGTCGGCACTTAACACAAACACACAGAAAGAGAAAGAGAGAGAGAGAGAAACACACACACACACACACACTATATGTATGTATATATAGAGAGAGAGAGAGAGAGAGATACGCAAATAGAACAACAATAACAACAATATATTTCAGCTTTAGCACCTTGGGGCAACTAGCTGGAGAAGCATTCAATCACTGGCTCCCACTTGGCGCATGATAATGTAAAAGGGAACGAGAAGCTGCCGCCTGGCACTCGAGTTGGACATGGCCCCGGGCCATGTTCAAAGCTCTGCTCTGGCTGAGGTATAGCTGCAAAATTTGCATAATCATGCTAAGTGCGGCAAATTGTTGGAGCAATCAATGGGACATTATTAGGGCAACATGCGAGCACTTCAGCTGAATGGAGAGCTGAAGCTGGAGCTGGAGCTGAAGCTGACGGTGGCGCGACAAAGACACAGTTGACAGCATCATTCGTCACGGCCAGTTGCAAGACTCAAATTGAATGTTGCCCGATAGCCGATGCTGGCCCCAAGACAATCGACGATGCTGATGATGACAGCTAAACGCCCCCGGCGGAAAGGGACAGGGGACGGGGGGAGGGAGGGGCGAGGGTAGCAGAAGGGAGCTAAAGTCTACTCAATTAATGATGCCTTGCGGTTGCGAGGTGAATGATCAGTTAAGTGGCAGCAAGTGGCGATCGATGTTGCCTAAAATATGCGCCATTTGAAATTCCAAAAAAGTCAGAGGCTCAGCGGCCCTAACCGTAAATATCGCAAAGAAATTCATAATTTCATTTGAATTTCTTCAAAATTTGCATCTGCTTAAAGTTCAACTCTTGGCCCTAGCTGTTAGCTGCTGGCCAAATTAGCTGCCTGATTTCACATCTAATTTTCATGCTATGTGCAAACCACACAACAAGCTGTAAACAGAAAGAGACAGAGACAGAGAGAGAGAGAGAGAGAGAGAGAGAGGGAGAGAGAAGCAAAAGAAGAAGTTGAGCCATTTGGTTTGCTTTTGTTTGTTTGTCTCGTGCGTTGAACTTTCAACTTGGCCAAGTCACCGACAGCAACAGCAGCAGCAGCAGCAGCAGCAGTTCAAATCTAAGCAAACAAGTTGCTCTAAGTTCAATTCCGATTTCTCATTCCCAAACTTGAATCAATTTATGAGGCATTGCCACGCTGCCAGCTGCCAGATGCCAGCGTCCAATGTCCCATGTCCGAGCTCCGATGTTCACTGTCCAATGTCCGATGCCCGATGCCCGATGCCAGATGCCCGCCTAGGCTCGTCTCACTCAATGTCCATTTCAATCCATTCCGATTACCATTCACGGCATGTGTTTTGCAGTTTTGACATTTGACACCGTTGAACTTTTGCCAGTCTGCCTCTCTCTCTCTCTCTCTCTGTCCCTCTCTCTTACATTTTTATGCAAATTTCTTTAAAGAGATTTGAAAACTGTTGTCATGCTGATTCCGTTGCTGTCACCTGCGACTTGGATGATATGTGGCCCCCTTCAGCGGACAATGCAGCAGCTTACAATATCTAAATGATTTCTGCGACATAATAAATGTGCACAAAATTAACATACTTCTTCTGTTCTTTTCTTTTTTCTTTTTTCTTTTCTTTTTCAATTTTATTATTTATTTATTCATTTTTGGCATTTGCAATTTCTGATTGAGTGCGAAGCACAGTTACAAGACTTTTAATGCGGCTCTAGCATTGTGAAGACCACCATCGCAACTGTCATCAGTTGATGTCTCTTGAAGACAGCTGTATTCAGGGTGTACCTATGTTATGGGAATGCATATCTTACATTATAATCTCTGCTGATCTTTCAGTTTCATTTTTGGGGCACACGAATTTATGAATCCGGCATCAGTCGAACTGTCAATTTCCGCCATTCATTGGCCAAACTGAGGCAAATTTTTAGCTATAGAACTCTTGTACAAATGACAAATTCAAATTGATGTCCAAGGGCCGGAAGAGCGAAGCGTAAGCAGTGGTATTGGCTATAGAAATTTCTCCTGATGGTGACATTTAGTGAATAGATGAAAGTGAGACATTTATAGTATTCCAATCTTAGCCCCTAAGCTTTCATATGCTTTCTATCAACATCAACTATCTATGACAAATTTGAACTTTTGGTCAGGGAAGTACCAAATCAATGGAGATTAGATACTTGAGGACGAAACGGAGTATTTCATGGAATACCAAGTCTATTTATCTTTGCGAGAATAGCACTCAGTACCTCTAATGCACCCCCCTAGCGCACTTAACGTGCATAATATATTTTTTATTAAAAACTAAGTTTTCATTATTAAAGTGTAAGTGGTTAAAATAAGCTCTGGAGCTTTTTTGGCTCATTTTTAAATTTTTAATTGCTATAAAATATTTTAAAAATATTAAAAAAAATTAATGAGGTCATTTTTTATAAGTATAAACATTAGGCTATAAACTTGCATTAAAATTTTGTTGATATCTCTTTTAGTTTAGATTTGATAGGTACCCAAAGTTTTTTTTAGGTGCTGGTTGAAATAAGCTCTGAACCACCGTATATTAGCTTGTTCTTTTTTCGATTCTTACGAATTATCATCAATGGTAGACTTAATCAGAGTGATTCCTGATTCCAGCTGCAGTTTGACATTAGTTTTGGAACAGCCAGAGAGGGTATAGCGAGCTTATCGATAATGGTGTCACACCCCCTCGCTACGCCACTGCTCCGCCTATCTCTTTGTATCCAAAGCAAAGCACAGCAAACATCTTTTGACTAACGAATCACATACGTTTTGCTTACACTCTACATTGAATACTTAATACGTTTAACGTTTCATAGAAATATAGAAATATATATATATAAATATGTATAAACTAAAATATATATGCATATACATAAATATATATATATATATATATACACTATATATAGACACTTTTCCTTTGTTCAATTGCATATCCAAATACATTTATGTGCTCACGTATACAAATGTATATGGAGCTCTGTTGGTTTTTTGGCATTGCGAATGGCTTTTCACTCTTTCTTGACGGAGTCGCCAGGACTCGACATTGTGGAGGATGCCAATGAAACGGTGGTGAATGCAACGGGCGAGGTGGTGATGGGCTTCGCCTGGCCCACCCTGCCGCCGAGCTTCTTTCGGATTGTCTGCGAGAGCATCACCAACATCATTGTGATCCTTGTGACAGTGATCATCGGATACAGGTGCGTGAAGCTGCGGCTGTTGCGAACGGCGTCGCACGCCTTCTACTGCCTGGTGGGCATGGTGCTGTTGGTCACCCAGGCGCTGCTGTGCAACCATCCGGCGCTGCACGCGACCTTTGGCCTGATCGGCGTTGTGATTGGCTTTGTGGGTATCGGTGCTCAGATCTTGCACATGAGGGCCAACGCACAGCCACATTTCGCCAGCAATCACAGCCTCTTTGGGCTGGCCACCTGCCTCCTGCTGCTGGGCACCTTCATCACGGGCATATTTCCGATGTGCCATCCCTTGGAGCGGATGGCAGAGATAAATGCGCTGCTCGCTCATCGCATCTGCGGCCTGCTCACCTTCGTGCTGATGATGACGTCACTCGTATTCAGCTTCAACTCGGGCTTCATGCACTGCAACTGGGATCATCGAGCCATCACCTGCTTCAAGAGCTGGATACTGCTCGCAACTTTCCTGGCTTCCTGCACCCAGTTAGTAGCGGTTGTCACTACGCTACTTATTATATCGCCAGTGAATCTTTTCGGCGGTGCCATAAAATCTGGCTGAGTCTAGGCCTATCTACCAAATGCCTTTCGCATATCAAAACTCGTATTATCAATCATTTGCAATCGAGTCGATCTACGCAGCTACCTCAAAATTGAGTGCAGCCAATGAGTGTAGTGTTAAAAGAATAAACTTAATCAACTATTCCAATCGTCTTGTTATTTCGCTTCTTTTATTCGACCAATTCACATGGAATGCCTTCGCAACGACCTCGTCGTCATAGTCGTTAACACCAACTGAGAAACTCCGCCCAGTGCTCAACTTTATTTCATATGCGCGGTATTTACTAGTCGTTGTCTTTGCTGAAAACGAGAAAACGAGAAAAATACATTTCAGGCAAAAGGCATAAATAAGTTTAATACTCTACTATTGACATTAAACTGTGTGTCTAAGCTGTATTCTCCATTATTGCTACTTACAGGGTATCTACTAGTCGTTGCTGACACAACAAAAATATATTGCAGGTAAGAGACCTCCGTATCTCACTAGAATGTGTCCCTAATGCCCCTAATGGCATAATTTCAGCTGTATTTTTTTTGGGTTTGCTAACTACAGGGTATCTAGTAGTCGTACCTAATATAACAAAAGTATGTATCAGTCAACAGGCATATCCAACCAACAGCTATAGATTGAGCGGTCTTCAGAGATTTTATTGTTATCTACAGGGCATCTACTAGTCGTTGCTGATAAAATAAAAGAATTGAGGAGACATGCATAACTCATTAGAGCTATTATAACTACAGACTCACTCTATTGCATAGATTCAGCATAAATCTCCCTGATTGATAGCTAGAGGGTATCTCCTACTCGTTCCTAACACGACCAAAGTGTGTTTCAGATAAGAGATACGTACCAGAGTATATGACTTACGCCAAGGCATCAATTTAGATCATTGATTGTTATCTACAGGGTATCTGCCAGTCATTCCTAACATGACATAAGTATGACTTGAGTATGCATTTTCCACTAGATTGTGGGTGACTCAACGACAAACATACTTCACGGCATATATTCAACTGTATGCGCTTTGATTGCTAATTAAAGGGTATCTACTAGTCACTTCAGGCAAGACACAAGTATAATTTATGCAAGCGACATCCATACTCCACCAGATTGTGCGACTTACTCCAAGATAGTAGCTGCATTCTCGATTTCTCTCTGATTGCAGGGTATCTACTAGTCGTATGGGTAAAAAGTATATTTCAGACATGCATGTCCCACTGTACTGTGGCTCATCTAACGGCAAACTTACCCCAAGCAATAATATAGGAATAAATATATAAACATAAATGCTAATTACAGGGTATCTACTAGTGATTTCAGGAAAAAAAAAACAGATATATATTTCATGTAAGAGACATTCATATGACATCGGCTTAAGCGACTCACCAAAATTGCCCAGCTTCAAAAATGCATTCTCGATCTCTCATTGATTACAGGGTATTTAGCAGGAATAAAAATATAAATGTAGATCTTAATTACAGGGCATTAGAAATATATTTCATGCAAGAGACATTCATATGACATCGGCTTAAGCGACTCACCAAAATTGCCCAGCTTCATTCTCTAAAATCTCTCATTGATTACAGGGTATCTAGCAGGAATAAAAATATAAATGAAGATCTTAATAACAGGGTATCAGAAATATATTTCATGCAAGAGACATTCATATGACATCGGCTTAAACGACTTCAGAAATGCATTCTCGATACAGGGTATCTAGCAGTCGTTACACATGGGTAAACGAAGGCAAGAGAAACACACTTGAGCAATATGATTCGTATGCACAACTGTAGCAGTGGCAGGCTGTCGTTTGGTCACGCATACCCGCTCTGGCTCTGGCCACAGATCGCAGTGGGCCGCTGTGCTGACTGAGTCTAGGCCTGGTTAGGTCGCACTTGAGTATATGACCGAGCGGTCGGGCCGATCTCCGAGCAGTTGGCATGCGTCGCTGGCTGCTTCGCCACTGGCCACCGACCACGGGCCACACTGTACAGTGGGCACACAGGGCAGTGCCTTCGCTTGCCTTCGCTTGACTTGACTTGGGTCTGAGTTCACGTATCTGCGATTGTATTTCCATTAGCGAGGTTCAACTTCGACGTCGGTTTCGTATTTCGCGCTTCTATTTGTGGTTTGTTTTTTTTTTTTCTGTTCTTTTCTGTTGCTTTCTTTTTGGGTTGTTCATTTTGATTGGGCTGCTGTTGCGGTCAATTGAGTTTGGCTTTTGACTGTTGAGCGAGGCGGCTTTTGTTCCTGCTGCGGTCAGTGAACTTTGATCAGCATTTGGCCATCTTTTCGCCGATTTCGGCACTTGAATTCGAAATGGATGCCGCTCGCAGCTGTGGGTTCAGCTGGTGCCATTCCATGGGCGTAATTATGTCAATGTCTAGAGCTATCTGTGATTCTCTTCAATTCTCTATATTTTTTATTTTTTATTTTTTATTTGCTGATGCCTAGAATGATTCTTTGCTAGAGTTTCTTGGCTTCGTTTCATTTGTTTTTATGACTTTTTGTTTTTGTTTTTATTTTGTTTTTTTGGTTTTTTTTTCCAATTTGATTTGTTTGTTTGTGTTCCAGTGGTGCGCTGCTCGAGCCGACAGCGTTTTGCGGTAACTTTTTGCATAAAAACCTGGCGACGTCCAGAGATGCTGTACAGTTCTCTGGAACTTTGCTAACAATTAGGTAGGACACTACACGCAGCAGCGCAGCGCACAGATTACGTACACACAGCTAGTTAGCAGGAAGCCACCACGAACCACAATCATGTCGAAGCTAAGCGCCCTGTTCGTGCTCAGCTGCCTGCTGGCCCTGGCCATGGCCCTGCCGGGTAAGTGATGCGCAATTGTAATTGCAACTTATCGATTGACCCTCGTTATCCGATTGCAGAGGCCCGCCTGCAGCAGCGTCAATTGCGCCAGCAGCTGCAGCAGCAGCAGAAGGTGCAGCATCCATATCTGTTCTTTAGCGTGCCGCGGGGACGTGCCACTGCCAATGCCAATGGTGGTGGTGCTGTGGTGCAGGGCTTTGAGGTCGTTGAGGATCTGGACGATGTGGCGAACGATGATGATGACGACGACGATGATGGTGATAGCAACAGAATGCCACTGCGACGCCTGCAGCAGAACTTTGACGATGACGATGATGATGTTGATCAGCTGGTCGATGATGATGATGATGACGACGCTGATGATGTGCTGGCAATCCAGCGGCGTTTTGCACGCAACGGCCACATTGTGCTGCTCAACGATGATGCTGATGATGATGACGATCAGGATGACGACGATGACGAGGACACACAGCTGCCGGTGAAGCTGGCCAAGCCCAGTCCACTCCGCAAGGCGGCCGGCCTCAGTGGCCAGCAGCTGCTGAAGAACGCCAAGCCCACCCAGATGATGGTGGCCAGAGATCAGGCCGGCGCCATCATGGTGCCCGACGGCATCATCGAGATCGAGGGCCAGAGCGTTGTGGACGAGAAGACCGGCAAGGCGGCGCTGCTGGTGCCCCGTGCTGCCCTCGATGCCATTCCCGATGGCGCCGTTGTCGCCCTGATGGAGCGCTCCGCCGGCGACTCCAGCGTCGGCGAGGAGCGCGCCAATCGCGTCATTGTGCGCCGCCGCAAGAACGCCGGACGCCGCAATGTCCGGCGTCGTCGTCGCGGCGGCCGTCCAGTCCGACGTCGTGCCGGCGGCCGTCGTCGTCGCGGCAACCGTCGCAACGTCCGCGTCATCCAGGCCGGCGGCAATCGGCGACGAGGCAACCAGCGCCGTCGTGTCGCCATCCAGGGTTAACCCCCCACCCAGACGGCTAGCCAACAACAACTCTCTAGTATTATAGTTAAGAGCCTAACAGGACCCCCAGCATTTGCGACCGATTTGAAAACGATTCGAAAATAATAAAAATGTGATATGAAAACAAATGAAAACTGAGTTTTTTTCTCCTGAATTTCCCTTTAGCCTTAGCTCATATATCCTTTATATATGAAATTAATAAGGTCGGAATTTTTTACTGAATTCCTTGCTTTTTATCCTTGAAATCGTTTTACAAATAACATACATGAAAACTTAGTTGTTTTCCTTAATTCCTTTCCTTTCCTTCCTTAGCTCATATATGTATATACATATATCCTTAACTAATTCTTTCCTGAATTCCCTTTCATTGCTTTCTTAGCCGAGCTCATATATCCTTTATATATATAAAAATATATGAAGGCTGACTTTTTTTCTTTTCCTGAATTCGATTTTTTCATCCTTGAAAACAGTTTGAAAATAATAATGAAAGCTTTCTTTTTTTCTGTATCTCCCTTCTTTTCCCTCCTTTGATCAGTTCCTATCTCTTTAGTTGAGTTTTTTCCTAGCTTCCCCTCCTTTCTTTTCTTCCCTATCCCAGTCTATGTTTTTTCCTTTTTCCCCCTCCCTTCTTTTCTTCCCCAGCTCAATTTATATATCCCTATTGAATTCGAATATCTAAATATTCAGAAATATATTCTCAAGTAAGAAATATTTCAATGCTTTGTTGCCTCTGTCACTTAGGTCTATTCATTAGCTTAAATTCTTTTTTGAATCTTGTTTCTTAGCTTGTTTCTTAGCTCATTTTAATAAATGCCTTCACATCTTTTTTAATTGCTTGCGGTCTTTTTTTTATTTTTTTATATTTTATTTTACTATTTTTTTTTTTTGTTTTTTTGTTCTTAAGCTTTGCAGCGCTTCAGGTTGATTTGACCTAAATCTTTTCGCAGCTGGCGACCACGTTACGTATGCGCAATGATCGAGAAATTTGAGCAAGCGAATAAAACAGCGAGTTAAGCCTCTGTTGAATTATATTGATTTTTTTACAGTTATCATTAATTGTTATTATGTATTTTTAGTTTGGGGGTCTATTTATATTGCTTAGAATTTATTTATATATTTTTTGGAATAGTTCTAGCTCTTAGACTATACTAAGATCGAAGCTTATGCAATCGCCGGCTGAATCACCGAGTCTATTGCTTATTACTGATGTTGGTTATATGTGTCTTTTGGGTTACTTACATTCAGCAGTAGATCGATTTGACGACTTGAAACAACTGCCTATGATCATGATAGCTTCAGTTGGTCTACCTCATTTTAAGCATAGGCCAAAGGTTTCTGTAGAAACAGCCAAGAGATCTAGTAAACATACACTGCTACGCTCATAATCTAATTATACACAGAGATCAAAATTACCTATCGGACAGTAGATCAAAAAGGTAACACCCTATAGTTCTTGCCTTTTATAGAGTAGACTTCTCTAGACCTTGCCTTGGTCGAACTAAAGGAGCTAGAGCTGAAAGGAATACAGCCTCTAGACAGAGGATACCCTATAGACCTTGTCTTCCATAGAGTAGACTTCTCTAGACCTTCCCTCTAGGTCGAACTAAAGGAACTAGGACTGAGAGGGTAACAGCCTCTAGACAATGGATACCTAAGCAGCCTGGAATACTAAAAAAATTGCTGGGAAATCAACCTATTGGATAGTAGACTAAAAGGATTACATTCTCTAGATCTTGCCTGCCATAGAGTAGACCCCTTTAGACCTAGCCTTTAGGCTGACTACTAAAAGCAAATTACTTCCACATATAATATATGTTCATTATAGTAAGTATAAGCAAAACTATCTTTAAATACAGCTGAGAGTAAACAATAGCTGTTTGCAGTGTCTGTAATCAAATTCACTTATTGTAGCCTATTAAGGGAAAATAAATGCCTATGTGTAGTGGCCAATAGAGAAGTCAAATAAGTTATAGTTGTATAATAAGCAAAACAAGCAGCAAAATCAAGCCAAGCAAAAGGATTTGGCTTTTAGTCAACTAACTGTGGGACCTCTATAAGGTTTGTAGTTGTTGGCCAAGTTCCCTCTTTGCCCAGGACAACAATTATAACTAACTTAAATTAGAATATGAGATGCTATAGTTTGCAGCTTGTTTGGCTTTCATTATTGATTGAGTTTCACGCCTTGTTTTTCCAGATGCCATGCTTCATTCGTCTCCTCTAATCAATCCCATATCAATGCCAATTTATATTCATTATAAATCACATTCAAAATCTGTCTACAAACAGCGACGTTGGCTGGTTAGCAAAAGCACCTGATTATGAGAACAAATTGATAATTGCAAAGCGAAATTGGCAAAAGTGATTGAAAAAACAGCGGAAACTGCACGGACTGCCAGTTGAAGAGCTGGAACAATACACGCAAGCAAAAACATAGAAAAAAAAAGAAAAAACGGCACAAATTTTGAAAACTATTTTGGCTCTCAGCTGGGGCCGCAAAGCATTTCATTCCGTGCACTGTTTGTCGGGTCGCCGCTTGGCACAGTTAGAAGTTCAAATACAAAAACCGATAATCAATCATATTAGACGCTAGTCGCTGCCACAGAGGGAGTTCACAGTTTGGCTTACGCCGAAGTTCTGTAAATTAGCATTAGCATAATAGTTAATGCCGAAAACGGCAACAGGGCTACCCAGCGGATACATTGGCCTCTTCACTTTGACCTGCCCGAGGCGTTGGCGAGATTAATCGCACCGTGTGGAAGGGCAATATTGAACGATCTGGGCCGGGAGGGGAGGGGAGGGGAGGGGAGGAGAACATGGGGGGATTATAGTAATTCATCAACACTCTCGTCCAGAATCTTTAGCTGGATGGGTATATAATCGTGGAGTGCCCATGTTGTAGTCAGTCAGTGACGAGTGTCAGCTCAGAGCCAACAAGTGCCCAGCTCCAGTCTCTCAGTCTCTCAGTCGTCAGTCCTCAGTCTCTCAGTCTCTCAGTCTCTCATCCTGCCATCCTGCAAGGAGCCTTTGATTAGACCCATATCTTGACTTGCTCCAACCATGCACTGCCTGCCCCAGTTGTTGCTGGCGCTGGCGCTATGCGCTCTGCTATCGCCGCCAGAGGTGTTCGGTAAGTGCCCACCAAGCACTGGTTATGTGCACGTGAAGGGTCTGGCTAAAACTCTCGTCTCTCTTTGTTCTGCAGGTCAACGTAACGGTGGCAACTATCGTCTGGGTCTGCGTTCGGGAAGTCGTGGCGATCAGGTTGTGCCCGAGGGTCGCTTCACCTCGTCCATGCTGAACAAGCTGAGCTCCTTGAAGGGCGGCTCAAGCACCACCACCGAGGCCTACACCACCATCACCACATACCCATCATCACCGACATCGCCCACCGTAACGGACACCCTGCCAACCTCGCCAACCACAACCTCGCCCACAACGACATCAACGCCAACACCGACAACACAATACCGTGCCTTTGGCGACGATGCTCCCGAGCTGGCTGATGACGAGGACGACAGCAATGCACGCGCCTACAACGACGATCTCGACGATGATGAGGAGGACGACAGCAGCGCCATCGACGACGACAATGCTGGCGACATCGATGATGATGACGACGAAGATGGTGACTTTTATATGCTGGCCGCCGGTGCTGGGCCCGGTGCCGGTGTCGGTGTCGGTGCCGGTGGCGGTGCCGTTGCCCTTGATAGGCCAGTAGGTGGCGCTGCTGTTGCCGTACCCGTACCCAATGGCATCTCCGGCTTTGTGCCACGCCCCTCGGAGCAGCAGTGGCGCCAGTACCAGCTGGAGCAGCGCAATCGCCGGCGCTTGAATCGCCTGCAGCGCGAGCACAATCAGCGCATCCGGGAGCTGGTGCGTCGCCAGCGGCTGTCGCAGCGCCGCAACAGTCAGCGTCTGCAGCGCATCCAGCAGCAGAATCGCCGTCGCGCCGCCAAGCGCAATCGTCGCAACAAGAACAAGACCAGGAACCAGCGCCAGCGTCGCCGCCGCCACAGTCTGCAGCAGCGTCGCCGCCTCCAGGCGCAGCGTCAGCGTCGTCGCCAGCGCGTCGCTCGTCGCCGTCTGCAGCAGCTGCTGCGCCGTCGTCGCGGACGCGGCCGCAGCCTGCGACCCGTCGTTGTCTAAGTCGATGGAGCATCCACCAGCTCCACCACACACACACACACAGACCTGAACGAATCCCTGTAACGAGCAAACGCAATGGCCGCCAAAGTGCGACCCAAATAAATTCTTTTTTTTTTCATTCAACAATTACTCAAGTTATTCATGGAGCTAAGCCGAGTATTAGAAATGGACGAGGCTCTAATCTTACAGCTCTCCAGCTAATCGTAGTCGCCTCTGAAATAGTTTAAGCTGCTTTTTACTCAATTTTCCTCTCAGCTTCATCTTAAGCTCATGATCAGATCAAGATCAGCAATTTCTCAACACTATTTTTCCTTCCAATTCTAAGCATTTATTGAACTTCCTTCTAGCTTTGTCATAATTTTGAAGCTAATGATTGTAGCTAATGATAGTAGCAGCTTTTATTTCCTCTAAGTTTTCTTCTAGTTAATGATCGTAGCTGATCATGGCCAATAGAAATATTCCCAAATTCAATTTTACATTCTCTGCCACAGTTCCCCTGTAGATCTAATGACCGTAGCTGTTCATGGTCAAAAGAAATATTCCCCTTCACAGTCGACTTTCCTTTTAAGTGAGTGATCGTAGCTGATTGTGATTAGTTTATCTAGTATTCCCTTTAAGTGTCCAACCTGTCTCTCTATGCTTGGAAACATTCCTTAAGCATTCCTTTCCTCTACTCCTAAACTCTTTTGACCCAAATATTCCTTGATTCATTCTCAGTTGTCATGGCAATCGAATGATCTACTTCTCTCCATTGTCGATCTGCTTTGATCCATTCATATTCATAAATTGCAATTTGCAGCTCAGGCAAATGCCGATCGCAGTGCAAATCGATACAGTTCATTGACTCCGCTTACACTTTCGCCCTTAGGCGATGATAGACCTGAGAGCAGAGGCCACAATATCTGCTGGGTCGCGAACAAAAGCATTTGGCATATGAATATGCTAATGCGCCTCATATATCTTGATTCGCAGATACAGCTATTCCTCCATAGCTACGGCTATGCAAATGTTGGGGATCGTGGGCAGAGGCTGAGGCTGGGCCTGAGGTTGGGGTTAGCAGGTTGTTGTACCGGGTCAACATATGCGTTATTTATGGGATTATGCTAAATGTTTTACAACTAGCGGTCGAGCAAGGTTTGGCGGCATTTGGCTTGGGCCCCAAACTCAGCCCTAATTTCTTTTGCTCTGCTCTGCTCTGCTCTCAACTGATCTAATCTGATTTGTATATTTTTTTTTTATTATTTTTTTTTTTTGGCAATGTAACTTTTGGGCCTAGTCGAACTTTACAGGGCCCAGTTGTAAAAGTGAGGGCATATAAATATGCCACAGACAGCCGTTGTAAGTCAGTCAGGCAGCGATACGCATTCAAGAGAGATTCACAAAGAAATCTAAAGAAGAAAGGACATGTTCATGATGAGGGGTTTACTAATCGTAGCCTGCCTGGCAGCCGTTGCGCTGCAGGTTAGCGGTAAGTGAAGCCGCTGTCAGAGCCAGCCACAGCACACAATTTACACTGCTCCACTTGCAACTCTCTGTTACAGCCAAGCCACAGCGTGAGAGGCGTGGCAAGTACGATCTGCCCGCCGAGGGTCGCCTCAATCCCACAAAGCTGGCAGCTGTGCTGAGCGCTGCACTCGGAAATGCTGGCAGTGGAAACGGAAGCGGAAGCGGAAACGGATCGCAACTGCCCACAAGCACCATCACCACCATCACCCACACCCCAACCACCAGTACGGGCTCATCGACGACAACCACGACACCAACAGTCAGAAACAACGACGACGACTACGATGCGGACGATGATGATGCGGACGATGAGGAGCTGAACTATCAGCTGGCTTTCGATGCCGATGATGATGATGCTGATGATGATGATGGTGATGGTGATGATGTCGATGATGTGGCCGCCTTTGAGGGTCATGCCGTGTACAACGCCCAGCGCAGCCAGAACGATGCTCTGGTGCGCCAGCGCAAACAGTTCAGGCGCAAGCAGCAGATGCAGCGACGCCGGCAGCAGCTGGCCCAGCAGCGCCGTCGCCAAAGGCGTCGCCAGCAGCAGCAGCGTCTGCGCAGGCGTCAGCAGCAGCAGCGCCGCAAGCGCAACAATCGTCGCAACATTCGGCTCATCCAGCGCTTCCTCCAGGCCAACAGGAACAGGAACAGGAACAGCAGCAGCAACAACAACAGGAACAGGCGTATAGTGCGCATCCGTACATAGAAATCCCGAGAACGAAACGAATAGCATCGAAACGATCTTTGTGAAAACCATTCCCGAAATTACATAGCAAACAATATATTTGCAGAGTTTCATTTCTTTTGCTGGGACAAACTTGGAAACTGGGGAAGCTGCAGCAGAAATCGTTTGAGTTGATCTCTAGAGTTAGATAGATCAGAGTTACTATATAAAGAGATAGAAATTGGGGGGGACAAACTTGGGAACTTCTGAAACTGCAGTAGAAATCGTTTGAGTTGATCTCTAAAGTTAAATAGATCAGAGTTACTATAGAAATAGATAGAGTTACTATAGAACTTGGGAACTTCTGAAACTGAAGTAGAAAGCGTTTAAATTGATCTCCAAAGTTAAATAGATAAGAGTTACTATAGAAACAGATAGAAATTGTTAGGGCGAAATTGGAAACCTTGGAAAACTGCAGCAGAAATCGTTTGAACTGATCTCTAAATTGAAAATTGTTAGAGCTAACTTGGGAACTTCTGAAACTGAAGTAGAAATCTTTTAAATTGATCTCTTAAGTTAGAATACTATAGAAACAGATAGAAATTGTTGGGACAAACTTGGGAATTTCTGAAACTGCACCAGAAATCGTTTAAGCTCTCTAAAGCTAAATAGATCAGAGTTACTATAGAAACAGATAGATATTGTTAGGGCGAACTTGGTAACTTCTAAAACTGAAGTAGAAATCGTTTGAGTTGATATCTCGTCCTAGAGCAGATTTATAATGAGGACGTTAGTTTGAGTTGATCTCTAAAGTTAGATAGATCTGTCGATCTCGAAAAGTTTTATATAGAGAACTGAAGCAAAAGGACAAAATCCATTCATATCCATAGCTTGGCCATAGGGTTAGCAGAGTTATTATAGCAACAGATAGAAATTGCTTAGTTTATTGCAATAAACTGTCCTATGGCAACTTTATGATTAACGTAATCAAACTTAAGGACTCTAATGATTAGATGCTATGGAAGCTCTTCTAGCCCTAGCTTTTTAATATGTTCCATTAAGAAGCTAGAGCTAGGTCAACAGATCTTCTTCTAGCTCAGATCAACAGATGATCTGCTAGCTCTAGCTTCTTAATGTGACATATTAAAAAGCTAAAGCTGGAGAGCTACCATTGCAACAGATCAATAGACGGATCGGCCTATTGAAACATATAAGGAAATATAATTATAAAGATGTATAATTATATATAAATAGACATAAATATGAAACAGAAGAGAAAGAGTCGATCTCTCGATTCGATGGAAATTGCTTAGATTGTTGTGATCGATTTTCTCAAGGCAGTTTTATGATATAATGATTCAACGATCAACTTAAATTCATGGGGCGAGGTGTGGTGGTGGTCCTTAAAATAGAGCTCAATATTACCGTGATAAGTGTGATCTTATAAGATTCATATACTTGCGTATGTACTTGATTTTAATGAGAATTAATATTACTAATTCATATTACGTGTAATTATGGATTCGGGAGAGCAACTGATCGATAGACAAGCTTGTCGATCAATGTAGCAACTCAAATATATATCTATATACAATACCTTTTAGATTGACAAGCCACTCCAATTACAAATACTAGACACACCTACATATTACCTATACATACATACATATCAATAATATAGCAAGTTCATAGTGCAGAAGCCGTCGCAATACGACTGACGTTTGATAACTTCACATTCATTAGCTTGTGCATATATTAGGGGAAAAGTGATGATAGATTTGTTAACTAAGTATTGTCCGAGCCGAGAGTTTGCTTTGACGTCCGCATCCACTAATATTGATTGCGAACTTTGTCGTTGGGTCAATCTGGTTCATTCGCGAATAGAATGTTGCGAAAAATTTATGCGAATTTTTGCAAATATGCTAAAATGATAATGAGAACTGTTAGCAGAAGCGCTAATCCAGCTGCTGTTGTTCTTGTTGTTGGCAACTGGAGCTTGGCCTCGGGTATATAACCCTGTCAAGACATTGACATTGGCACAGTCAAGCAGCAATCTTGCCTTGGGCAAGCAGCAAGCGGAGTCCACAGTTCACCAGGATAAACACAACAAACACATCCACACCCACACTTTCATCCATTCATATTAGTTCGAAGCAGTCATTATGAGATTTCTGCGATTCGCATTGTTGTTGCTATCGGCAGCAGTTTTGGCCAATGCAGCAGGTGAGTTACAATGAGAGAGTGAGAGATAGAGAGAGAGAGAGAGAGAGAGGGAGATCTTAGCCACTCCTTGCTAAGACGCTTTATCGATTCGCAGTTGGACGCCGAGAGGATGATGACGAGCCGTTGGGTCAGCGCTACCGCTTGTACAAGCGTAATGCCGACCGCGTCGCTGAAGGTCGCACCCTCTCGCAGCTGTTGTCGTTCAAGGGTACCAACACCGGTGGCGGTAACTGTGGCCCAGATGTTACGACGATTACAGAGATAGTTCCGTCACCCTCAACGGAAACAGGAAGCTCGACTGTGACAACTACGCCTTTAGCGGCCCGTGGCTACGATATCGATGACGAAAATGACGAGAATGCCGACGATCGGTTCGAGGATATCGATGAAGATGATAGCTTCGAAATGCGTCTGAATGTCAACGACGACGACGACGACGACGGTGACGGTGACGGTGACGTGTCTAACAACAACGGCCTAAGCCTGTTCCGCCGCGGCAACAACCGCCCCGGCCAAGTTCTAACCCTCCAGGAGTACGAGATGCGCCGCCAGGCCGAGGAGAACAAGGAGCTGCGCAGACGCATCGAAATTCTTCGTCGCCAGAATATCCAGAATATTCGTCGTGCTCAGCTAGCCCGCAAGCAGCAGCTTCGCCGCATTAGGAACCAGCGTCGTCGCTCCAATATCAGGAACCGTAACATTCGCCGTCGCCTCAGCAATCGTCATCGCAATGCCAGACGTCGCCTGAGGAACCGTCGTCGCAATTAGATGCCCCAATCAACTATCCAGCCAACTATTCATGAACCAATTTCTGAAATAAATCGACAATAATTGCATATTATGATTGGGAAGATTAAGTGCCAGAGAGAGAGAGAGAGAAAGAGAGGGAGAGCGAGAGAGGGAGTGAGAAAGAGAGATACACCGACAAATATATATGGGAGCAGCGATACTAAGGGAAGAGAAGAAAGCAAGGTATCTATATAAGAGAGGAAGGCAAGAGTCGAGTGATCACAGAAGAGAGAGAGAGAGAAAGAGTGACATAGAGAGAGATAAGCGGGAGGGAAAGAGAGAGAGAGAGACAGAGAGAGACAGAGAGAGAGAGAGAGAGAGAATTTAAAAGCAATAAATCTAGATATAAGAAAATGAGAGAAGAGAAGAGTGAGCTGGCATCTCTATACATGAGAGAAAAAGCGAAAAAGCGAGCGATCACTAGAGAGTGCTAGAGATACAAAGATCGGGGAGTGTCAGAAAGAAAGAGCGAGAGGGAAAAGCGAATGGTGGGTAGAGAGAAAATAAGAAAGCGATAAATCTACATATATGTATATAAGAAAATGAGAAAAGAAAGGAGTAGGCACAAAAAATTAGATAGATACAGAAAGAGAGAGAGAGAGAGAGAGAGAGAGAGAGAGAGAGTAGGAGTATGAAATAAAGTTAGCTAATGAGAGATTAACATACAGACATAGAAAGTCAGAGAAAAAGCAGAGTAAGTTAGTAGATAAGCAGAAAAAGAGAGAGAGAATGAATTAAATAATGAAAAGTGAAAGAGAGAGAGAGAGAAAGTGAAAGAAAATAAGAGCTGCTTATGCACTGGATACTGAAATGTTTATCAAGTGAAGCATTTGATAAATAAGAGAGATTGAGTGATAGAGAGTGAGAGAGACAGATCTAATCATATCTCTGCATTGAGCAGATATTCAACTTGACAACTCGATTTTTATCTCTAGTCTGTGCGAAACTTTTTGTCAATTTGAATTTGAATAACGATTGTTATCTTAAGTTTAGCTGAGTAAACTTGAAACTCTCTTTTGTCTACTTGAACTCTTTCTCTCTCTCTCTCTCTCTCACTCCTTCTCTCTCTCCCTCTCTCTCTCTCACTCTCTTACTCTCTCTTTCTCTCTCTCTCACTCTCTCTCTCTCTCTCTCTCTCTCACTCTCTCTCTCTCACTCTCTCTCTCTCACTCTCTCTCTCTCACTCTCTCTCTCACTCTCTCTCTCTCTCTCTCTCTCTCTCTCTTACTGTGACTCTTCCAGTTCAATTTGCAGGTCTTTTAAATACTTGATTTTGTGCTTCTGCATTGAAGGACCTTCATTTGGGGCCAAGTTTCCTAGTCTCTATTGAATTCTCGCATATTCTGTGTCCTCCATGGCGAATGGGCAATCGTGGCACAGTGGGCAATCGAACCGGCATAGGCATATGGAACAGTAGTTGCCCTGCGGCATTCAGCATTCAGCATTCAGCATTAAGCTAGTGGCGTGCGCCCTCAACCCCCCCGTTTGCCTCTAATTAGAAACTCAGTTTCGATGCTCGCACAATTGAATTGGTTTTCACTTTTTGAAGCTGTGCCACCGAATCGAACTGGCTCTAAACTGCGAGTGCGATGACAGCCGACAATAGAGCTGCCGGAGGGGCATTGTAGGGGCGGAGAGGTGGAAGAGGAGGAGGAATGGAGGAGGAATGGCGGAGGGACGGTATCTAAAGGGCGACGGAATTGTAATGGGTAGGGCAAAGCAAAACGCGCATAGAAAGCAGGCAAAGCAACGGCTCAATGCTTGAACGCTCGACTTGGCCGAGAGATGATAAGCAGAACGTGTCGTTGATGACGGTGAAGAACTATTCGGCCGGGCATTGGCCATTGGCCATTGGCTATTGGGCATTGGCTATTGGGCATTGGCCGTGGCCATGGCATGCTCAAATAGCTGCAAGCGTTTTTCGACAGGGTCGAGAAAATTGAATTCAATTCAATTGTGAATTGTGAATTGTGAACATTACTGGATAGGCACTACATAGGTACACAGATGGTAAAGCACATACGTTCGGTTCCCTGACCACATTTACAGTTAGATGCCGAGCCGCGCAATGGAATTTTGGCAATCGTATTGATTTGCATAAGTATTGATGGCAATGCGGGTATAAAAGGCATTCAATTTGAGCGATAATGTATCAAACATTGATTACCAATCAGTGCGAGCACACGACTCGGAACTCACACGGCACTCACTCACTCCTGTTCCAGTTCCAGTTCCAGTTCCTGTTCGAAAAGTTCTCAATTCGCTGAGTAGTTTCGACAGTTTTCAACAACGATGAAACATCCAGTCGCATCCTTGCTGCTCCTGGCCAGCCTGCTCTGCCTGACGGCCCAGGCCGAGAAGCCTTCGCACGGGCTGAAGGTTCGCCGCGGCTCCTACTTCAATGAGCCAGCTCTGGCCCGCTCGAGCGATGCCAGCGTCGCTCTGGCTCTCGACCAGAACGCTGACAACGATAAGCTAGGCGGTGCTGCTGGCGCTGGTATCGCTGCTGGTGTCGCTGCCGGTGCCGGTGCTGGTGCTGCTAGCAATACGGCAGCCAACAACAAAGATCCCTCCAGCGGACGTCTCTTCCTCAAGAAGTTCCTCATGTTCAAGAACATGTTCAGCAGCAACCAACAGCCGGTGATACCCATCATTATAACGGGCGCCGGTACGGGCACCGCACCCACCAGCCCCATCACGACACTGACAACCACGGGCACCGTACCCACGGCCACGGGCACCATTACCTCGCCCACCTCACCCACCACGCCCACAACGCCCACGTCGCCCGCACCGCGTCAGTATTACGACCAGCAGGCTGACGACCAGGCCGAAGCCGATGCAGCCGATGACGAGGCCCAGCCAGTTGCCATGGCCGCCAATGCCGAGCTGATCGACGAACAGGCCCTGCAGGCGGCCATCGCAGCGGGCGCCCAGGAATACGAGGTGTTCACCGATGGCGATCAGTCCGATGGCGGTGCCACCGAGAGCAAGGCCACCCAAAACAATCGCATCAATCTGCGCCGCAAGGGCGGTCGTCGCGGCCAGGGACAGATGATCAGTGTGCGTATTCCACCACGCTACCGTCGCTACTTCAAGAACGGCCAGAAGGTCATGCTCAACACCAAGAACAGGCCCAACAGGCGTCGTGTGGTCAGGAAGCGTTACCAGAACAAGAACAAGCGCTTCAACAATCGTCGTCGCGGCGGCAAGAACAAGAACAAGAAGGGCAAGAACAAGAACAAGCGCCCACGTCTCCCACTTGCCTAAGCAAGACAAACAGACACACATACAGAGAGAGAGAGAAAGAGAGAGAGAGAGAGAGAGAGAGGGTGGGAGGAAGAGAGCGAGCTTAACAACAATCCAGAATCGAGCAACGCCAACACTACCCAACGAGCAAAACCACGACAAACCACAATTTTTTTTTTCTAATTTATTGTAGCTAATGTTTAATTGAAGCCTCACTTCACTTTTTGCCAAAACAGAATAAATGAAATCTTTCGAATAGTACTTGACCCACATTTCCACTTCAATTTCCATACATCGAAGCCTCTTCAGCCAGCCTCCAGCAGCGGCGCCCTCGGGCGCTTAGCTATTTAAGCCTCATGCCGATGCTGCCATCGGACAAAAGATTTCAACATGCGCTGTACCTCAGTCTGGTTCTTTGTGATCTTGCTGATCGTGCTGGCAGTCCGGTCCAGTAACGCCCGCTGCGCCTGCGCCACACAGAAGCTACTACGACTGCGCACCGGCATCTCAACTGCCACCGGCACTGGGTTGGCCGACGATGATGAGCTGGAACAGGAGCCACTGCAGCAGCTGGATCTCAGCCAGCTGAGCGAGTCGCAGCTGCAGCAGCTCGTGCAGCAGCTAAACCTAGCGTCCGACTATGACGACGACGATCGCGGCATCGGTCGCCCCTGGAAGAAGGTGCAGCGCATCATTAAGCGCCAGCTGGTGCGCATACCCAAGCGCTACCTGAAGAAGATACTGAGGCAATTCGGACTAGCGCGCGACGGCAGCTTCCGCAGCGGAGCACTCCTGGAGCCTGAGGGTGGAGTAGAACCAGAGCTCTATTACCTAATACCATTGGAATAAAACGAAGTTATAAATAAAGATTTGATGATAGTTAATAAAATATGCATAATGGTAATGGCTATGATAATGATAATGAATAATGATTATGACAATGCAAATAATGATAGTCACTGATAAGTGACAATAGTCCCTGATAAGGGACAATGACAATGACAATGACAATGACAATGACAATGACAATGACAATGACAATGACAATGACAATGACAATGACAATGACAATGACAATGACAATGACAATGACAATGACAATGACAATGACAATGACAATGACAATGACAATGACAATGACAATGACAATGACAATGACAATGACAATGACAATGACAATGACAATGACAATGACAATGACAATGACAATGACAATGACAATGACAATGACAATGACAATGACAATGACAATGACAATGACAATGACAATGACAATGACAATGACAATGACAATGACAATGACAATGACAATGACAATGACAATGACAATGACAATGACAATGACAATGACAATGACAATGACAATGACAATGACAATGACAATGACAATGACAATGACAATGACAATGACAATGACAATGACAATGACAATGACAATGACAATGACAATGACAATGACAATGACAATGACAATGACAATGACAATGACAATGACAATGACAATGACAATGACAATGACAATGACAATGACAATGACAATGACAATGACAATGACAATGACAATGACAATGACAATGACAATGACAATGACAATGACAATGACAATGACAATGACAATGACAATGACAATGACAATGACAATGACAATGACAATGACAATGACAATGACAATGACAATGACAATGACAATGACAATGACAATGACAATGACAATGACAATGACAATGACAATGACAATGACAATGACAATGACAATGACAATGACAATGACAATGACAATGACAATGACAATGACAATGACAATGACAATGACAATGACAATGACAATGACAATGACAATGACAATGACAATGATAAGGACAATGACAATGACAATGACAATAAAAATGAGACGATCATAATAATAAAAAGTGTATCGACAATGAAAATTGTATGCTAATATCTAAAATCATATTATAATAAATTAATATAAACAAGCTAAATGCGCCAAACTTTGATTTTTAATTTGTGTCTTTATTTTTACTTGTTTTCTTGGTTCCTTAATAATTCAAAGTTCTGGTGATATTTGTATGTAGATGATGATCCAGACAGGCTGTCTTTTGTGTATATATTTATTTATTAAACAATTTGAGAAGTCACATCCAATTCGATATTTATGTATATTATTATACTTTTTCTATAGCTTTTAATTGAACCATTTGAATTGCTAATAACATAACGACTCATTTAGGAGGAAATTAGCTATTGTCTTGTCTGCTTTCTTTAGGCAACAGGTCTAAAATCTATAAGATCATCTCCTGGCCTGCTCTACGCCATCCAAATGAAGGAAGATCCCTGGGGCTCCATGGTAAATGCGATTTTTTGTTGCGATAATTATAGAATATTAACTTTTCACGATTTATTGTGTGTGAAACTTATAATAAGGGATTCGAAAGAGGCGGAGGAGATCATATTCCAAACTTAGATGTGTTAAATGAGCTAATCGATATTGTTCAGTATTTCTTAAGTATATTATAAATATATATTTAGATAATAACTGTTTGGATTGAATTTCCTTAAAGCTAGAAGATCGTTAACCTGTAAATAAATATATCATTATAAACAGAAAAAAAGAAGAAAAAAAAAAAACAACTAAACAATAAGCCCATATTAAAATTCAAATTTGTGTTCGTTTAATTAGCTGTTGTTTCGTTAAGTGTGGAGCAGCAAAACGCATGCTCCTCACACCATTGCATACTTTGCAGCTGCGCAGAAAAGAAACAATTCGATCATCGTCTGATATGAACTACAGTTGAAGTGTAATAAACCAAAAATATAGGTTTGTATATATATATATTACATATATATACATTCATCATTAATTACATTACTTTTATATGAAACATCAACAGCTGTGGCACAGTATTTTCAACAGCTGATCAGCATGCATATCTGTGTCGTAAATTAGCTTTTACAACTCTGGTCACACTGCAGCCGAGAGAGCTGCGCAGGTGGCGTGTTGGTTTAACTTGTTTACTCTTGTTCGACTGCCGCTAAGTCTTTGGCCCTGATTAGATTTAGTTTGCCCAAATCCACTCTCACAGACACACGCACACACACACACACACACAAATTGTAAGGCATTATGGCAAGCGGATTACTGGCTGGCAAGGTGGCATTCGTGACAGGTGCGTATGGCATAGAGCCGCCTTCAGCTTGGCGAACTTTGAACCCTGTTGCGCATTTCAGGCGCCGGCTCTGGCATTGGCCGTGCCACCTGTCGCATACTGGCACGTGATGGGGCCAAGGTCATTGCAGCGGATCGCAACCTGCAGGCGGCACAGGAGACGGCCAAGCAGCTGGGCGGCGAGCGGGCCGCCGCCCTCGAGGTGGACGTCTCGTCGGCGCAGAGCGTGCAGAGCGCTGTGGCGGCAGCGGTCGCCCAATTCCAGCTGGCGCCCAGCATTGTGGTGAACTCGGCGGGCATTACGCGCGACGGCTACATGCTGAAGATGCCGGAGCAGGACTACGACGATGTCTACAGTGTGAATCTGAAGGGCACGTTCCTGGTGACGCAACAGTTCGCCAAGGCGATGATCGAGCAGCGGCTGAGCGACTGCAGCATCGTCAATCTTTCCAGCATTGTGGCCCGGCTGAACAACGTGGGCCAGGCCAACTATGCGGCCACCAAGGCGGGCGTCATCTCCTTCACAGAGGTGGCCTCCAAGGAGTTCGGCAAGTTCGGCATACGCGTCAATTGCATTCTGCCTGGCTACATAGACACGCCCATGGTGGCGGTGGTGCCGGAGAAGATCAAGCAGCAGGTGGTGCAGCGCTGTCCACTGGGTCGCCTCGGCCAGCCCGAAGAGATCGCCGAGGTGATCGCCTTTCTCGCCTCCCAGAAGTCCGCATACATAAATGGAGCTGCCATCGAGGTAACCGGCGGCCTCAAGTGAAGCAAGTGAACAAAGAAAGAAACCAGCTCGGGTTGATAATAGCTGCGATAACGTTGCCATTTGCATTTATTTGTTGTAATTCTATTATTAAAGAACAATTCGTTGTTGCTTTTTTTTTCGTTAAGTTCTGTTTGAGCAGATCAACTCAGCCGATAGCGCCATCTGGCGTGCAGTAGTATTTGGCGCGTATTTTAAAATTTCAGTGAATTGAGATTGTTTACCTATTTGGTTAATTAATCAGTATGGTTTCAAGTATGGCCTCAAGTGAATCAATTAACAACGAAAAATCCCACTGGGATCAACAATTGCTCCGATACCGCTGCCATTTGCATTTATTTGTTGTATAATTCTATTTTTAAATAACATTTTGTTGTTTTTGTTATTCGTTAAGTTTTGTTGATTGATCTGCTTGCGCAGCCGGTGGCGCCATCTAGCGTGCAGTAATATTTGGCGCGTATTTAGAAATTGTAGTGAATTGAATGAAAATTGTTTTCTCTACGTGCTGATTTATATTTATGATTTTTGTTAATTAAACATGATGACTTTCAGTTTTTCATCTACTTTTCTAATGCTCTGTCTCTCTATATATGTACATGTATCTGCGTAAATCACGTTGAAAGCGAATCAGCTGCCGGAATCTTTCATAGCCCCGCATGAAGCCATATCCATTTGGCCGGCCATCGATTGTAATTGCAGCAGCAACGATAGATGGGGCCAGAGGCGCTGAAGCGCATATGGAGCTGCGGTTGCCCGTGTCCCAGTGCGGTTGAAAAGGGCGACAGTAGCGCGGGTTTTTGTTTTTTACTCCTGTTGGCCGGGGTCGATTGCCGACGGTGGTTGGGGGCGCAAAAAGGACACAACTACCAAAGTGTACAATATTAATATATTTCACAATTCCCCAGCTGCTAATTAACTTGGCCACACCAACAACGGCAAACGACCAGACGAGTGTGTGTGTGTGTGTGTGTGTGTCTGTGTGTGTGTGTACATATGTTGGTGGGTTTGTTTGAGCACCACATTCGGGTGGGTTATGCCTGTGGTCGTGCGTGCAATTTAAATAATGAAGACATTTTATTAATTCAAGAAATTCAACTCGCCTGCCTCAAATATGAGCCACACACTCACTCACACTCACATTCACTCACACTCACACTCACATTCACTCACACTCACTCACACACACGAGCAATTACACAGAACGGGTCGCTAGAACATTAAGCAACATCAGAGCAAGAGCAAAAGTTTCGTCCCAGTGCGCTATCCATTCATTCCAATGCGGTCGACATGACATATATGTGTGAGTGTGTGTGAGTGTGTGTGAGTGAGTGTGTGTGTGTGTGTGTGTGAGTGTGTGTGTAACGTTTCGCCCATTTCATTTTTAGTGCTTAGTGAAAAACAAAACATTTCCTAATCATATGGACAAAGTCGCTCACACACAAGAGGCGGTGGGGGTTAGGGGTTGGGTTGGGGTGAGCCAGGCGGCCATGACATCCCTTGAATGCCCCTTGCCCGCTTCACTATTGCGTTAACAATTAACAACACAACGCACTGCGACAACGACTACCCAGCCACTTGAGCCATAAAACAGCCCAATGCGACTCGCAGCTGACCCCAATCAACCCACACTCCAAGCCAACCACCCACACACACACACACGCACAGAGAGACGAGGGAGGAAGGGAGGTAGGGAGGGAGGGAGAGGGTGGCAGCAAACCACTCGCCATATCTCATGTTAATGAAATCGTAACTCTTCGTGCAACTTGTGTCCGTTTTTTTTCTTCTGTTTTTACTTTCTTTCTTTCGTTGCCTTTCCTCGCCCTTCCTGGCTTCTCTCTTCTGCTCTTGTCTGCTGCCGATGACGTGCGTCAGGCTTGGGGCAGGCCAGCTCCAACTCCAGCTCCAGATGCACGCGCTGCAGCCACCGATTGTTTACAAAATGGCGCCGCGCCACCAAACTGGGCGGGTGATTAACTCTGAACTTTGAGAACGGAACGTGAGCAAAGCCACCAAAAAAAAAACGAGAAAGAAATGAAACTCAAAGCAAAACAAATATTAACTTGGCGTGCTGTATTAACTTGGCTGACCTGACAAATACGCTGCTATAAGAGCAGCTTAATAGTGATAAAGAAAATCAACTGGCTGGCCTGAGAGGCAGTTGGAGGAGTGGCTGATCATAAGAGGGATATAGAATATAAAAATGCATGATAAAAATCGATCATCTATAGCTAAAGCGATATATCTTGAGGTATATATGCATCTATATACATGCTTGATCACAATCAATCATCTATAGCTAAGTCGATTTATTCTCTGATATATACATCTATTTATATGCTTGATCATAATCGATCAGTTATAGCCAAGTCAATATATTCCTTTTCAGCTTAAGTTTTCAGCTTTCCAATAACCGATAACTCTTCCTATTGTCATGAAATCGATTATAGAGCACAATGCAGCTTTAGTTATCAGAGCTTGATCGTAATCAAGCATTTAGAGCTGAGTCGATATATCCTCTTCGACCATCTAGAGCTGAATCATATATCCTCAGGTATTTATGCATATATATAAGTGCTTCATAATAATCGATCACCTATAGCTAAGTCGATATATTCCTATACAGCTCAAGCTTGCAACTTTTCAATGATCGATAACTTTATCTAGTTTCATGAAATTGATTGTAAAACACAGTGGAGAGCTTCAGTTATCAAAGCTTGATCATAATCAACCATCTATAGCTGAATTGACATATTTCTATTCAGTTAAATTTTATAATTTTTCAATAATCGATAACTTGAAATCGATTATAAAACACAGTGCAGCCTTAGTTAGCAACACTTGATTATAATTGATCATCTATAGCTAAATCGATATATTTCTATACAGTTCAATTTTAAAACTTTCCAATAATCGATAACTTTTCATAGTTTCTTAAAATCGATTACAGAATACAATGCAGCTTTAGTTATTAAAGACAGCTATGGCTGTCTTGCCTGTGAACAGCCTAATTGTAGCAACTTGAATGCAGCCCTAATATGCCCATTATATGCACCCATTATAGGGTATACAGCGGAGGCAGCGTTGCTTGGATGAGCCACATACAATACCGCAGTTCAGACAGTAGTAAGCATATAGGCTCGCTGACGCACATATGTATATCACACAGGTCTGATTTACACACACACACACACACACTCTCTCTCACACACACACACACACACACTCATTGAGTGATGATGCGTGCGACTGCAACTCACGATAGTTTCCACAACAATGTCAAGCCAATTAACACAGCAAACCGCAATTGCAACTTCCGACGACTAAGTGCACGTAGTGCTCGCATAGTTATAGCTCCGCCAGGCCACTTGCCACGCCCGCAAAAAGGGGCGAGGGCAGGAAAGTGGGAGAGATTGCGGCTGTTGGGTCGTTTGTGACAAAAGCAACTAATTTGGTTTAACGCGCGTCGTGCCGCAAAATATTCTTGCGAATCGTAGACCAGGGACCAGGAGCACGTCTCTCTCTGCATATGTGTGTTTGCTTGTGTGTGTGTGTGTGTGTGTGTGTGTGTGTGTGTGAGGGTGTGAGTGTGTGTGTGCGACCCTTACTTACGCACTCATTAAGCATTTTTAGTCGAGCTTAGCGAGCCGTTTGTTTGCACTGCAAACTGACTTGGCCCACAGACGACCCCTGGCATAGCATACCCATGCCCAACCCCAACCCCAGCCACGCATCCAGCATGATCCCTTTGTTATGTGCCCCACACACACACACACACACACACACACATATGTCTGGGCTGGCTTGGTGGTGCGTTGCTTTTTAATTTCGCTGCTGTTTGTTTGATTTTTAGCTTTTACAGCTGACAGTTTTGTGACGCGACAGTTGGCAATACGAAGCCGCACCACCCAAACCACCCAACCCCTCAACACCAACAGCCAACAGCCAACAGCCAGCCGGCAACAGCAACCACCAGGCGCACCGCCATCGTGTGGGTCAAATTAAAATTTGTTGTTTATTTGACTTTTTGGCAGCTGGCATTGCAAACGTTGCCCAGTTTCGCTTTGAACTTGGCCGTGTTTAAGATTCAAAGAAAAACAATTTTCCAACAACTCTTTTCAACAATTTTCTTCCTCTTTTTTTGCAATACATTTTTATTTTATTTTCTTTCATATAATTTGTATATATATTTATATATTTTTATTTGTTTTGTTTTCGCTGTCAACTGTTTTTTTTTTTTTTTTTTTTTTTTTTTTTTTGTATACATAAAACTTTTTCGTTCAATTCGCTTAATTAAATTAATTAAAAAATTTAAGGAACGAAAAAAAAAGAAACAAAAATTTGTTTTTCAATTTTATTAATTTAATTATGTATATATATAATTATATATATATAGTATATAAAACTCGACACAAAGCTAAAGGCTGTTCTAAGTCCTAAGTCATTATGATAGAGAAAAAAAAATTAGGTATATATATATATATATATATATATATATATAAGTATATATATATATATTATATATAAGCTATAAACTAATTATATGTGTAACTGTTAATGGCATAATGCAGCTAGGATATATATATATATATATATATATATATATATAGTTGTATATATGATACGATACATACGATATATATATAAATATATCGTTTAATTACCGTTATACACTTAGAAGTACACTTAGCACACAATTGAACTTACGAACTTGTTTTAAACTCTGTTTTCATTTCTATATTCTTAATTTTTTCCTTTGTTCTATTTTTGCTTAACTTTCTCTATTTTTTGTTGTAATTTTTGAAATGTGGGCGTGTCATAAGTTAAGGCGTCTGCTTATAGATTGAGTATTTAGCTGCTAAGTTTTCGTTTATTTTTCAATTCTTAAATTCTAACAAAAAAAAAAAAAAAAAAGAAATCTCTTAAAAAATACCACTAAAATACTAGAGCGACAAAAAAAATGCACATCTTAAATACTATCAGGTACTTTGGCATAATTTTCTTAAGCAATGCAAGCCACAATCAATCAACGCTTCCATATGCTAGCTTAAATAGTAATTTTTTTTCTAGTTAATTTATTTTTTTATTGCGCGCCTCGATCTTTTTGTTGCCTACTTTTGAGCTGAAGATTATATTTGTGTGGTATACTGGGGGGATATGTGGAATATAGTTACGATATATAAATGTGATTCAACTGGAAGAGAGTTAAAATGTATTTTAAGTTTTCCGTTTTCTAAGCAAAGCAAATTTTCTTGATATATATTTGATTTAAACTTTTATTTTATTTTGCACAACAAAAGGCACGCAAGTTTTTTTTTTATTTTTTTTATCATGTAAATATAAAAGTTTTTTTTTTTTTTTTGTTAAACTTTTCATATATATTTTTTTGTGAATATTTTTGTAAATTTTTTTGTGTGTAATAAATAATCTTTGTAAGGCGTTTTTGTTTTCTTAACATGCAGCAAGTTTCTAAGAACTTGTAAATGCGCAATCAACTATATAAAGTCTATGGATATATCAACTATATATAACTGGCCTCTGGTAGCGCAGTCAACTTACAACTAGCGATAGAAATTGTATTTGTCACGCTAAAGATCTGACATTCATTCGACTAAGTTAGGCGTTAAACAAATGTTGAAGAAGAAGAATTGAATGCTTGCATATATGGATTTAAAATTAGAGTAGAATACTAAGTATGTCTGTAGTTAGTTATACATATATATATATATACTACATATACATATATGTATATATATGTAGTTCTAGTATAGCTGGCATCTGCCGAAAGTTTTAGCCTAGTTATGTGCTGCCTAATCAGATGCGGCATGTGAGCTCTTTTCTTAAGTTCCTTAAGTTTCTACAATTCGAATTTTTGGTTGCTAAAAACGTTTGAAGGATCCTCCACACTTACCCTTCCTGAACTGCTCCAGCTCCAGTCCCAGCACCCGCTGCCCTTGAGATCAGTCTTGCGAGTGGTTGCTTGGGCAGCTGCCGCCGCTGGGACTATCTATGGGAGCACCTGCTTAGACTGCTGTCGGTGGTGGGAGCAGCGAGGAGTTCGATGTACGCAAATAGGGATTGCCATAGATGGCGCTGTAGCGCGGATCAACGCTGAGGGCCATGGAACTGGGCACCACCACATGGGTGGTGGTCGCTGTGCTCTGGTTGCTGCAGCTGCCATTGGGCGAGGAGCTAACCACCGAAGCTGTCGTCGACTGCAGACTGGGCAGACCGTTCTCCTGGCGAATCTCCCGTGCTCCGATGATGCTGCCCGTCAGACTGCCGCCGCTGCTGTTGGTTAGGAAGGTCATCGGCACACTCTGCACCACCGACTGTTGCTGCTGCTGCTGTTGTTGTTGCGGTTGCTGGTGCTGTTGGTGGTGGTGCTGCTGCTGTTGCTGGTGGTGATGATGTTGCTGCTGCTGCTGCTGCAGCTGCAGCTGATTCTGATGGTTGTTCTGTAGTATGGTGGAGCTGCCATTGGACTTGGTCGAGCAGGAGGTCAAATACTGCGGTGGTGGACTGTAGTGAGTGCTGTAGTCGCCATAGGGCACATAGCCGCCGGATATGTCGACCTTGAGGTCGCTGTAATTGGAGGTACGATCGCCCGGCTCCATTTTGCAGCTGACGCCGCCATTCTTTGTGATCTGATGCTCGCTGATGACGTCGGCTGGGGGCAGCTTGGTGCGCTTCTTGCACTTGAAGTAGATGATCATGATGAAGCTGAGCAGCATGAGGGCGGCCACAGCCGAAATGCCAACCACAATGGTCGTCAGCAGGGAAACGCTCTCTGCGGCGAGACAGACAAAGCAAATGGATATGGGTTAGTCAGGGGAAGAGATGGGACTGAAGAACCTCAGGGACGAAGAAGACCCTAAATTCCTTCGGAAATCGGAATCTGTCTGTACCCAGTGGCGTAGCGAGGGGGGTGTGTGAGGGTGTGACAACCTCGCTCCCCCTCAAGTCTCAGTTGCTAATCAACACCCTATTATCAACTACCTCGCTACGCCTCTGTCTATCTAGATCAACTCTATGGAGAGATCTCTGGATCAACTTAGCTGTTTTGTAAACTGTACAAGACTTATGCAATCATTAGGGTTCTACTTACTCTTGGGCTGCAGCTGAATCTCGGCCACATCGTTGCCATAGTCGTTGACCACGGTGCAGTTGTATTTGCCATAGTGATGGGTCTGGCTGTCGCGTATGATCAGCGTGCTCTTCACGCCGCCGGGCATAGCGTCCACCAGAATGGAGTAGTCGTGACCGGACTCGGAGCTAATCTCCTGGCCATTGAACGTCCAGGAGACGTGACGGGCGCGTGGCACACTGCTGGCAAAGCACTCGATGCGTGCCGTATCACCGATCAGGCCGTACTGAGACCGGGGCGAACTGATGCTGGGGGAGCCCTTCAGATATACGTAGGCATCCGCCGAGATCTCGGCGTAGCCGGGCACATTCGCCTTGCAGTAGTAGCGTCCGGCTGTCTCGTTGCTCACGCTGAAGGTCAGATTGGAGCTGGTGCCGACGACACGATCACTGGGATGCTGTATCCAAACGATTTCCGGCTGCGGATTGCTGTCCACCTCGCAGTTGAGCGACACAATGCTGCCGACGTCCGCCTCCATGGACTGGGGACGCTGCTTGAAACTGGGCGCATCTGTTTAGGGACAACACACAAACAGTCGAGTCGAGTTAGCACATGGGACCACATGGAATGTGGGGGAAGTGGGCGTGAGAGTGTGAGAGGTATGAACTTACAGCTTATGTCCAGTGTCTCGCTGTCCTCGCTCTTGCCAACTGAATTTTGTACCTCGCACTTGACAATGGCATCATGGAATTTGCGCGTCACGTTGCGTATGACCTGCCAATGGAGATTGTGATTGCGTTTGAGATTGAGATTGAGATTGAGATTCTGTTTGAGGATTGCCAAGAATGACGGCAAATTGTGGGAACGTTATGTCTTTCCGGCTGCCGACCGCAACTGGTTCTTGGCCGGGTCTGCTCTGGTCAGCTACCCAGTTGTAATTGCCATGACAAAATAGCTCAGCTCGGCCTGACTCGGCCCGGCCCGGCCCAGCCCACCAGTATTATACAACATTTTTATCGCAGCGGCAGCAAAGTTGCTCTAATTATGCGGCCCGATGCTGGAATGTGGACGTGGCTAGGCGAACAGCCACGTTTTTCTATTGCGCAACATACAGCAACAGAAAACAACAGGGGACAACAGGGGTAAAGGGGTAACGGGGTAACGGGGTAATGGGGAACTGGCTGACAGTTGCTGGAGCACTTACCATCTCAGTTTTTTGACCGCCTATAATTGGCTCGTCGTTGATGTACCAGCGATAACGGACATCGCTCGGATTGGCATCGGCCCGGCACTCGAGTCGCACCTGTGCATGCTCCACAATACGCTGAGCGGCGCCAACGGTGGAGCCAGCGACAGCGACAGCATTGATGGCGCTGCCACCACTTCCCGATCCAATCACATTCACCTTGACTTTGGGCGCATATTTCACCTGTTGGGAAGACAATGAAAACAGAACCAAAAGCGAGAACATTTAACATCGGAAAATTCGGAAATTTCAAAGACTTGGAACTTGGGCAAGAGAGAACATTTAATATGGGAAAATATTTCAAAGACTTGGAACTTGGGCAAGAGAGAAAACATATATTATATGGGAAAATATTTCAAAGACTTGGAACTTGGGCAAGGCTCGAGCTCTGAGCTCTGCTGGAATATTCAGCTGATGTGCGGAAGCAGGAAATCTCAACTAGGTTTTGTCTTTCTTTGACAGATGCTTTGATCTCTCGTCAGACCAAAAAAGACATTCAAGTCTGTGGGCTCGTCATCTACATCAATTCCTACATTCTAATTAGATCGAATACGCGTTTGTGCCAGCTCCAGCTGTGCTCGTTCCGTTGGGGACATTTCATTAAGCACCATTCATAATTAGTTTCGAGAGCGCTTTATGAATTTGTCAGCTGACAGAGCCCCAATTTGATGGCAGGAATCTCAGTGTGGGCCATTGAAAGGAGCAGGAGGCGCTCTCTCTTTCTCTCTCTCTCTCTCTCTCTCTCTCTCTCTCTCTCTCTCTCTCTCTCTGTGTGTGACAGTGGGCGGAGAGTTTGACAGCTGACAGAGGGCTATGTAAGCCATTGCATACCTTCACTTAACTAAGGATTTCAGCAGTCCCTGTACCATATACCTTATGTTTCACCATGAATTAGCCCATCACTGTCACCGGCCGTGTCCAGCACAGAAGCCCATTCACAAAAACAAAACCCCAAAAACAAAAACAAAAAAACTGAATCAGAATGGACTTCCGGAGGCATGGGCGCAGTCCAGCCCAGCCCAGCCCAACCCAGCCCAGCACAGCCATCACGTAATATTGATAGTTGGCTCAAGCGTTGACTGTGACGCGTCAGCGCATTGTGCTAGGCCCAGAGATAAGACCGAGGCCCATTCACCGCACCAGACTCATGCTGATGCTGATGCTGATGCTGAAATTGCAGTCGCTCTGCTACACTGACAGCATAGGCAGAGGCACATGGACAGGCCCGTGCCGACTCGGCAGTGTTGCCAGGGCACAAAAAAAAGCTAAAACTAGCTGGAAAAGCAACCCAAATAAAAACTGAATAGTGATTTTATGTAAAATACAGTCGAATCCGGTTATAACGACCCATCTCACACCTTTAATCCGCTTATTGCGACGAAAATTCGGGCTCCCAAACAAACTTATATGAGCAAACATATATGGCTGTAGCGTCCCTTCAGCGTCGTTATAAGCAGATTCTACTGTATGCATATATATATATATAGATATATAAATGTACATTCCTACATTTGTGGACCTTTGTCTGTTTTTTTTTCTTTTTTACCTAATATTATTTAACTAATTTACAAAATTAGAAAATTTGTTTTTTTTTTTTTTGCATTGCAACACTCAAAGTTGATACAAAAACACACAAAATTAATCAAAATTCAAACAAGCTTTTCCGAATTTCTAAAAAGCTAGAATTCCCGCTTTAGATTTTTCTTTAAAAAAAGCTACATCTGAGGGCAAATAAAAGCTGAAATGGCATCAATAGTGCCGAGGGATGCATTGGATGAGGGCCATTGGAAATTGAATGGAATTTTAAGGGGAGGGGGACGGGAGGACATTGAGGGACGACGACGACGACGACGCTTACCTCGACACGTATTTTGGCTGAGCGATAGGTGCGGTCGGCCGTGTTCTGTGCCTGGCACGTAAAATTCGTGTTGTGGTGCTCCTTTTTGGGTGTGAGGCGCAGCAGCGATTTGGCCGTATAGCGACGCAGATCGGGCAACGGTATGACCGTATACTCAATGTTATCCGTTAGTACGTTGCCCAGCCCATCAATCCATGTAATCTGCAGAGGTACAGAGAGAGAGAGAGAGAGAGAACATTGTGTGGGTTAGTGTTAGCTCAATTTGGGGAACATCCAGCCAGCCAGCCAGTCAGCCAGTCAGTTAGCGATTCGTCCGGCAATGGTAACAGTAACGGAGCCAACCTCGACACGACGCGGTCTGACTGCAATCCATTGTTTGTTTGATTAGTTTCGACTGGGGCCGTGTGGTTGAAAGTGCGCTTTCAGCATGCTGCGGTTTGGCTGCTGGCAGGACACACACATCCCTATGGGGGAACGTCAAAATGCTGCTGCTGCTTACCTCGGCTGCGGGCTTGCCGCCTATTGACACACACTCAATTTCGACGCGGCGATCCTCGGTGGCATAGATGACATCGCCCTGCGTAATTTTTGGCGCCTCCGGCGGCACGAGCACAGTGAGGCCGGCGAATGTGGAACGTATGGCCGGCTGGCCCTCGGGGCCGGGACTCACTTGGCATTGATATCTGGCATCGTCGTCCAGCATCACCGGATAGATGTCCAGCGAATAGTCGCCCTCCTCATCGCTGCCGACCATGGCATAGCGCTCGAAGCCACTCAGATCCCGGGATGTGCCCAGACCAAAGTCATCCTTGGTCCACTGCAGCGTGCCCTGCTTGTTGATGACGCGACAGGGCAGCGTTACACGTGCCCCGACCACGGCTGTCTGGTCCTGCGGCTCCATTGCGAAGCGCTGGTTCTGATAGTTCGTGTACAGCGATGGCGTCGCCTGGACGCTCCACGACGCCAGCAGCAGCGCCAGCGTCAGCTGCCCGACCATTGTCCTTATGCACGGCTGGAAGGAGAGCAAAGGAGGCACGCAATGTGAATTGATTTCATTATCTAGCTGGAAGTTACAGTTACAGTTACAGTTACAGTTAGTTAACATGAAAGACTTATTCGAAAATTGAAATAAAATGAAACAGTTTTTGTTTTCTGCTGGCAAAGCGAATTTATCGAGAGCTCGCAGCGCTTTTGTCGTGTAGTATTTTAGCGTTTATTGTTTATTGTTTATTGTTGATGTTTCTGGGCGTGTTATTTTATTTTATTTTATTTTTTTATACTCATTCACGAAAGTGAAATGAGCATATTGGTTTTGAGTAATGTCCGTCTTGCTGTTCGTTCGTCTGCCTGTCCGTCCGGCTGTCCTTCTGAATGCAAACCATTTCGACGCTATTGAAGCTAGGAACTTTAAGTTTGGAGCATATACTCGTGCACAGCCTAAGACCAAAAAGATATGGCGTATATATGTCTAACTTCATAAGGGTCGTGACAAGTCAGGATAGGCGGTATTTTCTAAAGTTTTAGAGCTGACAACTTAAAATCTAACGACTAAAATCCTGTGCACATCCTCTATTGATTTTCACAAAAATATTACACATATACCAATTGAGGGCATGTCAAAGCGGAAAAAGGGCCATGAATGAGTATTTGTCAGTCGGTAACGCCCGTCAGCTACGTTTTTACTTGTTTTTATTTCATTTTATTTATGTTTACAGACAGCTCGGTACGTGTGCGACTAAGAACAACAGCAAGAAGACATAAAATACAACTGAAGAAGAAAACAACAAGAAAGCGGCGAATAACATTCAAATTAGCTCGACTGTATGGAGTCTCAAGTACGCCAGAGCTTACGCTGGGCTGCCCTGGCCTGGTACGGGCTGAGCTGAGCTGGGATGGGTTGGGCGCCCCACGTTTACGACCGCCGAAACATATAAACGGGGAATGTGCAAAAATGTAGCCCAGCAATTCGTAAAATGTTAAAAATGTGCGCGCGTCATAAATATAAAAAAAGAAGAGGAAAGAAAAGAAGCAGCGAAATATGAAATGCGGCCTACAATAAAAAAAAAAGGGTTTGCTAGACGGGCAAATGGGCAAAAGTAAAAAAAGAGCAGTCTGCTACTATAGCTCTCTCTTTCTCTGCCTGTCTCTCTCTCTCTCGCTTTGGTATTTTATGCATGAGCCAAATAAATCATATATTTTAATGAATATTGAGCGCTATAATAGAATTCGAAGTGCACAACATATTTTAAGGCTTTTTACAACACTGGCAAAATATTGAAAAATTGCCTTTCTATGCGGGAAAGTGATTACAGTATATACTTATGTACGTGCAGCAAGAATAAAACTTGTTTATCAAGTGAACAAAGAAAATGCCAATAAGTAAAGTTCAAATAATATAGAAAATTTACTTTAAAAATCTAAGCTTAATAATAAAATATAATAAAATATAATAAATACTAAAAGTGAAACAAATATAATACAAAAAATGTAATGTAATTAATATATTTAAAGAATATTTAAATAAAAAACAAAAACAAAAAAAATAAAAAATTATAGTAAGAAAAATATAATAAATAAAATAATACATAAAAATTAAAATTAAAACAAAATAAAATAAAAATAAAAATTGTTTAAAAAAATAGAAGAAAAAAATTAAAATGCAAAATAAAAAGGTTAAAGAAAAAAAAAAATACAAGAAAATAAATATACATTTTTTTTTTTAAATAACATTACAACAGCAAAAATATAATTTAAAAAAAAATAAAAAATATATATTTAAAAAAAATGCTAAGTTTATTTAATTGTAAAGCATTGAAGCCATCCACTACCTAATGCACAGACGGTCTCTCTGGCATAGCTTCGCAATAAGTTCAAACGAATGCTGGCCACACTTAATTGCCCACCTGTACGGAAATTGCAGAAATTGTGTGTCGCAGTCGTAGCGCAGTTCCATCTGTGACTGGACTCGCTTGAGAGCGAGAGAATGAGTCAATGAGTCGATGAGTCGATGAGTTGAAAATATGCCAAAATCAGGAAGGTAGACGAATGTGGTCCTCGCTCAAACTCGGCTATGGCAAATACTATAGACAATTCTTATCTCTCGGAATAAATGGTTAGAGAGAGGGGGAGCGAGAGAGAGAGGGGGAGCGAGAGAGAGAGGGGTAGAGAGAGAGAGCGAATGGCTCGAGCTCATTTGAGTAGTGCTTGAATCGTTTTGATGACTGTTGACTTTGTTTTTATTGATTTTCATATCGAACGAAACAAGCATTTACTAAATGAATGCATTAAAATGGCCACAATATAGATATATATATATATAATATATATATATATATATATATGTATATATATATGTATATGTATATGTATGTATGTGTTATATGTACATCTAAACAATTAGCTGCGTTGCGTGCACAGCAATCGTAATCGCACACTTTAGTCACGCTGATTAGCACAAAAACAACGACTAGTAAGTGCACAACTTACTTCAAGTTTGCCGCAGCTCTTACTTCAAACTCTGATGCCAATCATGTTAACTGATATCTAACTCTATCAGCGTCCAACTTGGCTGGCTGCCCCCTTTCACCTGTACGCAGTCAGCTGCGAGCTGTGCTGTGGATTTTCTCACGCATTTATTTACTTTTTTTTTTTTGCTGTTTACATTTGTAAGTTACGCTATGTGTGTGTGTGTGTGTGTACATATGTATATGTATATATATATATATTCTTTTTGGTAGTAAGTAGTTCACTTCCGCCACTTGGCGTCTATTGCTTTTCAACTAATTTTGTTTTCTTGTAGTTCGCGGCTGTTTTTTGTTTTTATTGCATTTATACGGAAATTGGCGCTACACACACACACACACACACACACACACACGCACACACACGCACACGCACACACACACACGCACACACACACCAAATTATAGCAGCGCATAAAAAAGAGAGACACTGTAAAAGCAGAAGAAGGAGAAGCAGCAGAGGCAGCTGGAGTAGAAATCCATAAAAACCAAAGAGCAGCCCAAAACGCACAAAGCAAAAGATTACCGCGTTTGCTTCCGTTTGACTTAAGAGCATGCAAGAGGGGAACCAGAGGGGGGGGAGGGGTATGGGGGAAGGGGGGCCTTCATCTCCCCATCAGCTACTCCCGCCTCCCAAAGACTTGGAAATGACTTAAAATTAGAGCCATGCACTGAGTTTTTGGGCCATGCACAAATACACATATATATATATGTATATAAATGTATATGTATATCTGTATGTGTATGTGTGTGTGGTTGGGAACCATTTGCTGGCAGCTGCTGCCCGAAAGACCGACACGATGGTCGCTAATTAAAAGTGATTATAGACACGCTCGTTTATCGCCAGTCCCACACCGTTTGCCTCATCCAATTTTTTTGTCGTTGCTGTCTTCCTCTTCCTTCTTCTTCTTTCTTATCTTAATGCTGGACTAAGTCGCATAGCCAGAGATTTCACTTTCAGCCCAAGTGGAAACTCGAGCTGCCATGAAATCTGGTTAGCTCTATACATCTATATATGTATCTTTCAAACTATATATCGATATATCTATATAACTTTATATCTATATATCTGTACATCTATATATCTATATATATATATATATATATATATATATCTATATATCTATATATCTGTACATCTATATATCTATATATCTATATATATATATATATATATATATATATATATATATATATATATATATATATATATATATATATATATATATATATATATATCTATATATCTATATATCTATACATCTATATATTTATATATATATACAACTGTCCATATTCGACGGACCCATCTGAGGTTGTCCATATTCAACGAACCCATGTTTTTTTTATTTTTTATTTATTTTTATTTTTATGAAAAAAAAAATACAATTTTTGAGATATGGTATCCAGATCTACTTGAACCAAATATAATGATTATTATCGTCAACATTAAAAATATCACTGATAAAAAAAAAAATGGGTCCGTTGAATATGGACAGCCCTGCATGTATCTATACGTATACATATCATATATATGCATAATATATATATATATATATATATATGTATATATAGTTATATATAGTTTTTATCAAATTATCTGTTTCTCGCATATCCAACTTGGCTAATTAAATATTTGCTATGAGATCAAACGTATTTGATTCGGTAGATTCGGAGCCAACTGCCGTTGGTATCCCTTGCTGATGGCTCTGACGGACTTGGACGGACGGCATGGGGTCTCCGCTCCGTAACCGAAATGCCAATCATTCGACAAACAAAAACATTTCCGCTCCAAACGCTTTCCGCTCCAGTTTTCAATTTTTGCTGCCAGTTGCCCGTTGCCAGTTGCCCGTTGCCCGTTGCCCGTTGCCAATGGCTCGTTGCATTGGCCAAGAGCTCAGCTCCAGCTAGCTGCAGATACAGTAATTATTTTTCAGGCGACGCTTATCACACATAAATCTCTAGCTGGCTATGGCCGACCAATCGATGCGGCAACAGCATCGATGAACAGGGGCTAAAAAACCACAGTCAGTCAGCAGGAGGAGGGACAAAGGAGGATGGAGGAGGGAGAACGGGCAGTCAGCTTGTTTTGTCAGCGTCACTTCCCTGCCAATGGGCTTCCTTTAGTAGCAGCTGCTGCTGCTGCTGCTGCTGCTGTTGCTGTTGCTGTTGCTGGACACCGGACTGTCCAGTCGGTGGCTGCCACTGGCCACAAGTTGTTTGCAGCTGCAGCATGCGTACAGCATCCTTTACGCAGCATGCCAAACATCTTTGCGATATTTATAGCTAGCTGGCTGGCAATTGGGGAACAGGTGCTGCGGCAACGCCCGAGCTCTACCCAGCTCCCAAGTCCACTCCAATGAAGTTATTTTTGTGATGAATGTAAGCGCTCTCGACTCAGCGCCCATCGCCCAACGAGCAACGGCCCCATGCTAATTATTTAATGCTCAACTCTCCGGTCGAACCAGTTTGTGAAGTCGCTCCACTCGCACCACTCGCTCCACTCGCACCGCTCGCTCGCATTATTATCATCTTTTAGTTATTAGATGCAAGCTGCAGCGGATGTTGAGCTTCCTTCGCTTTCAGACTTTTGTCATTTACAGTTTTGGCCTCATTGCCAGGCCAGTGACAACGACGACGACGACGACAACGGCCAATCGAGCGACCTGCCCCTCACACACACACACACACACACACACATAAATCAATAAAAGGCCCACCTGGTGCAAATAAGTTTGAGAAATGTTATATTGAACGCCCGCCACGGCTAACTTTTCAGCTAGGCCAGTTCGCTTGACTTGAGCCACTTTCTACGCCAATTTCTTGGCCAAGATTTAAGGCCACATTTGCAGCTGCACACAGAGCCAACCAAGTCAGGGCAGGCCAGACCCACCCAACCACCCAATCACCCAGCCACCGATAAATGTCAATAAGGCCTCGGCCCAGGGGGCGCAACGATTGAACCTTTTGATGTGCCCCCAAGAGCAGCGCCTAGTGGTTTTCTTCTTTATTTTTTTTTTTTTTTTCTTTTCTGACCAGCTAAACAATTAGCTATTGTCGGCAGCTGACTAATTGTTTTCTTCTTAGAGTATTATGGCGAAGAGATTTTGTGCTGAAAAACAGCTTGAAATGAAGGCGAGATATTGAATGATTTTATGAAATTCTAGGCGTGAAAGGGAAAGGGGCAAAAGATGCGGAGCTGAGTTAGATGAAGGAAAAGGGGAAGGTTAGTTTTTATAAGCTAAGACACATGCTGAGGGAGGGAGAGAGAGAGAGAGAGAGTCAAAGAGATAAAGATAGAGAGACATGACGGAGAAAGAGAAGGCGAAAGAAAAAAAATTGAGAAAGAAAGAGAGAGAGGCAAAGAAGACCGGAAAAGAGACAGAGGGACACAGAGAGAAAGAGAGAGACAAAAAATGAGACAAACAGAGAAAGAGAGAGAGAGAGAGAAAAAGGGAGTGACAAAGAGAAAAGGAAAGAAAAACAGATAGATAGAGAGAGAGAGAGAGAGAGAGAGAGAGAGAGCAATACACAGAGACAGAGAGAGACAGAAACACACAGAAACAAAGAGAGAGAGAGACAGAAACACACAGAGAAAGAGAGAGAGACAGAAACAGATAAAGAAAGAAGAAGACAGAGAGAAAGAGAGACAAAGAGAGAGAGAGAGAGAGATATCTAGCGAGTAACAGAAAGTGAATAATAGATAGAGACGATTGAGATAGCGGAGAAGACGATGAATTAGAAAGAGAAAGAGATTGTGAGAGAATGAGAGAGACAGGGGGACGAAGGAAATAGAGGAAGATAGAGAGGCTGAGAGAGAGAAATACAGTGGAGTAGCGAGACAAAGTTAGAGTACTCAAATGAAACTCAATTTTAAGTATAGAAGCAGATGATGTAGTCAGAAAGAGAACGCTGTATAGGTATAGAGAGAGAGGGAGAGAAAGAGGGAGAGAAAGAGAGAGAGAGAGAGCAACAAAATCAAGCTCAATCCTAACTGGCACATTAACCAGCAGTTAAAGTGTCAACTGTACCGTAAGCTAAACCGAACTGCTTCAACACACACACAGTCGTACACACACACAGTCGCACACACACACACACACACACACATACACGCATGGCTGTGGCCTTTTGGGACCGGTTAACCCTTCAGAGCGCAAAAAAAGGCCTTCTTAAAGGACATTTGCTGAGAAAATGGCAAAATGGCAACGGCAGAGACTGGCGACACATGAAAAATCCGAGTGAAAAGTGAAGGGGGCTGGGGCGATGGGCGGGGCAACATACAAAGGTAACGGATATTGGCCAGGCCAGAGTTTGACAGAGATTAGGACAATTAAAAAAGGGAATGCTTAACAATTAAAATCAATTTGTGTGTCCAATACCCCAGTGAGTATGAGAGTGTGAGTGAGTGAGTATGTGAGTGTGTGATTGTGAGTGAGTGAGTGTGTGTGTGTGAGTGTGTATTGCACTTTGTTGCCAGTTTGTTTGCCTGAACGAATCAACTAAAAGGCAGTGCCTATGCGCAAAAAGGGGCCACAGTGAAAGGAAAACCAACACATCCACAGCTGAGGCAGGCGAGAGCGACGAGGATAAGGATGAGGACGAGGACGAGGACGAGGCCGAAGTGTATTCAATACAAATGTGTGGAGCACTTGGAAGGCGCCATGCAAAGTGCTTCAAGGGCAACTCGGGCCAGTGTCAATAAAAGGCTGGGGCCAACGGGCAAAAAATAAACTTAAATCGCCTATTAATGGCACGCAGTCCCTAGCTCACACAGACAGACAGAAAGAGAGACAGTGAGAGAGAGAGAGAGATGGAGAGAGAGATGCTGGGTCCTTGTGGGTGGTCCATTCAAGATAGTCCCATATCTACAAAGTCAGCAAAAGTTGAGTTTTAGTCCTGCACGCAGGAAATGCGAGATAAAAAGACTGCTCTCTCCCCCTCCCCCTCTCTCTGTCTGTCTCTCTCCCTCTCCCTCTCTTTCTCTTTATATGTGCTCACATTTGTAAGTGGATAGTTGAATGGGTTAGGGGATCGATCAGGCAAAGGGTGACTTGAACATTTGCCAGCTTATCGTTTTGACATTTAATCAGTTCACTTTGGCAGCCCTTTTTGCTGTTGCTGCTGTTGCTGTTGCTGCTGTTGCTGTTGCTGCTGTTGTTGCTGTTGTTGCTGTTGCTGTTGCCCTTCGATTAGCTGGCTCGCAAAGTCCCATTCAGCTGGCTGACTAAACTCTGCCCCGGCGGATACGCGGGCTCATCATTAGCATAATTCTAACATAATTCCCTGACAAGCTACAACGTTCAAGCATAAAATTATTAAACAAAATCATATGTGTGGCAAGAGAAACAAAAAATAAGCCAAGCTCTTAACAAGCAACAAATCAGAAAAAAACATAAAGATAAAAAATTAAAAAAAAAAATAGAAGGAAAAAGAAGAAGTTGACAAGAACAATGTGAAGAAACTGGACGCTGCTGAACGAAAGTTGCCCGGCCACATCGAAGCAGAGAATTTCAATCAGTAAATTGAACACCTGAACTTAACTGATTTCGTGCTGGGGAGAAGCAGCGTGCGAGGCCCAAATGGAGAAAAGAAGATGTGGCCGACGCAAACGCAACGAGAGCGCCAAAAACGTGGCTAACAACAACAACAGCAACAACAAGAACAACGGTAGCAGCTGAAGGAACAAGACTAAAGTCGAGCAAAAGGGGCGCAGCAGGAAATTAAGACAGCCAGACAAAGCAAAGAAGAAGGAGAGAGAGAGCAGGAGAGAGAGAGAGAGAGAGAGAGAGAGAGAGAGCTAACGATCCCTCGCATTGACTTTCCGTTAAAGCCCCAGCAAAGACAGCTTGGAAATCATCTTGCCAGCTGTCAAGCCAGCTTCCAGCCCCAGCTTCCAGCTCCCCAGCTCCAACTCCACTGCCGTTGCCAACTCTAGCTCCATTTGCAAAGTGCTGTCAAAATCTGTGAAGAAATTCATGTTTATGGTTTTGTATTACAACAGATGGGCAAGTCTCTGTTTCCACCCCTCTCTTTCACTCTGTATCATTCTCCCTCTCTCTCTGTCTCAATTTTGGTATATCTTAAGATTTGTATAACTTTAAGCCTTATTAACATATTTTATGCCCCGTTCGATCGTTTTGTATGCCCCATGCCAGCCCAGCTCGATCGCCCACACACAACACAACACAACACAACACAAAACAGCACAACAAACGAACAACGATTTTCTGGCCACACTTTTTGCCACAAGAGACGGTGACGTGAAAAGGCCGTGTGGGCTGGCCAAGATCGATCCATACCAATTCATTTTGTTAGTCCCGCACGCTACCAGCAACAACAACAACAACAACAGCAACAAGTGAAGCCTATGTTGAAATTGATTATGAAATGTCCGAGGAAAAAAATAAGAAAACAACAAAAAAACAACAACTGAATTTTAACTTAAAGCTCATTTGGTTTTCAGCTCGCATAACTCATAAACCTTGTCTTATACCCCACGGTAGACTTATAACTTTTTAGTAGACAGCTTATACACGTGTACTTTGCTTAATAAAGCTTAATAGCTATTAGAATAAACTTTAATATTTCGTGACTGAACCAAACCTGTTTCAATTAATGTCTTACTCTTAGGCTCAAGTCTCAAGTCGAAACCAGTTGCTCGGGTAAAACAAAGCCTGACTCAAGAGTCAGATTCGAAAAGGGTTGGACTAACTGTGCAAAAGGCTAACTGGGGCAAAAGGTTTACGAAATGTTAACTAAAGTCTTATACGTGAAATTCACTAAAACAATATTTGAATGTAGAAGTGAGACGCGAGTTTATCATACTTGATATCTTATATTATACAATAGTTGAAAACCGTTCTTGTAATTAGCTGATGCAATGTCTTATACGCTTTTTATTAGTCTTATACTTTTTAAATTAATCAATGCACAAAATATATATACATTTCCTTAACTGTCTTATATCCGTGAACCACAAATTCAATATACTATGAAGCTACATAGTATTTACTTTTAAACTTTAACTAAATGAAAAAGGCAATCAATATAAACTTGTTTTATATCAACTTTGAGTAATATTCATGATCTACAAATTAAACGTATTATATCTTACTTATACTTAATTATTCTTATATAAAAGTCTTATAATCTAGGACTTCTAATACGCATTTGACTACTTATACATTATATATGTTCTATAAAAGTCTTATACTTTTACTTTTGCCTTCGCTGATCAATGTGTTTCTTAACTATGATTGTCTTATACCCATGATCTACACATAGGAAGCATTTTGTGACTTATACCTAAAATATTTTGTCATAAATCCTATTAAATTTATAGCCTTATATCTTCTATCTACATTCTTATTGTCTTATACTCATATGGAACGTGGCCATCTCTACTTCTTGCATGTCCCATAAAAGTCTTATACTGCTCTATGTCTACTCCTACTACTCGATGTATTTCACATCAAAGCTTTAATTGTCTTATACTCGTGATCAGCTACCAGAATGTAACAATATATCTATATTTCTTATATGAGTTATATAAGTATATTATAGTCTTATACTGTTCTTCTACTACTTCTACTCCTGTTCAATATATACATTACTCTTTCAACTCTAATTGTCTTTTACTTTTGCCTGATCAGCTTATTATTTAATTACATTCGACTGCATGAAGCAACACTTCTAATTCAGCTATGGTCCATTATAGTCTTATACTCTTGGCAGCTCTACTACAACTCAATCGTATAGAGAATGCAGTCAGCGCGCCCTCGCTTGACACACATGACATTGTTCTAGGCCTTGGATTTTGGATGCAGACATTGTCAGCAGCCTGCAGCCGTGGGCAGCTAATTGAGTTATATATACAGAAAGTCGGTGGCAAAGCCAACGCCGCTGGAGCCCCCATGTTCAATAGCCGCATGACGCGGCAGTTGGGCGCGGAAAGTGCAGTCAACGGCGGCAGAGGCGGGGCAGAGGCAGAGGCAGAGGCAGGGGCAGAGGCAGAGGCAAAGGCAGTGGCGTCGGCGGCGGGGGGGAAACAGGTGAATGTTCGAATGGAAAGAAGAAAAAAAAGAAAAAAAACTATTTAAAATCGAAGAGAAATACAAACACAAATCGATTCAATAAACTGATACGCACACAGAGACACAGAGAGACCCAGTCATATAAAAGACTTTTTCTATACAGGTTTTATTTTTTTATTTATTTTATTTCTCTCTTTTTTTTTGTTTTTTTTTTTGTTTGTTGGATTTTGGGATTGGAACTGCGGCTTTCAGGGGGGGCTCCACTGAAAAATGCTGGCTTAGTTTGGGCTAACGAATCGAATCGAAACGTGTTAGAAAAGAGCATAATAATGAACTAGCATAGACACAAACGGCAACGGCAATAGCAACAACAACAGCAACAACAGCAACAACAGCAACAACAAGAACAACAACAACAGCAACAACAACAACAACAACAACAACAGCATCAGCCATCAGCCATCAGCCATCAGCAAAGTCAACTAACTGCACCGACCCACTCACTGGCTGCAGTCAAACTTGAGTTTCGAGCTCGAGCTTGAGTTTTTCTTTATGGTTTTTCATTTGAGTGGCGGTCCAGTTGGCGTTCGTTCATGTGTGGGCGTGTTTGCAATAGCGCAGCCATACGACACCTTCGACAACGCCATCGCCGTCCAACTAAATCCGATTATAACTAATTATTATGAACGCCAAGCTCAGAGCGCGACTGAGCTCTCTCTGTGCCCAATGCTGGCCCTGACGATTGCCCAAGCTCTTCGGGCCCGCCACAAGGGCTTGGTGTGGGCAGTCACAGACAGACCCACAAAGCTGTCAGTGTTGTTGTTGTTGTTGTTGTTGCTGCTGTAAATCTCATCCAATTTGGAACGAGTCAAGCGTCTGTTTGATTTATCAGCAAGTGCATCCAAATGACATAGAGTATTACATGCATATCTACATATACTCTTTTATTGGTGTTTTCTATATGTCTAAGCCAACTATATAGTGAGCAGTTTATCTTTTCTATATACAGTAGATAGTAGGTACTTCAAGAACATATGGGTTTTCAATACTCTAACGTCGTAAAATTGTTGTTCATTGATTACAAAAAATTATCTATTTAAAAAAATTAATTTTCATTATATTTATTTTAAAATATTTTAGTTTTTCTATTTAGTTTATTAAATTATTTATTAAAATTTTTTTTTTTTTTTTTTTTATTATTTTAATTTGTTTTTTTTTTTATTTTTAGATCATTAACAACATTTTTTTTTTTTGTATTATTTTTGTTTCAAAATTTTTGTTACTTTTTTATTTACTTTTTAAATTTTTTTTCTCTTTGTAATTTAATTAATTTTTAATTATTTTAATTTTGTATTTAAGTTTATTTTTGTTTGTTTTATGTTTTAGTTATATTTTACTTATTTTTGTATTTTTTATTTACAGACAATTTTAAGAATTGTGTTTCTTTAAATTTGAGGATATTTTAAACTTGTTTGAGAAACAAACAAAATGAAAACAAAATTTTATTAAATAACAAACAATTTTGTTGTTTTTGTCTAAAATTTAAAAAAATGAATCTTATTTATTTAACTATAAAAATATGTATGCATATTGTCATCTAAATTTCGATTTTTACTCAAAATCACATTTCTCAGGCTTGACAGAGAATTATAGGGCACCCTGTGCGAAGCTTCATTTTAAAGCTTGAAAAGTTTTCTTCGTATAAATTTTCAAAATAATGTCTTTGGTATCAAAAGTTATGATTTTTGCATTAAAAAGACCCCAGTGTACGTTGTTCGACGACTTCAAACTAAAACCAGTTGAGAATTCTATACCCGCCTATGCTAAGCCTGAGTCTGATCTCTAAGCTGGGTGTATTCTAAGTACTCTGCTTATTCAGTATCCCTTAACACTGAGTACTGTGAATACTCTCAGTTTGCAGATTACATTCAGACTCATACCCTGAGCAATTATTGTCAAGAAAGTTCACAGACAAATGGAAAAATGCAAATGAATTTTTGATTCTCATACATTTATGGTAATCACCCGCAAGCATATAAATGTGTTTGCTTTCTGGTACACTACTTTGATGGCAAACAAGTTGATCAAGTAGTTGGACTATTATTTGTTTATGACAGCCACGTTTATGGGTTGTAATTGTCAAACAGACTTACCATAGCCCACTCAAGGCTGTCCTTGTCGCTCCGCCGCTGTCTTTGACTCTGCAAGCAAATAATACAAAAATATATAAATATATATGTGTATATGTATATGTATATGTATGTGTAGAGTATATACATATAGTAGAGAGAGAGAGCACAGTCAGCTTATTAATTTGAGGCTTTTCTTGTGTACATATTAATTGTTGTTATTGTTCCTATTGTTGTTGGCTCTATTCGGCCATAAACACGCACGAGTCGTGTTAGGTCGCGCCGGCTTCCTTTGGCCTCTGAGGGCGAGCATCTAGAAAGCCATAGCCTATTCCTTGCTCTAGTCGAGGCACGCATATTTCGCATAAAATCGACATGTTTATGCAGTTCTTCTAATCAGAGGTAGAGAGTAGGAGAAGGTGGAGGGGGGGTGGCACCATAATTGCTGCAGTTTTTATGGCTGGGCATATTGAAAATTGATTAGTGGGCCACAGAACCTAGAATGATCTGAAGTCAAAGTCGATTGGGCTGCACACACAAATCGCATTTAAGTTCTAGCTAAAATTTGATGGCATATTCTATTGGCTAAGCTCGACCACAACTCAAAACTGGCAACTGGTTTGCGGTTTACGGATTGCCACAGCGCACAGCAGCTGGCCAAGAACATTGGCCAAATGGCCGAAGACTGAGCTGCAAAATGTTGTCGATGCCAGCCAACAACAATACACAAACTTAAAGTATAGCCATACACATACATATGTATATAGATATATTTATATACTATATAGATATATACATATATCAAATAGTTCTTCCAGCTCACAGCATTCTTGTTTTATGCAGCTAATGCAAGTTTTTAATTGAATTACGCAAGCTGGAGACGAATGCTGATAGATGCAACAGACAAAAGTGAAAGAGAGAGAGAGAGAGATGAAGAGAGAGAGAGAGAGGGAGAGGGAGCGGGAGCAATGGAGTTAGCTCTTTGCAAATAGTTGCAATAATTTCTGCAACGTATTTTACGGCATATTGTTGCAAGTCCTAGAGTCTCCTCACCGCTGGGGTATATTAGACTTGATAAGAAATTTCTAGTGAATAGCTGAAATACTTTGCAGTAAGGCAACTGAAATTGTTATATTGCTTATGCCTGCATAGTCCAAGTATATAGTATATATATATACTAGTAAATGCCTGAGGCTGCCTTTGGCTTTGGGGTAAGGGGCATCTGTTAGTCAGGCAGAGCTGCGCTGTTGTTGCATTCGTTACTTGTTTACCAATGCATGCACGTAACAAATTGAAAAATTGACATATTTGTGGGGACGCTTGGACGAGTGGGCGGTTGGGGTGGATGGGTGGCTGGGTGGAGGGGGGGTGGATGTGGGGGAGTGCCTATAAGTAACCACAGATAGGGTTGTTTCTTCGCCAGGTCACCTGCCGTCCCTTACTCCGGCCCCTGCCTCCAGCTGGTGGTGGCAAGCCCATACGATTGTATTTGATAAACAGCATGCCATGATTCATGGGCCAGGCTCTATTATCCTTTTGCATGCGCCAGAGCCTAACGAAAATGCATGCGGAAATGCTCGCAGGGCAGGGGCAGGCAGCAGGAGTTGGCATAAAAGTGAAATATATGCGACGTATTCATAAGAAAACATGCGATGCAATAAAAAAACAAAACAAAAAAAAAAAAAACAACACAGAAAAACAAAAAAACAACTACAACAAATATGAAAAGCAGAAACACAACGACAAGGTACAAAACGTGTGGCACGAAAGCGAAGCAAGCCAAATGGAACCAAAGTCCCGTTTGCCGAATGAATCAGTCGAAGCTCTGTCTATCTGAATAAAAGTATATATCTGCTGTGTGAGTGTGTGTGTGTGTGTGTGTGTGTGTGTGTGTGTGTGTGTGTGTGTGTGTGTGGGTGTAGAAAAAACGCACTCCAGGACATGACCACGAGACAGACAGCTACAGCTACAGCTACAGCTACAGCTACAAAATGGATGAACGTGGCAACAACCGTTAAGTGGTTGCCTGTTGTCCTCTGAAATGTTTTACAAACTCAACAGAAAACGCTACAACAACAATGAAAATCATAAAATAAAATAGAAAAAAAAAAATGAAATACAAGCAGAACAAATAAATGAGAACTGAAATAGCTGAAACCGATTGAGAGAACTGTCAGTCGAATGTGTTTTAAGCTTGGCTGCGTTTTCTCTGCTTTTTTTCGGCAGTCGCTACCCCCGGGCAACCCTCGAGCCCTCGAGCCCTCCAGCCCTCCAGCCCTCCAGCCCTCGAGCCCTCGAGGATTGTCAGCTGTCCCAGTCAGCTGGCCAATGCGCTAATTTACGCAGCGGGTGGGTGGGAGTAGTGGGGAGGGAGGTAGGAGGGAGGTTTTTGGGGTATCAAGCGCAGCTGAATCAAAAAAAGGGGGAATACAAATAGAGTAGGCATAGCAAATGAGACAAAGCCGCGGCTAGCGCATGACTCATCCAGTCACAGGCCGCAGGGGTGGCATAAATGGGTAAGACTACGGCCGGGAGTGGTGCGGGGTCATGGTGGACACAATGCTGCCAGGGGGTTGCGCTATTCGCCTTTTTTCTCTCTTTTATTTTTGTGAACTACTTCAATGCCAGCTGAGCTGGCGTTGGCCGGGGGAGTTGTGCAATTACAACAACTACAACTACACAGTTTAACTGGAGCAACACAAAGAAGTCGGCCAAGATAAGGAGCAGCTGGTGCAGTGACGGGGGAGTTGAGAAAGCGGGTGGGTACTGAAGGAGCTGGGGTAGCTATGAGTCACTGGCTTATGGCTGGGGGCAGCTATAGTAAATATTCTAGGAAGTGTTTACTCAATACGAATGAAAAGCTGATGAGTATTTGATCAAAATATCTATAAAGAAGCAGCTCCCAACACTCAGCGCTTTTTATGAGCTTTTCGAGTTTTAAGAACTTTGCTTAAAGTACAACAAAATAACTATAAGTTGCTTGAATGACGCTCAAAGATTGTGTTCGTGCTTCAGTGTCCTTACAGCTTGTAATGAAAAGTCGCATGAAAAAGCTCTAAAAGCACATGAAAGTTACTTTGTGTATGAATGTAATCAAATCTTTTGATAGCAGATCTCAAAATGTACATACACGATGATTTGTTTATGAATATGAAAAGCTCAAGTTTTTCATATAAATTCACTTACGCATACTTGCTTGTTGAAAGCATAAAAGAATCATAGCTCATAGCTAACTAAGGTATGTAAATTTATGTTATGAATAAAGCTTCTTGAAAAGCTTTAAAATCTCACATCATATTTCTTAGCGTATGAGAAGCACACCTATATAGAATTGTATGGCGATGCAGCTGAAAAGCTTATAGAAAAGCTTTAAAAGCATATAGGAGGTTTATTTTGTACGTATGTAATGCAAAAGCTTCTCGAAAAGCTATTAAAGCACATAGTATTTATATTATTTAAAAATGTACAGAAAAAGCTTTTAAAAAAGCTAAAAAATTATATATTAGACTTAGACTTTGTATTAAATTAAATGAAGATAAAAATCAACTGATATAATATTTACAAAATCTGAGAAGCTTTTCAAATTTCATCCATCTCTAATCTAAGATTTTGGCTCTGTTCAATCTCCAATCTCAACAGCTGGCAGCTTGAGCTGAGACTTAAACTTGCTTCAATTCAACTTCCAAGTAACTGATTGTGATAAGAATGTCAGATTAATCGAAGTGTGCGCTGCGAATGTCATGTGAAGTTTAGCCACATAATTGATAAATTTGCAATAAACTACTTGAATTATCTAAATTGCATTCAGCCGCCAGATGATTTTTCTCTGCACGCAAGTATATACTCTATATATATATATATATACATCTGGGCAGCAATTATTTGTCTCTGTGTGGGAATATTCCTTTGGCGAATGGCCGCAAATATTTGGCAGCGCTTCTCGCATATCTTGTGGCCGGGCGACGCTCGCAAAGTTGAGCTTATCTAAATGCCATTTGGTTGGAGGGCACAAAGTTGGTAGCAAGTGCTGGCTGCCATCTAGATATTTAGATAGCACACACATATAAGACAACCACTTGCGGTCAGCCCGGGCCCGGGCCACTGAGCTCAGTCTCAGTCTCAGTCTCAGTGTCAGCCTCTCAGTCAGGCAGTCAGTCAGTTGATAAAACTGTGGCCAAGGCTCAAATCCACTTGGGCCAAATGTAAATATTAAATTTGAGCATAAAAATAATACGCCAAAAGGAGATACAAAGAAAATGCTAAATGCTAAATGGAGACCAACTTCAACTGCTTCAACTTGAAATAGACTACATTGAAATATTGAGAAGAGCCCGGCTAAGCGTACTGCCAGCTGAACCAATCCCAGCTGGAGCGGAAGACGGAGCACGGAGCATGGAGCACGGAGCATGGAGCATGGACAGGGCGCTGGCATGCAGCCGCTATAAAAAGCTTTTGGCATGACTATGAAGTGCTAGCCAAAGGTCCTGACGCAATTGACGCTACGACAACGTCAACGACAAGGAGCGAACAAGTTGAGATAGCTGAAGCAGCGAGAGAGACAGAGAGAGAGAGAGAGAGAGTGGGAGTGGGAGAGAAAAAAATGGAAGACGACTCCATAATAATTTTATGCGCTTCCAAAAAACTTCCGCTCAGTCATAGCGTTGTGTTTCCGGCAAGGAGCGCCACGAAGACATTTTGCAAACACACACACACACACATTTACACACCCACACACACACACACATTTACACACCCACACACACACACACACACACATGCCGCCAAATTGCCATAGAATTTGTGCTTTACTTGGCCCGTCAAGCTCTTCCTTTATGTTCGCCTTCGTCGCTGGCTTGATTTTTGCCTCGTCGGACGTCTTAGACGGCTCTGGGGGCATGTGGAGGAAGGGTTTTTTTTTTTTATTTTATTTTATTTTTTATTTTTTTTTGCAGCAACTGGCAGCAAAACCGGCAACTGGCAACTGCGGGCTGCGGATTGCTGGTTACTGGGCACATGGCCTGACTGAATGAATGAATGAATGTTCAACTGTCACTTCCGTTTGCGAGGCCACCCACCCAACACCACACGCATTTGCTGACAACAGCAACAAGAGTGCGAACAACACCAACAACGGCAACGACAACGACATATCAGCATACATTCTTGCTGACGAGCTGAGGCAGCACCAGTAGCAGGAGTCGCAGGACGAGGCGTCGACATTGTAGTTGCTGCTGCTGCTGCTGCTGCTCTTGTTATTGTTGGTTAGAGTATGGTTGGTGTGTGGCAGGGAGCCTTGGCAAACGGCGACGAGTAATGACATATTCAAACGCAGCGCGAAGTTGTCGACGGGCGAAGGCGTCAACCTGCCCACCGCCATCGCAGTCGCTGTCGCCGTCGCTGTCGCCGTCGCTGTCGCCGTCGCTGTCGCCGTCGCCGTCGCTGCCGCCGCCCACTCAGCCAAACTGAAGAGACGTCAAGGCGAAAGAAAGAAAAATACAACAGAGAACCGGAGGAAGAAAAATAAAATAAAAAAAAACACAAGGAAGAAAAGAAGCGTAGAAGAAGCGTTGCCAGACATTTTGACAAAGCTGGCGACAAGGACGTACACTTGTAATAACATAAAAAGGATATTGTAAAACATTTTCATAAGTTCTGTCGCAGACGCTGCTTAGAAAATCGCATGGGGAGACACACACACACACACACACACACACACACACACACACACAGGGGGCTGGGGGCGGTGCTGGTAATGGGAACTATTCGCTAAACTGTGACTAAAGCGTTGCCAGTAGATGCAATTTTTTCTAAATGGATGTGTGTCGCTCTAATACATTGATCACTTGAGCTGCTGCCAGGCAGGAAGTGCTCAGTATCCGTTCCATATAATTGAACCATTCCAGCTTCCTCTCACACTCTCGCCCTCTTTACCTCTCTCGCCCTCTCGCTCCCTCTCTCTTGTGAGCAGGTAACAAATTAAGGTAGAGCTGTGGGTGCCTGACTAACACACATGTGAACAATTACCCAGGGTAACAAACAGTCTTGTGCAACACAGAGTCAAGCCAGAGACTCTTGGTATTGATGAGCTCGAATCTGAAGCTGAAATTTCCTAGAATTATACGAGGTAAGAGACAGCGGCATATGTTAGAGTGAGAGAGCTGCAGCTGGTAATAACTCAAATTGAAATTATTATTCCGATACTTTAACTGGATGCTAAAGAAGCAGACAAATTTTTCTCTGGGCAACTGATTATAATATTATTAAGAGCTACTCTATTGTTATTAGCTACTTTAGTCCCTAGTCGTGCCCAAGTATAGTTGGCATTTTGTAGTACTAAATGCTAGCACTTCAGTGTTGGATAAACCTGTAAGAGCTGTAAAATATATAAAAAAAAAGTTCGATTCAGACCTAAGTCTAACAGACGAAGTACTATGAAAGTATCGCAATGAATTTTCCGAGGAAAATCCAAAGTAAGATAAGAGAGAGCAGCATATGGTCGATTTGGAGAAGCGGAAAGGTTTTTAAGTGAATATTCAGATATGTTAAATATAAATAAAAGAAAACGAATGCCATAAAACAAATATTTTTCTAAAATAATTAATATATAGCCGATTATATAGCTAGGGAAACGAGCGATCTTTAGCTTCAATTTTAGAACTTTAGTCTAAACTTGAAAAAAACTTAAGCTAGTTGTAGTGCAAATTTTGACACTTCAGTGAATAATCTTTATCTAAAACTGAAATTATCGACAAAAATATATGGTAAGCGAGAGAGAGAGAGGGAGAGACAGAGAGTAGCATATGTTAAAGTGGGAGAGGTAAAAAGATTTGTAAGAGAATACTCTGATATGTGAACTGTGTTGAAAATATCATCTCTAGCAATGTGATCTTGTCGATAAATGTATATATTATATCTATGTGCCGAAGAACAATTATTAATCACAAATAAAAATTTGTTTTGTAAGAAAGACTGACGATTATATAGCTAGTGAGAAAAGCGATCTATAGTTACGTACAACTGAGGATCTTTAGTCTTTGCTAAGCATGAATAGAACTTAAGGAAGTTGTATTAGCAAATATAATTGCTTTAGTGTTAGTTTAAGCTCTTGCAGAGCTACCAAAAAAAGTTCGATTCGAACCTAAGTAGGACCTGGGTTTACTTATACTACTTTTCAAATCCGAAGTACTTAAACAAAGTACTACGAAAAGTAGTCATGAAGCAAGTTTCCAAGTAATGAAAATTCAACCATCAATTTAATTCAACTAAACTGAGCTAAGTCAACAACAATAATTTGTTAATTAGGGTTTTTCTTCTCTCCGTGTTGCCGCCATATGCTGAAATTTAGCTGCTTATTTTTTTTTTCTCCTACTTTTGCTTTGGTCATATTACGAATTGTCATATTCGCTTCAGGTTTTTCTACTCGCTTTTTTCTTTCTTTCTGTCAACAATGGGCCAAATTTGATGGCCATTCGAAATTCACATTTGGCTTTCTATTTGCCATTCGGATTTGTGGGCTAATTTGATGGCCCTCGCCCACTTTTCGCTCTATTCTTCTCAGTTCCTTTCCATCTATTATTTTTTTTTTTTTTCTTCTTGCTTTTTGGGCTGACTGCCAACCCTCGGTGCACACATGTAGTTTTCGGGCAGCTGGGCAGCCCTCAAGAAATAAATGGGCTACACTTCAACTTGAATGCGCTCTGGTTGGACTGTTCCATCAATGACTATTAATTGGCGTTCTGTTTGCCAAGCCAAGCTGGTGGCGGGGGCGGGGCCGGGGGTGTGGGGGGTTGGGGGTTTGAACGATATGGACGACGCTTCAGTTGCATTAAGGCGGCGCCATTAAAGCTCATTCGGAATGCAGGCCAGTTTGCCTATGCTGAGAGCTGCCTGCAGGCGAGATAGCCAAAACACGCCCCCGACGCCCCCCTTCCCCGCCTCTGCTACATGTGGACAAGTGGAGCACTTTAGAAGTGCCGCACATAGATTCTCATTCTCATTCTCATTTTCATTCTGTTTTTAATTTTCATGAGTTCGTTTTCATTTATATTTGTTGTCGTTGTCGTTGTTGTTGTTGCTTTAATGCCCATTTCCATTTGGCATGCAGCAAAGTGCGCTGCCATTTGGGGTCATCAGCGACGTCGTCGTCGTCGTCGTCGTGGTCGTGGTCTAATGATGATAGCTTGACAAATATTTATTGCTTAAGCATTTGAGTGCAAATATTTTAATTAGTCTGGCGACAACGGCAATGGCAACGGCCACAGTCAATAAGCTCATATAAAAAAGTAGTGTATGTATATGTTGCCACATGCGGCCGTTGGCTGTGGCTCTGGCAGCCCCGTGACCGCAGCTTAATCAACTGCAAAGCGGCTTTCAATTGCCTCCAATTAACCAAATTAACAATGGACCTCAGCGTTCCTACTTAAAGATATGAGAGCTTATTGAAGATACAGCAGCAGCAACAGCAACAGCAGCAACAGCAGCAGCAGCAGCAACAGCAGCAGCAGCAGCAGCAGCAACAGCAACAGCAACAGCAGCAGCAACAGCAGCAGCAGCAACAACAGCAACAGCAGCAACAGCAGCAACAGCAACAGCAGCAGCAGCAGCAGCAACAGCAGTAGCAGCCGCAGCAGCAGCAGCAGCAGCAGCAACAGCAGCAGCAGCAACAGCAGCAGCAGCAACAGCAGCAGCAACAAAAGCAGCAGCAGCAACAACAACAGCAGCAGCAGCTGTTGCAGCTGTTTTATAAAATCACTGAGAATTGGAAATGGAGACGACGCGTCAAAGGCAACGTTCAACCTGCAGCTTTGATCGCATCAGTTGTCAGAAATTATGAATGATTGACAGGAGCCGAGGGCGCAGGGGGAGGCGGGACTGCATAATTTGTGGCATGCAAAGAGCTAACAAAGCGACAGCACAGCTCATAAAAACAACGAAGCAGAAAAAAACTTTCGACATGCTGACGAGGACGCGTCAAAGCCGATCGAACAGGCATCGAAGGGTTCCGCTTGCCGCAGTAGCTGCCACAATTGCTGCTGTTGTTGCTGTTGTAACTGTACTTGTATTGATTGTGCGGCAGCAACAACCAGCAGCAACAACAAGCAGCAGCAGCAGCAGCAGTAACTTGAGCATGTTGCACTTCCGCCGGCTGTCGTTGCCAGACATTTTAGCAATTTGCAACGCCAGCAAATTGGGCCAAATTATGAGCTGGCAACAAAACTTGCCCCCCCTCACCTCACCTCACCTGCCGCCAGTATCAGGTGTGCAGCAAGGACGCACGAGCTGCACATCCATCAGCTCACAGCAACACTGCGAGCACATTGCCTCAAACTTCATCTCTTCGAGCCAAAAAGAAGAAGTTGAAGAAAATAAAAATAAAATACGAAATCTCTTACGATAATCGTTTTTCTTCTTTTTTTTTTTTAATTTGTTTTTTATTTCTATTTCTTGTGTTGCTTCAGTCATCATAAATCATTGGAGCGACGCTGAGAGACATTTCCAAGACGCAGTTACTAATTGTGTGCAGTTCAAAGTAAATTGAAACAGAAACAGAAACTTGTAGTCGAGTGTTGCCCAACCGATCAAGCCAAGCAGAGAATTGGGGCATGGTTTGAGGCAGGTGCTGGACTTAAAACAATGCTGCAAGCTTGCATAGCAAGAGGCTGGTTATAGCAATTGAGATTTGGTTTGACAGTGCTGCCAGATGGTTGGAAATTTGAGGTTACCAATATGAAAGTCGATTTGAATAATATCAATATAGAAATCTAGAACAAAATACTCCAGCTACAGAAAGTTGGGCTTTATGCATCTTTGGATTAGACTCTAAAAGGTTGCCAGAATATGAAAAATTTTTAGGTATAGGCAGGAAATTCTATAATAAATATGGTGTGATATATATGTATATGTAGTTACTGGATTTAAAACAAAGCTGCAAGCTTGAAAAGCAAGACTCTGATCAAAGTAATACAGATTTGGCTTTGCAGTGCTGCCAGATAGTTGGAAATTTGAGGCTACCGATATGAAAGTCGATTTGAATAATATCAATACCAGAAATCTTTAACAAAATACTGCAGCTACAGAATGTTTGGCTTTACGCATATTCAGATTGCTCTACAGGGTTGCCAGAGTACAGAAAATGTTCAAGTATAGACACGAAATCCTATAATAAATATAATGTGATATATATAAATATGTATTTATATAAATATATTTTAAAAAAAACATTTATTTTACTCTTAATTTGAATTTAATTGAATTGACCGAACAGGGCTGCCAGAATATTGAAAATGTTTAGGTATAGTATATATAATAAAAATAATATATTTATATTTACATAAATATATTTAAGATACCTTTAATTCTCTCAATAAATCCACTGTAATTTGAAATGTAGTGGGGTATATATGTTTTAAATAACAGATCAGGATAACTGTAGTCAGAACCGATCTGCGCACGGACAGACATATGAAAGGATGGACAGACGAATAGAAGAACAGACCGGTAGACAATTAAGGCTAGATCCATTCAGCTCTTCGTTCAGATCAAGAATATATATGTATAGTTTATAGGGTTTGCTACGCTTCCTTCTGTCTGTTACATAAATTCTAACAGAACTCTTAAAGGCAATTCAGAATTGTCATTTTCAATGCGTTCAGGCCATAAAAAGAAATAATAAACTTAGCATTAACAACTCCTGCTAAATTGAATGAATAGAGAATTCAATGAATAGCGAAATGAATGAATAGAATGGATGATATAACTCAGTCCTACTATGATTTGTAAAGATTTTACACATTATCTATGCTAATTTTAAATGACTAGAGAACGTTATAGCTGATTTATAAAGCTTTCACATTTGATCTATGCTCGTTGTGAATGTCAAGAGAGTGATATAGCTGACTCTTAATATGATTTACATAGATTTTTTTTATCTATGTTCATTTTTACCAATCCAGATCAAGATCTTTAACTAAAATATATTAATAATAAAAAGTTCTGTCAGTTTAAATTTGATATACAAAAAAAAAATTGCATTTTCATTTAACATAAATTGCCTTTGATCAGTTTTGTTATTTCTAAAACTGTGATTCGTTGCTGATGCTGTCCGATTTTATATAGGAGGAAATCAAATAAATATAACTCAAATTTGGGATATTTTGACTAAATCGAAGTCAGAAAAGTCTATTGTGAATGACAACTTGATTCTCGATATGTAGCTCCACAAAGTGAATACCTTAACTCTAAGTGACTTGAAGCCTTGCTTCAACTCTGAAATTTTTAAATTTAATTAAATAAAATTTTATTAATTAAATTTTAAAACTTTAAAATTGTATAAATAAATAAAAATTTTTAATTAAATTTTAAAATTTTATTTATTTATTAATTATTTTGAAATTTTATATAAATAAAACTTTGTATTATTTTTTTTTTCAATTTATTTAAAGTCAAGTTGAATAAAATTTTTTAAATTAAATTTTAAAGTTTTATTTATTTGTTAATTATTATGAAATTTTACATAAATAAAAATTTGTATTATTTTTGCTTTTATTTTATTTAAAGTTAAGTTGCCGTTGGCTGCCTTAACTGAGTCAAGCTGTCAAGCTGCAAAGGCGTCTGGTCAGCCAAATGTCAGCCGCAACTGGGGGGCACAGCCCACACACACACACACACACCCTTACACACACACACACACACACACACACACACATACAGACAATGAATATGCAAAGGTTAAAGTTCGTTTAGGGACTGAAGTCGAAGCGCTCTCGCAGCTCCTTAATGGCTTTGCCGTTGCATAGCTGCTGCTTGCAATATTTACGCACATGTTGAGCAACATTTGGACAAACCAAAAAACAAAACTAAATTAAAACTGAGAGGGGGAAAAAAAAAGAGTGCAGCATGGGGCATGCAGCAAAGTAAAAGTGACAAATGCTGCGGCTGCGGCTGCGGCATGGACGGGCCAAAAGCGGTTTATGGTCTAAGCTCTACTCACATTTTCAGCTGTTGCCAATTGTTGTTATGGCTGTTGTTTGTTGTTGCTTGTTGCTGTTGCTGTTGCTTGTTGCGGCTGCTGCTTGTTGCAAGCTCAAATGTCAGGCCAGTGCAGCAACAGACACATAAAAAAAAAAAAATCCTGCTGAATTGCTCGCAAATTTCACTGGCAATTTTTATAATATTTCATTTATTTGTTGTCGTTGTTGTTGTTGTTGTTGTTGTTGTTGTTGCTGTTGTTGTTGTTGTTTAGTGTTGCACCTTGCGGCTGCGGCTGCTGCGGCGCCAATGCATGCACTTCATAACTCTACTGAGATTGTGGCAATTGCAGCAGATAACACACTGGTAATCCACACCGCAGTTTTCTTTTCTTTATTACTTTTTATAAAAACTTTTGCGAGACACTTGAAAAAAAATAATATTATTCATTTATTTTTTTTTTTTAACATTCAGTTGAATGTCATTTTTTATAATTTTTGTTTCTATTTTGAATTGTGTACAAAAAAAAAAAATTCTATAAGTAATTGTATATAAACAAACGCACGTTGTCTGTGAGTTGAGTTTTACGAGAATTACGACGAGGCCGTCGAGTAAATCGGTTCGTGCTTAAGTCCGCCGACACGAAACGCACGCCACGAGCTAACGAAACGCAATGCGAGCAGCAGGTGAGGGTGCAGACAGAGATTCAACCAAGGCGGCGCATCGAGCCCAGCGCCTGCAACACGAACATGTTCGAGCGCGTTCGAACGGCGCTGTTGAGGCGCTCTGTTAACGCGCTGTTGTTGCGCTGTTAAGAGTTGGGCGACGAGCGGCTAGATGAGAATTGCATTTCGAGTGTGGTGGAAGAATTGTTAGAGCTGATGAGTTGAGATCGAGCGAGATGAATTGAGCGACTGATCAATCTTTAGGGAATGTATCTAAGAGCAGCATATATTATAGTTTAATATGAGCAATCTATGCTCTCTTTGAGTATTCTGAGAACAGTGAAGTAAAGTAAATAGCAGATTAATTGATTGGATCATAGCTAAGGCTTAAGGCTTATGAGTCCTATCAAGCTAGTTTGATTGATTGATCAATCTATGAGAAGTATATACAGTTTTGGTCATAAAAAAATTAGTGTTGCACTATTCAAAAAATTAATGATACTAAATGAACCAAAGGATGGAAATTATATAAACAGTATAAACATAATACTTAAACATAATGAAATAAGACTAATTTTAAATAGTTTTTAATAAAATAAATTAATAACAAAATTAAATAATAAAATAAAATAAAAACTTTTTATTATTTTTTTCATCTTTTAGTGGTAATTTCTTTTTTTTTATTCAGCTGTAAGCCTTGTTTTTAGTTCCCTGACAGTAGCTGCTACTATTTTTGTGAACGACTAAATTTTAAGAGCTCTTCGTTCTCAAGTCCTGAAATTTTATAAGTTTCTGATACAGAAATATGGAAATTAATAGCAATGTACAGGGCTGTCCATATTTATTTATTTATTTATTTTATTTTTTTTTTTTTTAACAAAAGAAAAACAATTTTTTAATTTTGACGTGAATAATCATTTTATTTGCTTCAAGTAGATTTAAATGTAATATCTCAAAAAATTGTGGTTTGTTTTTATTAAAAAAAAAAAAAAAAACATGAGTCCATTAAATAAGGGCAACCTCAGATGGGCCGAATATGGACAACCCTGTATAGTTATTTCAATACTAATTTCAAAATATCACTAAATTTTGTCGCTTGGCTGTCCTACTATTTCTAGCTGAAGTTTCTGAATTTGTTAAATCTAGATTGATTGATTGATCAATATAAAATGAACAAAGTTAAGAGAACAACATTTATATGTTTTGTTTATACTCCCTCTCTTTCTGTCTCAGTCTAACTCTCTTTCTCCCTCTCCCTTACTGTTACCAAGATAATCTCTAATACATAGTATATCTGCACCTCCATGTTCACTGTGCTGCTTTAAGCAATTTATTTGACAAGTTTTAGCCCAGTTTGGTCGCCTGACCCGCTCTGGCTATCTGGCTGGAGTCATCGCTTGACGCTGATAATTCCCGGTTCGATTCTGGGCCTGGGTGTCAGTGGAAGAAGCGTTGGCTTCCATTCGTGGCCAACTGCTGTTCATCATTAGGATGATTGCTGGGGATATCATTTGGCGTTGTTTCCTATAATTTAGCTGGCTTTGGCCCGGTCATTGCTGCGCCGCTTGGCGTTTGCCACTGAGGTAGTCCCCGACTCTATCCAGAGCCAGTTTCCAGCTTAATTGTGAATTTATGGCCGCAATTGTGTGTGTGTGTGTGTGTGTGTGTGTGTGTGTGTGCGAGGCTAGGCTTGGGTGGGTGAGTGGGGCGGCAAAAGGCGTGCGAAGAGGTGGACTTTAAGCACAGCGTGGGTTTTTGGCCAATTGCAACGGCAACTGCAGCAGCAACTGTTGCCCAAAATTGAAGAATTCGCCTGAGGTCAATGCTGTCATGACACTCAGTCGAAATCTTTGCTTTTTATTTGATACCCTATGGACATTATGAAGGGAGTAGATTAGTTTGCTGAGGAATACTTTGATCACTTTTCAACTAGATAAAGAATTATAAAAGTATATGACACATAGATATTATAAAATATCATGGACAGGAAGAGTTTCGACTATGTTTATCGATAAATATTAAATAGAGGGACTATCGCTTAGACTCTGACTACTCTACTTCTGCTGTCATAAGTATAATCAGTCGAGTATAAATACAAATGGGTATCGAACGACTGAATGTAATATCGATATATAACACGATCAATATCGATACATTAACGATAATATAGATAATGATAAATAATTATAAATATCGATATATAATTACGATAAGTAATCGATTCATAATAACGATATTTATATAGATTCTCTATATAATGCCGATAAATATCGATTCACAATACCAATAATTATCGATATATGATACCGTAAATATATATCTCTATATAATAAGGATATATATCGCTGCTAAATACCTATATTCATCAATATATATATATATCGATTTGATAACAAATGATATATGAGCTCTAACCACTTTATTGTAATACTCGTCTAATGCAATGCTTCTCTAAAGGTCTCTCTCTGGAGAGCAACTCCGACTGCAACTAGCTGCTCCACACAGGGTATGTGCTAGTCGGGCCAACTGCTAATTGGAGTAATCTTGTTCCTGGTTTTATGTTTAGCTTTTTCGTTAGGCCGCAATCAAAGTCGCAGCTGTTGCACCCACAACTGCTGCTGCTGCTGCTGCTGCCCGACTTAGGCAGGCAATCAGAGCCGGCAACATCTTGCTTGAGGCGCTGGCATATGGTGCGATCGTGAATAGGCGCTTGTGTCTGGCACAGGTTTTGCCAAAAAAAAAAAAAAAAAAAGCATACAAAAAACACAAGAAAGAAAGACAAAAAGGTAAAGACTTAAAGGGGAAGGCAAAGCGGAGGGGAGCTAGGATGCTGGAAGACGACACTGTGGGAGCCCTTTCCGAGATGCGACGTGTTAATCAGTTGTCTGCATGATGCGCCGATTCTGAGATGAGGCATAATTGAATCGATACACAATGGACGAGCGGACGAACTGACAATGAGCAGAGATATGTGTGCATGTTCTCGATAGGAAATGTTTATTTTAACTTTTTGTGTGGAAAATTTATGGCACGACGCATCGAGCGCAATTTAAACTACGCGTGTGAGTGCGAGATGTGAGAGAGACAGAGAGAGAGTAGGAGAGAGAAAGAGAGAGAGAGAGAGAGAGAAAGAGGGAAAGAGAGGATGTTCGATGTTTAGTTTTTGAATCCCCTTGCATTGGTATATCTTCAGTGATAAAGTGTTTGCGCCACGTTGCGCTTCATCCAATTTTCTCTCTTTCGTATGATTCTCTGTGTGAGTGTCTGTGTGTGTGTGTGTGTGTCTGCTTCTATTTTTTTGGTAATTGTCGTGTAATTTATGGTCCACGCATGGGAATATCAATGTTTTCTGGTCTATATTTACACACACACACACACACACAGCTAGACAGTCGAAGAGCGAGAGTGATGCCGATGCCGATGCGAGAGGCTGTTACACTTTGGTTCGGGGGCCTACACGCTTTTGTTTTTTTTTTCTGCTGCTGCTAGCAGCCTCTCGCAATTGTTTATAAACAATCGACACCATCGACAGCTATGCTGGGATAGGTCATGGAAGGGAAGAACTTTTTGTACAATCTGAAATACTAGAAATAAATAATTGCTTCAACAAAAACTGATCATTCTAGTTTTCTGATCAAGGCTTAGGCAACTGCTAAGGCAGTTCTTTTTAAAGAACTTCAGCTTAAGATTCTACTTGACTTTTCTGAGCCTAAAATGCAAATACTTAAACGGCACTCACGCTCTATCTTGTCACTTATAGCTGAGACTTATTTCAAAGCCTCTTCCTCCCGTTAGCTTATTTCCTGTGTTCTTTGGAAACATTTTAGTTGATTCCTTTTGCCCCCAATTCCAATGCTCAGTTTGATTGATTTTCTTTCGTTTTCCCTCAGTTTGCTTTCAAGTCTCTTAGCAGTTGTTTGCTTGACAAAAAATCTACTGGAATCTCCCAGTTTCACAGAACTATGTAATATTTCCGTTATGCGACTAATTTAGATTCAACGGACGACAGGCGCTTGGTAGTAGCTGCTGCTGCTATTGGAGTTGGGCATCGTTGTGCCATGTTCTATGTTTAAAACGCGACACCCCACAGCAATTAGAAATTCTTGGGGCCGCTGAGCCCCCATCACCAGACTTCGGCGCAGACTTTGTACTTCGAGTGCGGCTATTTCTAGCAGCCAGTCCACGAAACTGCTGGAATCAGGCATGCGGTTGGGGCTGCGACTGGGACGGGGTTGGGCGCTTGCTGAATTCAATTTCATCAAATCAAATGAAATCTAATGTAATCCCTTTTACGCCCGACGCGTACGCAATGCATGGCCCGCCCACTTTAATGCCAAACTCCCCATTTAGTTGACAGTTTTGCTGTTCATTAGACAGCTGTCCACAGTTGATGCTGCTGCTGCTGCTGCTTCTGGTGGTTTGGGACATTGCTTAGACCATGGTCCATGGCAACAGCCAGTCAATGTCAAAGCTATTTGCAAAACTCGTGCCGTAGTCGTTTTTGCTGTCGCCATCTCATCTCATCTCAGCTCTTGGCTGCATGCCCCAGCCTCCCTTTACTCCATCTCTTACCCTACTGATTGTTGTCAGCCAGCGGCAGCAGCAGCGGCAGCAGCAGCGGATGCAACGTTGCTTAAAATATCAGCCATGTCGCTTTGGGGTGGCCTCTGCCCGTGTCTGGGCCTGAGAGTATGGGTCCGGGCTCTGCCCCCGTATTCCGGACAGCTGTATTTCATTCAGATGGCGGCGGTTGCCATTTGGCACGCTTCTTCCCCAGCAACAACAACAGCAACAGCAACAACGACTGCAAATGAGTTGTGCCAAATTCAAGGGCGTGCAGCCCATTTTATGGCACGAAAGCCAAGACGCCGCCAATCTAAACCAATTCCATCCAATCCTATGCAGGGCTATTCCCTGTGCTGCCAGCCGAAGCATTTGCACTATTTTTGAACGTCCGGCCGTATCTTGTTTCGTCTTAGTATACCCTGTAAGGCAGAGGGTATATCGGTTAGAGAAGAGCAGAGAAGAGTAGAGTAGGGTAGAGAAGGGTAGAGTAGAGTAGAGTAGAGTAGGGAAGGGGAATAGTAGGGTAGGGTAGAGTAGAGTAGGGAAGAGTAGAGTAGAGTAGGGTAGAGCAGAGTAGGGAAGAGTAGAGTAGAGTAAAGAAGAGTAGGGTAGAGAAGGGTAGAGTAGAGAAGAGTAGAGAAGAGTAGAGAAGAGTAGAGTAGAGTAGAGAAGGACAGAGAAGAGTAGAGTAGAGTAGAGTGGGGAAGTAGAGTAGAGTAGTGTAGAGAAGGGTAGAGTAGGGTAGAGTGGAGTAGGGTAGAGAAGAGTAGAATAGAGTAGAGAACAGAATAGTAGAGTAGAGTAGAGAACAGAATAGTGGAGTAAAGTAGAGTAGACTAGAGTAGAGAAGAGTAGGGTAGAGAAGGGGTATTTGATCGTCGGATATTTATCGGCGTCTTTTTGGAAAGGGGTTGAGGGGCTGAGTTTTTATTATCTGGAGGCTGGAAGCCTCGTGAAATACCATGAGGAGCGCTGCCAGCGTCGCTTTTTATGTGTGTTTACTGTGAAATTTATTTTTAATTTAAGCGACGCGCTGCCTGCAACTGGAGTGACTGTAGAGAGCGAGAGAGAAATAGAGAGATAGAGTGAGAAAAGAACACGGCAAAACATTTAAACAGGATGCAGCAGCAGCAGCAGCAACAACAGCGGTGGCTATGGCAACAAGGGCAGCATCCCCTTCATTCCTTGACTGCATCCCCATTGGCGACCAAGTCGAGTCAAGTCATGCAGCCGAGCTGAAATTGCTTAAAAATTGCCAGACAGTGCAAATATGTTTCGGGGGAGAAATGGCCCGGGGCCCGGCTGTTTGCCATTGCCATTGCCATTGTTGTTGTTGTTGTTGGTGTTGGTGTTGGTGTTGGTATTGGTGGTGGTGGTGGTGGTGGAGCTGGAGCTGGATCTCCGTTCACTGTTGCCAGCCTCGAGTTGACAGCGGCAGCAACAAATAGTTTGCCCAAAAAAAAAGCAGAATAAAACAACAACAACAACAACAGCAACGCACAAAGATCAACTGCTGACTGCCTGCCTACCCACTGACAATCCCCCCCTTTTAAGAGCTGCTCCTCTGCTGCTGCTGTTGGCGGGACGTCATGGGGCCAGCTGTCAGTCTGGGCGCATTAAAATGCAAAAGCATTTCATTTGCCGCCTCGCAGACAAAATTCAAAATCAGCAAATTACGTGCCAGCAGAATGGCGGGCCATGTAACTAACACTTGGCAAACTGCAACAGCAGCAGCAGCAGGAGGAGCAGCAGAAGCAGGAGGAGCAGCAGGAGCAGGAGCAGCAGCCACCCCTGGGGCGGTAGAACCTTTCTCCAATTGCCATGGCCAGGGCCATTGCTAACCCTCTCCCGACACCCGCTTAAGACGACATGTAATTATCGTTGGCAAAAAGGGAATTTGCAGCGTGAATGTCACCAACGTTGTCGACACGCAGCCAAACGGTGACTGCATCAGGCAGAGTCAGTCACAGTGACTGTGATCAGAACAGAAATATAAGAAATCACAATTCAAGTTAAATTTTTTATTGTGGGAGAAGTTGAGCTCAGCTAGGTGGACTAGGCCACAACGGATCTACATCGGATATCATAGGACCTACATCGGATCTACATCGGATCTCATAAGACCTACATCGGATCTACATCTGATCTACATCGGATCTACATCGGATCTAGATCGGACCTACATCGAACCTACATCGGATCTACATCGGATCTACATCGGATCTACATCGGACCTACATCGGATCTACATCGTCCCTACATCGGACCTTCATCAAATCTACATCGGACCTACATCGGATCTCATATGACCTACATCGGATCTACATCGGACTTACATCTGATCTACATCTGATCTACATCTGATCTACATCGGATCTACATCGGATCTACATCGGATCTAGATCGGCTCTACATCGGACCTACATCGGATCTACATCGTCCCTACATCGGACCTTCATCAAATCTACATCGGACCTACATCGGATCTCATATGACCTACATCGGATCTACATCGGACTTACATCTGATCTACATCTGATCTACATCGGATCTACATCGGATCTACATCGGATCTAGATCGGATCTACATCGGACCTACATCGGGCCTACATCGGACCTTCATCAAATCTACATCGGACCTACATCGGATCTACATCTACAAGGGCGGGCGAGAGCAGCATAGGAAAAGCTATTAGTAAACCTCTACTATGGCCATAAACTGTCGGAAAACTCATATAGATTTGAAAAGTGAGCACGCCCTTTAGCTAATTAAGATAGCTTCTTTAATGGCTCAGTTTATGGCGCATAGCTTAACTGCTGAGATCGCTGCTCGCTTTGCAGTAAGTGAAGTATTTTCCTAAATAGGAATTCTATTTGTTCACTAGCTCATCTCTATTTCTGCTGGTCACACAAAAGGTGCCTCAAGCACCACCACCATCGCCGTCTGAGCGGGCTTAGAAAAGTGCTCAATGCCTCGTGACTGGCAACAGCTGCGAATGGATACCGGGCCCCAATGCCAATCGGCATTTGTTAATGAAGTCGGCTCCACTCTTAGTGCTTCCCGGGCGGGTGTGAGTGGGTGGTTGGCCAGGCGAGTGAGTGGGTGAGTGGCCCCTGTTTGCATACGTGTTGGTATTTTGCACTCACTGAAGTTTATTTAAATTTTACGCCCGCCTTTCAGCTGGAGCTCTTCTGGCTTCCCCTCGTCAAACACCGTCTGTCGCTCAGCTCGGTCTCTCTCTCTCTCTCTCTCTCTCTTTCTTTTACTCTCGTCTCTGTCTGTCTAGCTGTCCAGCCATCCGATTACTTTCGCTGTCTAAATAATTTCGCAAAACGGTTTCGGGTTATTTGAGCTGTGCTTTGGGGCCGCCTCAAGGTGAATGGCAAGCGAACGGGCGAACGAACGAACGAACGGTAATTACTTAAAATCAACCGCCTGCTGCCACCCCCTGCTTGGACACGAAATCGGACTCGAACTCGAATTCGAATTCGCACTCGCACTGAGACTCACAGCTGGAATCGGAGTTGGAGTTGGAGTTGGAGTTGGAGACAAAGTCGTGACTGGGGATCTGTGACTGTTACTCCTGTGTGCGTGCGCCGGTTTATGGCACTTTTGGGAGCGGTAGGCGGGTGGGCACCGTCTCTGCACTTGAGCGGCTGCTGGCCATTTGAAAAAGTGAAATGTAAGTAATTAAAATTGCCAGCAAACAGGTTACCCGATACCCGCATGTCAGACAATAGTTTTGTGCCTTGTCAGATCAGGAGCAGGGGTTGCACTTGCTGATTAGGCTCCAATATATTGGTGTTGATGTTGCCCCCGACTCCTTACCCGACTCCTCCTTCCATCAGCTAGTGTCAACAATTACATTGCGTAGGTTCGCACGCCCCAATCACAGACCTCCCCCCCCCCCCCATCCATGCCATATCAGAAACAGTTCCCACTCCCTCAGCCTTCGTCTCAGTAGAAATCCGAGTGGGTCTCAGTGGGTTCCTGCTCCTCCCACTCCCCCAAGCATTCAATTGAATTGGAGCATTGTTTGTTTCTGGAAATGCTCGCTCCGCTCTGTGCCCATCTACATTACGTATATTATTTTTTCTTTTTTTTGGCTGTTTGTTTTTTCAGTCACGGCTGCCGAAGAGGCTGCAAAAACGCCGAAAAGGCACGTAGCTCATTGCCGGAACAGCAAACGGAGCCGTGGCCCTGGCACTTTACCACGTTGCCTGCCACTTTGCTTTCATTTCATTTCGTTTCGTTTCGTTTTCGATTTTCCATTTCTTTATGAAAATTGCTGATAATCACACAAAGCAGCAGCAGCAGCAGCAACTCCTCTGGCAACAGAGTCAGAGACACGTCATGCCGAAGTGCGAAGCCGAGACACTTGCCTCGCAGATCACTCGATATATACTTATCTCTAAGAAGGGACAGGGCAGGGCGAGCGAAGGGCGTATGAAGTTTTTCTCATTTTATTTTTTACATTTTTTTTTTTTTTTTTTTTTTTTTTTGGGCAAGTGCTTTTGAGCTGTGTGCTGTGAGCTGTGGGGGCTGTGATTGAAAGTGATTTCGAAAGTGGCAGCGAGTGTGAAGATTATAATTGTGTAGAGCATAGAGCACATAGCACTGAGAGCACAGCATGCCAGGCAGCGCGCATCGAACTCTACAATCTGAGACACCACAGCCACAGCCACAGACGAGTCTACTGCATATGCAAATGATTCCCTCGATTAGACTGAGGCTAGGTCAGCTGGATTGCCTTTCGATATCGTATTAGTTCCATGCTCGCTTGCTCGCTGCAGTTCCTCTTTCAAAGTTGGCCAAGTACTTATTTTGACTACAGCCGGCATTTGCTTTGATTCGAACATCCACTTTGTTACCATATACATTTGAATAGCTGAATTTGTGAATGCTAGTAGTCGTGTTGCCAGCTGTTGAGGTTCGAAATAAGCTAGATTGCGAAAAAAAGTAGGCAAAAATGGGCTAAAATTTAAAAATAAAATACTGGAACAGGAAGCTAGATGCTATTCCAGCATTTATTTTAAAATTTTACCCTACTTTTATTTATTTTATTTTTTTAATAAGTGAAAGAAAGCATACGAAAATTAACTGAAATGTCAGCAAATTACTTCAAATGGACTGAATTAAATCAGATTTATGGCTATAGGCTATGCCATTTTCAAATATGCTAGATCTAGCCTGAAAAAGGCTAAATTGGTTCGCTCAATGCAAATGATACAAATGGAAAAACTTGCTTACTTCAAGCACATTTTAATCAACTCTGAATGGCGCCACTCGAAATGAGCAGCAGAGAGCCAGATAAAGAGAGTGTGTGAGAGAGAGAGAGAGAGAGAGAGAGAGAGAGAGAGAGAGAGAGAGAGTCGGCACCGAAAACGCATCCTGACTGCGGCATAAAAACATGTTTAATAAATGAAATTGTCATACACGATGGGCTTCTGATGTGGCGTCTCGCTGCGAAGGGGCAAACAACTTAAGATGACAGCCTCAACGTCTATGCCTGAAGATCTTCATGATGTTGATGCTGATGATGCTGATGATGATGATGTTGGTGCTGCAAGCTGACAATGACAATGTTGACGTTGTCGCTGCCTCTGCTGATGATGATGACTTTGAATGACTCAACTCAGACGCTGCTTGCCTTTCGCCATATTGAGCACACATCGAGAGAATCCAAAATCAGAGCTCCTTCCCCCATGCTGCACTCTATCATTGGAGCTAAGTGTAATTATTAGAAGCAGACAGCATTATCATTATGACTGACTGATAAAAATAATGTACAACATTCTCCCACTCTCTTGCACTACCCCTCTCTCCCACTCTCTCTCTCTCTCTCGCGCGCTTTGGGGGAGCGCTTTTTGTGCTCACGTTGAAGTTTAGCCTCAGCTTCGTCTGTCGCCAGCAGCCCCAACCCCATCCCAACCCCATCGCAACCCAACTTGGCTCCAACTCGTATCTCCATTCAGACATTATTTTCATTGAATCGCTTCATGCTCGGAAATTTATTGTTATTATTAGTCGAGCGGGCTGCGGCGGGGTTATTCACTTCGCACTCTTCAAGCTATTTTCATTTGTGGCTTGATGTGTCGCCAGCTCTGCTGCTGCCTTTTCTGTTTCGCTTTTTTGTTTCTTTTTTGTTTCTTCATTTTTTTCATTTCGGGTTCGAGTTCGGGTTGAGTAAAAATTTATGTGAAAATTCATAATTGGATTATGGCATTTTCAGCTCTTTCAGCGGTCGTTGGCGTCGCCTTTGCGCGACCAGCTTGAAGGGGGTCCCTCTTCGACTTCGACTTCGACTTTGACTGCTGCTATCTGCATCTGCATCTGCATCTCCAGCTGTAGCTGTAGCTGTTTAAGTGAATGAGTCTTGCCGCAAGTGACAATGAACTTGAAAAGAAACCAAAAAGTCTCGTTCACATTGCAACTAGCTGCCATTTATTTTGTCTATATATTTTTTTGGATATTTTGACTTGCTCAGCAAAGCGAATTGCTTTGCTTAAGCCCTATTAAAGTGGCTACAATGAGACCTTGCTTGATTGTCTTTTTTTTCTTCTTTTTTTTATAGTAATAAGTATATGAAAAACAATCAAGCTTAGTCTATTACACAATGTCTCTAAGCAAGAGCTTAGTTAGCAGAGTTAAAAGCGTTTTCAGTTTTCCTAAACTTGAGTTATTTTGATTATCTGTCTTTTTAAATTGACTGATATCATTAAAGATTTGCTTAAGTGGGGGTAAGATTTTCTTTTGTAAGAGTTGAGCCCAGACGATAACAACACCGTTTTCATATTTTTGTAATGTTTTTCGTTATGAATTGAATTTTTTGTCATTTTTGCATTATATAAATATTTATTAAAATAAATACAGATTAGTGTTCTGTTGCCTTTCAGGTAGCCCAAGCTAAACAGAAATCAATTAAATGTATATTTTTAAGGCATAGCTTGTGCTTATGGAAGCATATAGAAGAAACAGTTATAGACTGTAAATGTCAAGGGACTATTTTATAGACTTTAGTTGAAGATGGGATCTAGCAGACCTAGAGGATGTTTGCATCTGAGTGAGCTCCTTGTTCTATGGGCTACAATACTTTGACGATACTTAATTTGACAGACAATTTTGGCTGAAAGGATCTAGTCTCCAGCTTGGAAATCTCCAAGTTTTGGCATCTTAAGGTCACGCTCATTGTTCTTGTCTGTCAAGGGCTAGAGGCATTTACCTAATAAACTGATGAATTTCAAACAGATCAGCTAACAATCCAATCGTAATTATTTTCTGTCTAGGAGGTCTGTTCGCAAAGTATCGCGAATGATAAATTTCCACAGTTAACTTATTTACGATATTCAAGTCGATATATTCGATATACTCATTTGGCTCACTTATGCCGACAAGTTGGGACATTTGGAATGCTTAGATTTTTGAATAGGCCCCAAGAATCTATATTCAATTTTGTTGTCAAAGAGCACAGACTAATGACGTCGCAGGAATCTTCAACTTTTGCCTCAATGCGAGGAGCTGAAGAGGTCCTTAAAAGGACGCAGCGACGCTATGGCTGATGAGCTAAAGACGACAGCAATTCCCTGAACCCAGAAAAAAAGTCACTAGTATTTGAAATACACTTTTTGTAACTTAAAAGAGAAGGGGGTGGATTTTGGGTGGAATAATAAAATAAATTATATTAATAATTAGTCTGTGAAAACAGAAATCACCTAAAACTCTCATTACTTTTTGAACACACCTCTTATATAAAACTTTTATTGGCTAATAAAAAATATATAATCTCCAGACATTATTCAGTTGCAAAGGAAACTTAGGAAAAGATTTTCGTAAGTTTCCCTTGTAACTGAATAATATCTTAAGGTTTCCTGCTTCCACAAAAATGATAATACAAATAAATAAAAAACCAGGTTGAAAATACTCTGGGATCATACCGAAAGGGGTTTATAAGGGCTCATGAAATTTCTATTTCTAAATCAAGCGAATCCGAATTGAAATTGGATTTGATAAAGTGAGTAAAATGGGCAAATGGAAAGCTAAATGGATTCACGACTTTAAAAATACGCAATCTTGTCGTAACTGAAATGCCGCCCTTTATCTCCCTCTCCCTCTCCCTCTCCCTCAATCTCTCTCCGTCTCTCTTTTATTTTTTAGATAAAATATGCATGCGTTTAAATGCGTTACAATAAATTTTTGATTTATTTGCGACGCCATTGACTGAATTTTAAATTACCCCGATTTATTTCAGATTTTTATATATGAGCAAAAAAAAAAAAAAAAAGAAAAAAAAAGTGAAACAAGCAGAGAGAGAGAGAAACAGCAGCAAAGCAGCTGCCATGCAAATTGAGTGGATATGGATGTTGAATCGGGCTAAATCTGTGGGCCGTGTTTGTAAATGTGGCTCTTAGGATCTGGAAGCGGTTCAGGGCAACACCTAGAAATAACAAACTCTGCTTTTAACGAACGCTGCTTTTTATACTCATTCACGAAAGTGAAGTGAGCATATTGGTTTTGTGCAATGTCCGTCTTGCTGTCGGTCCGTCCGTCTGTCCGAATTGTATTGAAGCAGTGACTTGAAATTTGACACATATACTTGTGTATACCCTCGCATTATAAGGTGTAAAGGTTATTCCGATCTGTTTACTAGGGGCGTATCAAATCGAAAAATACTCTTTCCGATTCTTAAAAATCATGTCAGTTGAAGTGCTACAGAGTTGAAACTTGGAATAGATACTCGGATTGAAAACACGAATTCAAAAAGATATGGCTAATATATGTACGCCCAATGGAGGCGTGGCAAATAGGGTAAAACTGTATCTAGAACGACTAATGTTGACATCCTCTATTGATATTAGTATTGAAATAATATATATACCTATTGGGGGCGTGGAAAATCGGTAAATGGTTCTGGCAGCGGGAAAGAATATTCTGAGCTCGGTAAAGCCCGACTGCAACGTTATTACTTGCTTTTTTGTTGCTTTTCATATAGTGATTTGTCCAGCTAAATATATATATATATATATAGAGATATATTTTATGATTGGCATTTTGCAGTTATTTTGGATGTGTTTCGATTCAGCTGCAAATTGGCAAATGAAAAATGGGAAAACATTTCTCACAGCTTCGTCAGCGTGGCACTTTTGTTTTCATTTGATTTAATTCGCAGCAATTCAATTTATGCGATGTCGTTAGTTAGTTGATCTCTAAATACATATATATGTATATATATATATGTATATATATAAATATACTTGCAACTGTGGCATAACTGTTTATAACAATGCTTTTTTCTCTTTGTTTTTGTTTTCGTTTAGCCCTCCGTTCGTTTGGTAACTTAATTAAGTCGGCTCATGTTAACCTAAGCGCAGCTTTTACTTTGCCATGGGAAATGGCGCGACGCGGCGTCTTTAAATGAAAAGCGAGCTGCGACAAGGTCTCCTCCCCGAAAAAAAAAAAAAAAACAGAAAAAAAACAGATGAAGAAGAAGAAGCAGCAGCAGCAGCAGAAGGCATGTATAAACGGCAACAAATTATCAAAAGTAAACAACAACAAAAAAAAAATCAAAGTGAAAGAAAAATGGGGGAAAACGGAGTCCAACTGAAATAGTGGAGGCTGGTAATTATGCCGTTTGTTTGTCGCTTGGCCGCATTGTTTCACATGGCTCGAATTGCGGACTCTGCAATGGAAATCGGCTAAGGTTAAAAGCTAACTGAATTAGATGTGTACATACAGATTATATATGTGCATACGTATATGCATATATCATCTGCAACTAGAGGTACTGGAAGATCTTGCTTAGCTTATTATACAAATATCCATATCGTAATATTACGATATTCACATTTAGATTGAGTTGGGTCTTTAAATATTACTCATATCATTACTTAACTTTAATGACAATACATCGCAACGATATTCAAATATATCGTAAGCTGTCCTTTGTCATATATGTATAAGGAAGATCTTGTCTTTCATCAATATTATCAATATTTGAATATCGTATTAGAATATTTAAATGAAACTTATGTGACTACACTTATAACTTCTCATATATCAGAATGAACTTCTGTATAAATATTCAAATGAACTTTATTGCTAATATATCAATATCGTAATCTTACAATATGCAAATATAGCAATACCTATACAAATAATATATACCAAGATAAATTTGCACATCAGCAAGAAAATCAATTACATTATTCATATATCAATATCGTATTAGTACGATATTCAAATGTATTTTGATTTGCATCATATATATATGTTTTTTGTTTTGAAAATGTTCTTGAGTATCTTTTGCCATAAAAATATGAATATCGTAATAGTACGATATTCAAAAAACTTATCATTTTTATCATACGACACACATGTTTCATATACTAAATGGATAATATAATCAATATAGAAATATCGTAATATTACCATATTCAAACGAACCTATTATAACCATACCTCTTATCTTGAATATCGTACGATAAACTTCTACTATATCAACAGTCAATTGAATTACGCTCCTAGTCATCATACGATATTCATATATTTTTTATTAAACTCTAAGTCGATCGCTCAAAGAAGAACATTGAGTGAACAACCCCTCAAGAAGCAGCAGATATTCTCTATATGTATACCTTGCTACTCCCCATATCTCTACGCCGTCTGATCTAGTTCATGTGTGACTTGTAGTTCTTTTAAGATTCATGAGTTTTCAGTGAACACGATCATAACCATAACCATAAACTTGACTATGTTATAGTTGTTATATGCATGTATCTTCGGAATTTCGACTACATACACACATCGCTCCCTTCCTGGCTGGAGTGCAGGCCTGCCGCAGACATTTGTTGTCTAAATATAGACCCACCCCAGCTGCCAGCTGTAAGCTGAACTTGTGCATCACAAATCAACACCAAATCCGAGTTTCAAGTGCGCCCACAAATAGCAGCAGGCACTCTAAAAGAAATTTCCGAAATTTTGTTCGCCCGTTGAGTAATTCGAACGAAATGTCGCCTGGGAATCGGACGACTCTCAGCAGCTCCTCCAGAACAGATTTGATGAGCATTAACGACATCTAATGAGCATCATTAGTATGTGGAAATGCAGCAGTCGAAAATATCAACCACAAGCGCGACCTGTACCGAGATAAGATTCCATTGCCTGCAGATACATCTGTATCTACAGCTCTCTATCTGTATCTATGTGTGTGTGTGCGTGTGTGTGTGTGTATACATGCTGCTAATGAAGTGGAAAAAGGTTGTACGTGATCGTGCGAGCTAAAAAGGATCCCAGTCTGCCTGCCTCTAGTCTGCCTTGCTCTGCCTTGCCTTGCCTGGCCTGGCTTGGCTTCTGTGTCGAGCCGACAAATTCCAATTTCGTAATTTTACGATTGCTGTCGATCGCTGAGCCCAGCCAGCTGCCAGGTATCCCACAGACGCCAGTCCCCAACTTTGAGTCCCGATCAGACAGTTCGATTTGACTTTGATCGAAAGTGTTGGAGTTGCGGGGCGAAATATGTCAATTTAAAAGTCAAATTTTTGAATGATGATCAATGATCGTGTTTGAATATTTGTGTGTGTGGGCGGGTTTACTGAACTTCAACTCAGCTCACTCTCTCACTCTTTTATATCTTCTCCCTCTACCTCTCCCTCTCCCTCTCTCTTTTTATACTCTTGCAGTTTTATGTGCTGCCTTGGGTCGATCCTCTGACATTTCCATTTGTCCCATGTGCTTCGGGTTTTACCTCAACAAAAATGTTGTCGTAATTAAATAAAATTTATAATAATTTCTTCTCTCTCACTCTGTTTGTGTTGCTTTGTTGTTTTTTTCCTCTTTTTTTGTTCTCTCGTCTCTCTATTTTTATTTTCATTTTCACTGTTTCCCTCTGCTCCCCCCGCCCCCTCTTCCTCTCTCTCTCTCTTTCACTCTCTGTTTTTTTCGATTTGTTTTTCTTTTGCTTTTAGAGATTTTTGTTTCTCACAGCGTCGCGTCTCGGGGGGGCTATTAAATAGCATGTCCAGTGCCCCGTTTGTAGTTCTTATATTATTATTATTATTATTGTTACAACACACACACACACACATACTCTTCTTCTTTTTTTTTGGTATTCTGTGTCATTTTCGTATTGCGTGCGTTAAAAAGAAACAACAACAACAACAATTCTAGAAACAGCTAAGGGCACAATAAACACCTTTGCCTTAGACATAGTCTTTGGCTCGTCTCACATTCTTTGACTTCATCTCTCTCGCTCTCTTTCTCTCACTCGCTGTCCCTCTCTCTATCTGTCTGGGGCAGCTTCCGCCTCAGTTAAAAATAATGACAATTGAAACTTGGACATTCACGTATTCATGGAAGGAAATCCAAAGATTACATGCACTCATTATGGCAACCATTATCCATAGCTCTCATGCAATGCCCAGAACCAGTTTCTTGCCAGTTTATTTTTTGTAGCACTGTGTCACCTCAGTAATTGGTTGGCTCTTGGCCAACACTATAACTACTTAACAATATACGATTTCTTAACTTTATAGTAATTATGGTGTTTTGCTTTAACTTTTAGCTTATCAAGCTATCAGTGCAAGAAACTGTACAGATCTATATAGAGAGATCGTAGCATCGTGTTAATTAATGCTCCCTAGTCAAGGTTACTTCCGATGTTACCTACATGGCTTGGCAGTAACTCTACCTGACTTCCAGACTTCCTTCAGGAACAAAGGTCTAGCCTGGCAGAAACTATCGGATAATTCAAAGGAGCAAGGACAAAGAGGCTTGCCAAAAAACTCTGTGACTTCTGCGAAATAGGTATTGCAGCGGAAGTAGTGGGAAAAACACAGACTTCCGAGGCTAGTGTGCAGATTGAAGCTAAACTCATGTTTCAAATATACTTGGTATAAAGAAGAAGTGGGAGTGGGACATAGGAATCACTCCAGCTTCAAACTAATATCTTGTGTAAGCAGCAATGGGGAAGGGGGGATGTGTGGGGTGCCCTTAAAAAAGGCTAGATCTGACGGGAAAAAGCTGAAATGCCATCAGTGTATGCGTAAATCAGAATATTGTATTCTTGAGTAACAAGGTAAGTCGAGAATTCAATAAGAATCAGGCCCCCCTTTGCTACGCCCCTGCTTAGAAGAAAAAAGAAGTTGGTTGGCGAAGCACTGACTCCTAAAATCTTGGCTAAACTATGCTTTATGTCTACTAATCTAACATCATCATCTAGCATGAAACTGATCAAAGTCAATATTGACGCTTCAGCTTAAATGAATATATTTTTAAATTATATTCCTTCCACTTTAGTTCTAACCAATAAATTTTATATTATTTTTCTCTATAAATCATCGTCAGTCATAAAATTGTGTACATATTTAATGTGGCACAGAATGCGAGAACCCCACATTGCTTGAGTGAGTGCGTACTTTTCCATTTCTTTGGCTCAAGTTGTGAGCCCAGAGGTGCTCACAGACCCACGCACACTCAGGTGAATTGCTGGGATCGCACAATGGGGGTTTCACAGTCAATTGGCAACCTTGTGCTGCTTGAGAATGGTAACGCAGCGTTGCCACCGGGGAGCAATCTGAGCTGGATAGAGAGAGAGAGAGAGAGAGAGAGAGGGGGGAGAGTGGGAATGGGAGAGAGTGAGTGAGTGGGTGAGTGGGCGAGGGCGGCACATAAAAATTTGTGCATAATTTGTGGGCCAGAAAAAGTAGCGCAGATTTGAATGCAGCCAAGTGATAATAACCTTGGCCAGAGCCGACCTGAGTTGAGCTGAGCTGAGCTGAGCTGAGTTGAGTTGAGCCAGGGAAACATGTCAGTGGCATGTGGGAAAATGATGTAAATACCAACAGCAACGTTTCTCTCTCGTCAACCTCCCGCTCTCCCTCTCCCCCTCCCTCTCCCGCTCCCACTGCGTATCTGCGGCCCTAGTCTGGGCTAATTGCAGGCGCGGATTTTGCCATCGCTGGGGTGTCAATTAAATTCACTTAGTAGGTGCGACGACGACTGTGCCACATGTGCGTTGCAGCTGCCTGCGTCTGTCTTCTGGTTGCTGCTTGCCGCAGTGGGACCCGCTGCTGGCTTTGCTTTTCTTCTTCTTTCTCCTCATCATTTCTGTTTCGGTTTCTGTTTCTGTTTCTGTTCTTTGGGCTGCGTGAGCTTCTGGTCTTTGTCAACGCGCAGACTGATGCATGGATCGGAGATTGCAGACTGAAACCGCCGCCGCCTCAGAGGTCAGCCAGTTGTTTGGGGCCAAGAATTTATGGACGAGAACAAGTGCAGCAACGACGGGCAGCAACTGCATCAGCAGGAGGCACTTTCATGTGGCATGCCATCAATGCGCCTTATTTCATTTGCTTTTCCATTATGTTCGTCGGCTGGCATAAATGCTGCCCGGGGACAATTTGTAATGCGATTAATCCGCTTGATTAGGCTGGGCTTTATCTAAGAGCAGCACATGGCCGGCAAGGCCAGCAGCCAGCTATGCACAGTGTCTGATTTCTTATCAAAAAATCAAGTTTGCTTATCGAGAAAACGAAACGGAGATCTATGGTTAAGAACATATATAACATTATGTTATATAAAGAGAGAGAGAGTGCGAGAGAGAGAGAGAGAGAGAGAGAGATAGAGAGACTTTTAGAAATCCTTAAGAGTTTATATACCTAACTTTTATGTTGGGAGCTTGTTTCGCCTAGATACAGTTGATTTCGATAAAAAAAAATATTGTAATAGTGAAACTGTATTTTTTTTTTATTTTTTTTATTTTTTAGAAATTTTGTTTTGATAATATATAGGTATTATTATTATATTAAATAGAAAATAGATTATATTAATATATTATAAAAAAATTAAACTGTCTTATTTTTTTTATAGATATTTTGTATTTATAATATATAGGTATTCCTTGGTTTTTAGAAATCCTTAACAATAGATCTAGTTAACTTTTATGATAAGAGTTTGTTTCGCCTACTGTTGATTCCGATTATAGAATATTAAAATAGTGAAACTTTGTTTTGTTTGTTTTTTTAGAAATTTTGTTTTGATAATATATAGGTATTTCTTGCTTTTATAAATTATTATAAAATAGAAAAGAGATTATATATATATTATAAAATAGTGAAACTGTCTTATGTTTTTAAAGATATATTGTTTTTATAATATATAGGTATTCCTTGCATTTTAAAAATCCTTAGCAATAGATCTAGCTAACTTTTATGTTGAGAAGAATAGAGAAAAAATGTAGAATATTAAAATAGTGAAAATGTGTTTTGTTTTCATAGAACATAAGATTTCCCTATGAAATAATCGACGCAGTTGATTCCGATAAAAGAATGTTAAAGTGATGTAAGTTTCTGTTGTTTTCATCAGTATCCTAGGGTATACTAGGGTATACTCGCCTATAACATATGCAGTAAAGGTAAACAGGACTAGCAGGAATCCCTTTAACAATAAGTCTGGCACAATCGCTAAATATTATGATTTATTGACACTAGAGTATGTCCCACATCTGATTTGAGGCTGTTCGGGCCTTAGCTATGGCCCAGCTCTGTACCACAGTGCAGTGAGCCGTTACAGCTGCCGCTGCTGCTGAGTGCTGCAGCGAGTGCAGCAGCACGCACCGCCTCAGACCTTGGCAGCGCTCGGCCCTGCGGACTGCGTTCTAGGCTCTGCTGCTGCGGCTGCAGCAGTCTGTGAAATGTGCTGCATTTCCGGTAGCTGACGCTCAACAGAAACTGGAATGACAGCCAAAGGGCTGGGTCAGGGGCGCAGGAGGCGCGGCAGGCGACGCACAGGAGCGACAGGGGTCGGTGCTGCAGCGGTAGAGGCAGCGGTAGAGACAGCGGCAGGCTGTGGCATTAACAAAGCGAGCTGTGCGTGTTTTATGCGTGTGCGTGTGCGGTTCATTCATCTCGTCGAATGTTGAATGTGGATCTTGTCGGAGCCAGAGTCGGTTGACGGTCGACGGTCGGCGGTCGGTGCCTGGCCTGCTTGTGAACGTGTCTTTTGGCTTGCAATTGATTTCTTTGAATTTTTCGCTCGTTTGTTTTGTGCACATTTATTTATCTAGTTTTGTGTGAAGTCATTTTGTACCTGCCGCCTTGGCTACCCCGTCGACTGAAATACTTTTGTATCATTTGCCAGTCGGCTGGAGTCTGTGTCTGGGTCGGCGTCGACGTCAGAGTCTGACTCTCAGTCTGGCTTCCTGTGAAGCCGTCCGGCTGTCAGATCCTGTGAAAATTACACACACTAAAGTGTAATTAACAAACAGAAATGAGGCTGCTGTTCGGGGATTAGACGTGCCAGCATCTTTAGCATCTTTAGCATCTCTCGCATATATCTGTATCTCTATCTCTATCTCTATCCCTATCTCTTTCTTGTCACTGCCACAGTTTCCCACACACAGCAATCATAATTTGTTAGTCGTATAATTTGTGAACAAGTCCTTAGCCCTGCCCATTGTCCAGACGGGCTGCGCTGGGCGTGGCATTGGCTGGGCGTGCGACCTTGCCACAGCAATTAACGCATCACCGTTCGCCTCTCTCAAGTGCCAGAGTCGTTCCTTCCCTGAACTACCTGCAACAATGGCCATAACCCTTGCTCTCATTACGCCAAACAAGCCGCAGTCGCAGTCGCAGCCTGGCCAAAATCAAAGCGTTTCATGCCGCCTCAAAAACTAGTCGCCGACAGATCCCAGTAATTGTCCAAATGAGCCAAGAAATTCGAATTCGAATAATTTGATTAAAATAATTTAAAAAGGGAGTCGAACTGTTACCAACTGCTGCCGTTGCTGTCTTCAAATTAATAGTTCAATAAAAAGAAACCAGGAAAACTGAAGGAAACTTCTTCTTGATTGTCGCTGTTTTAGGCATAGGACATAGAAACCAGAGATGCTCCAGCTAGTCTATAGATTTCTGTTACTTTCACACCGCCCGATCCGTGAAGTCATGGACTCAGGGCCAAAAAGTTGATCTCATGGAGTGGCCACCATACTCATCCGACCTTAACATCATTCAAAATGTCTGGGGTTGGTCAGGAAAGTGTATGAGTCTGGAAGGCAGTATACCACAAAGGCAGAGTTAATCGAAGGTATCAAACACGCTTGGTCAACCATATCGCTAAGCTATATTGAACAACTTTATAATTCAATTCCTGATCGAATTTTTGAAGTAATTTCAAACAAAGGCGGGACTACCCACTACTAATATTAGTTAAAAATGATACAAATTTAATATACAGGTGTTATAAACTACCATTATTGGTAGTATTATTGGAGCGCTAACCTGATGACCAAATTTTTGTTACATTTTTTTTGTACAATTCTCAAAAACATTTATTAAAAAATATTCCTTTCAGTTACAGTAGCCATTGTTGTTTTATTTTAAAGAGAAATGAATGTAGAGCAATATAAAAAAAAATTGAAAGCTGGAGCTCTGATGGTTTAGATTTTATTGAGCTTTGTCGGTTAGTGTAAATGGGGGCGCTAACCTAACGCGCAGTCCAAATTCTCCTTGGTATTTGACAAACTCTGACATCCATAAAGATCTGCAACTTCCTCTTGTCAAAGGGGTAATACAAAAATGTAAAGAGAGAAAAAATGCAGCTAAATGCAAAGAGATATAGAAATTGCAGACATTTCATAAAGAGTAGCGTTAGTTAGTCATGTAAGTATGTAAATAAGTAAATGGATAAAGCTCATTGAGCTCCAAAATTTGATAGTTATTGTTAATGTTAGTAAATGAACTTATTGCTTAGTATAAGACAGAGTGCAAATAAAAATGTATTTAAAAAACAACAAATAAAATAAGCATACACAATGAAATGCCGTAAAAGACCTAGCTCTAGACGACTTCCGGCTAGACCGCTCTAAGTAGTCTATCTCTTCTCTATATATATTCTCTATGCATATTTTGGGAACACTTAAGTTGTTCATTGACTGCTGTCGGCGTTTTAAGGACCTCATATCGATTGACAATTGAAGGCTTTAAGGTCGGTCCTCTGCGTGTCTTCTGCTCTACGTATTGGCCAGTATTCAATCAGTTTCGCATTACTCTGGCGTCGATTCGGTTACCATTACCTGAAACTCTCTCCAAATGCTCTCTCTCTCTCTATCTCTGTGGCTGTCACTGTCGCCGTCGTCACGTGCCTGGCAATTAGTCGACGGCCGGACAGACTAAGCAGGATACGTGTGTATGTGTTTGTGTGTGTGTGTGTGTGTGTGTCTAGAGGGACAAAGTGCGCGACAGACAACCATTTGCAATGCTTCAATGGGCAGCCCGTCAAGTGCAGGGTCTGTAGTTGTTTCTCTTGTGCTTTGCATAATTTGCGCTTATCAAACACCAGACACACACACACACACACACACCCTCGCACACACACACAGTCAAACTTAAAGGAAAAAAAAAGGTTCTACGCTGACTTTCGCTTGGCTGGCTCCGTGCGAGGGCGACGGCGTGAGCAAGGGCAGCTCAGTTGAGTTCCGTCTCGGAGATATTTTGGTATTTGGTTTTTGGTGTTCAGTATTCGGGGTGCATAGTCGGTTAGTCGCGTGCCCGACGCAGGTGCACTGATTACCTGCGCCCGGCTGACTCATGTTGACCCTCACCCCACACCCTCCACATCCTCCACACCCTCTAGCTGGCGGGCAACCCTCCCGCTTTCTGCTCGAAGCATTTGTCAACGTCACGTCACATCGTGGGCGGCTTTCAGCTCTCGCCATTCTTTTCTCGTTTTTTTTTTTTTAAGGCATGCTTTTCCTTTTTTTTCCCCATTTCGACTTTTTTTTGCCTATTTCGCTTCCAGTGCCAGTTCCAGTTCCACTGCCAATTCCAGTTCCAATTCCAGTTCCAGTTTTGAGCTGCGCTTGCTGCCGTTTTCTGCATCATCGAACTCAAAGTTGATGTTGCTGTTGTTGTCGCAACGTGACTCACCTCGGCAAATGGGGGAAACCCTTTGACACTTTACGACTTGCGACTATTTTTTTGCTGCTGCTGCTGCTGCTGCTGCCGTATTTGTATTAGTCTTTGCCTGCTGCTCTATAATGTCGAATGCTAATTGGCCACGCCCACACTATGTAGCTTCAGTCTACCCCCTAAAGTCTGGGCCGTCAGCCACTCGAAAGTTCGAGTACATGTCACATGGGTTGTTGCCCCAATCACACACACACACACACACACACACACACACACACACACACACACACACACACACACACACACACACACACACACCAACACACAGTAGGTAAGTCCTACTGCACAACAAAAGTTCATCATTAAAAAAGTTCAAGTCAAAATCGGAGAAAAACAATTCCTAAAAAACTCTTCAAACAATTTTAAAAAAAAATTCAATAGAATAAAAATGTAATTAATATTTGAAAATAATTAAAATGTTGAACTAAAAATGAAAATAACCATAAAAACTATTCCAGCTTTATACAAATTATTTAAATAGAATAAATACTTGAAAAAATAATTAAAAAGTTCAAGATATATCGAAAAAAAATCTTTATAAATTCTTCAAAAATTAAACAACAAAATTATTTAATTGAATTTTATTTATTTATTCATTTATCTAATGAAAAATTGTTATAATAAAAAATTGTTTTTTACATTCAAGCGAAATGATTTTAATTGAATGAAAATTGATTGTTTTGATGTAACTAATATTTAAAAGTATTAAAAAATTGTATAGAAACACTCAAGCAAAAAATGGGAACATTCTTAAAAAATTCTACAGCAATTTCCAAAAAAATTGTAATTGAATGAAAAGTAATTTATTTTATTTAATTAAAATTCAAAAATATTTTTGAATGCTTGACTGACTAAAAAGTTCAATTGATTCAATTTTTTAAAATAAATTTGTAACAAATAAAACAAACAAATAATTGATAAGAATAAAAAATGTTTGTTCAAATTCAAGCTTAACCATGTTGAAGAGTGTAAACAGCGAGTGCTTGGGGATAGGTACAGGCCAAAGGATATGCAGCAAGGGAGGCTGGCTAGCTGGCTGGCTGGCTGGCAGGATGCTGGCAGGATCCTGCGAGGATGCTCAGAAAAATGCAAAGCACGCTTGATTTAGCGTCATTAAAGGGGTTCGCTGGCAGCGCGAAGTCTGCTAGACAGCCAGCCTCGATGTGGGCTGTGTGGCCAGCCACGCCTCCAGAGTTTGCAGCAACAAAAGCTCAGCACACACACACACACAGACACTCGCACATAGATTGACATGTGCCTGGCGGTGGCATTTTAATTGGCAGCCAGGACGATGCGTTGTCGACATCAGCATTCCATTTGGGGCAAAGACGGAAGCATATCCTTCTGGCATGGCACTCATAATGGGCGCATGCCATTGCATGGGCCCGTCCGTAGTACGGCCGTAGTATTTGTGAATGAATGAATGAAATGCGAGTTCATTCATAAAATAAATCACAGTCCATAGCCACCGCAAAACGGGGTAAGGTAAGCTGCAGTCGAGCCGCAGTCGAGATGCTGAGATAAGTTCTCAATGAAATGGATTAGTCAGCACGAGGGGCTGGCCTGGCTGCCTGGCTGACTGCCTGGCTGGCTATACAAAGGCTCAACGGAGCAGGAAGTTCTTGTTGACGGCCGAGTGGCAAGTGGGCAGTGGCACCAGGCAGCAGGCAGCAGGCAGCAGGACTCTCGTCTCATTAGCGTGCGTTGGCCAAGGTGCTAGACAAAGTTGTCACATTCTGAGCTGCTGCTGCTGTTTGTTGAGGGTAGTGTGCTGCTCGGCGTCTTGTTTGTCTGCTTCATCTACAACTACAACAGCAACAGCAGCAGCAGCAGCAGCAACAATTCATTCTATTTACCAGCATTTGTATGCAGAGAAGCGAAGGCGCATGGCTGTGGGTAGTAGGCAGCAGGAGAAGAAGAAGAAAAAGCAAGTAAGAGTGCTCTAGTCGAGACTGCTCGACTAGGAGATACCCTGAACCTTTCCAGGAGCTGATATTTCAAGAAACAAACACGTATAAGCAGGCATGGGCGTAAGTATGGACTTACTATGGGAACTTAATTGCTTATTAACTTTTTTTGTGGATAAACAATGTTTATAAAACTTTCAGACAGTGATAATAACATTTAAGTGTGTGTATGAGCCGAAGCACAAGTCTCTAGTATTTGAAATACGCTTTTTGCAAACTTGTAGGAAAGGGGGTGTTTTGGGGAGTTGGGGGTGAAATATAACAAAAATCGAAATTCTAAAAAATACAAATAAATCTACGTTTAAAGTTTAAAGACTCTTGCTCTAAAGATGTGAGAGATATAACTTTATGACTGATTTTCGATAAGGTTTCTTATCGATAACAAAAAAACGGGAGCAGTTATCGGTTTTAAAAAATAAACTTGATCTGCGCGTGCAATACACGGACCTACAGTTTTAAATTTCAAGTTTCTAGCTTTTATATCTTCTGAGATCGACGCGTTCAAACATACGGACAGACAGACCGACAGACAGACAGACGGACAGGGCTAAATCGACTCAGCTCGTAGCCCTAATCAAGAATATATATACTTTATGGGGTCTGCCACGCCTTCTTCTGCCTGTTACATACTTTTGACAAAACCATTATACCCTGATTTCCCATTTTCAATGGGTTCAGGGTATAAAAAAAATGTTGTACACTCTATTGACAGTTCACTGCACGACACTTGACTGTTTGAGTTGGCATTCAAAACAACACCAAGCACCCACACACACACACACACACACACACGCACACAACACTTTAAGACAAACACAAACATGAAGCAAGCGCACTTTCTTCAGCTGCACCAAGCTGTGGAGGAGGCGGTGGAGGACTGGCGTGGGTGGGGCGCAGCTGAAAGAAGGTTGCAATTGCAATTGCAGCAGCGGCTGGCAGGCAGCGACACGTCGGCCTCAACAATGCAAGTTAATTAAGGCGCAATTAAACACAGACCCAGCCAGGCCATGAGCCCAGTTGCATATAAACAGCCAGGCTGTCCCCACATGCACTGAGCGAAAAGAATGAGTTCAAGCTGCAAACTGGAATTTGTTGCTAATGCAAATTCTCAAATTTGTTTTCTCTGTACCTCTTTCTCTCTCTCTCTCTCTCTGTGTCACTCTATTTTTTGCAGTGTATGTCAGCAGCTCATCATATTGCCCGGTTTGGACAATGGATTTAATGAGCGGCAGGCGCATGCTGAGGAGGACGGGTGGAGCAGGAAGCGCTGTGGGGAGCTTGTTATTTCATGCGCAGCATACGCACATGTTCGAGATATAGATCTTAATCCAATCAGTGGCTGCAGCAAATGATGAGTAAACAAGTCGATTGAGGGATTGAGCGCTCGACTGCTCAATACTCTAGCTCATGCTACATTTTGCCCAAGAGGCAAAGAGAATTGCAGAGCGAGAAAGAGAGAGATAGAGAGAGAGAGAGAGAGAGGGGGACAGAAGAGAGGGCAAGACTGGAGAGTGAATGGAGTGAGGGGAAAGAGGTGAGAAAGATAGATAGGGAGATACTGGAGTGGGGAGAAGAGAGAGAGAGTAATAGAGGAGAGAGCGAGAGAAGCTCTCAAAGACAGAAATAGAGGAAAAAGAGTGAGAGAGAGAAAGAGAGCAGCGAGAGTGTGAGAGAGAGCGCAGAGAGAGTGAGAGATATATAGATCAGAACAATACATATAAAGAAGAATATAAAAAGAGAGAGATATATAGAGGAAGATAGAGACAGAGCAGGGAGAGAGCTGTAAGAGAGAGATAGAGAGAGAGAGAGAGAGAAAGGCAGAAAGATGGAGAGTACAAAGAAAGAAAGGAAAGAGAAAGATAGAGAGCACAGAGAGAGAGAGAGAAAGAGAGTGAGAGAGGATAGACACAAAGAGAAGAGCGAAGCAGCTCGCAAAACTGTATAACTTATAGATCATTTTGACTTGTCACGCTCCCATTTGATATCTGCTCTCTCTGCTTCTGTCTCTCTCTCTCTCTCTTTCTCTCTCTCTCTCTCTCTCTCTCTCTCTCTCTCTTGAAAGCCAATATACTCTCTTTGATGTGTTTGTCAATAAAATGACATTGAAACATTTAATTTTTTCTTGAGCTAGAACTTCCTAAAAAAGATATCCGACATTGAGTTGTTGAGTTTTGACTCCAGAATCTTAAATCTTTCTACTTTTCATAATGCCGATCTATAAGGCAAGCAAGTCAACATCAACTTGAATCCTCTGCTGCCTCGAAGAGAAGCTCGACTTAAAGTACTAAACATTTGACTCTAACTCTGAACAGCTTGACAAAATTGAAAATTGAAAATTGAATATAAATATAAGAGCTGGACTTAAATACTGAAAGCAGATAGAGCCATTAAGTGCAGTATTGTCACTGTCGATTGTGATTGAACTTCTGATGAGTTGCAATCATAGAGGCTAACTGATCTAGGCCTGCTGCAGATGCCTCTTCGACGGCTTGATCGGCTTTGGGTTATGAACTTGATATTAGCATTTAAGGAGTTGAGCGCATCTGCAGCTAAGGATTAGCAGCAATTTATCAAATGGGCTTCGAACTGCTGCCCAGCTGCTGGCTGGCTGAACTCTTGGCAGTTTGGTTCTTTGGCTGGCTGGCTGGCGTGCCGCAGATTCTTGACCACGTTTTCAGCTGGCTGAGGGGCTGGTGGCTGAGGGACTGAGGGGCTGCCTGCACTGGTTGTTCTGGCAGCCCAAAGACAAGTTGAAGCTGCTGAACCACAGCATTTGACCAGCTGAAGCTGCAGTTGGTCAAGTTCTGCATAGTCGGGCCATAGTTTTCGTGCGAAACTTTTCAGCTGCTTGTAATTATTTATAGCACCTCGAAGGAGTGAGCTCTCTTGTCCTCCCGCTCTCCAGCTCCTCTGCGAGTGCACTGCATAATTGTTGAGAGCTGCTTTGATTTGCTTGTAGTCGTAGCTGGCAGAAGATGCCTCCACATGCTCTTTGGGCTCGGTCCAAACTTGCCGCAAAACTTTGTAACAATGAAAGTAACCGAATTGCGGCGCGAAAACCAAAAACCAAAAACCAAAAGCCCAAACCAAAGCCAGACAAAATAAAGCAGAGCTGAAGCTGTTGAAGGCAAATACTCGTAGTAGCACCAAATATTCTAGAATAGAAACGGAAAGACGGAAATAAGTTCTAATCTGGGCAATGCGTTTCCATAAACTTGGCCAGCGCTGCTCTGCTGGCAGGTGGATGCGTCATCGTCGTGCAAAAGGTCAAAGTGTGAGCTGTAAGCTTGTAAATAATTTCGGGTTTGGCCGCAACAAAAAGTTGCCCGGCAACCTGTGCAAATATCAAACGTGCATCGAAGATGTGGAAAAACTGCAAACGGCTTTTCGGCTCGTTCGGCTGTTTTGTTTTGCATTTTGGGAGTGGAGTCGGCAGCCACATGCCACGCCTCCTGCTGCCGCCACACAGTGCACAATTAGTGGTTTCACTGCCGCACCGTCTGCCCCACCCTGCCCTGACAGGAGGTGCACAGAAATTAGTTTGGGGCCCAGCGCAGCGAAACAAAATCAAGTCGAACTGCACTACCAGCACTACCAGCACCACTAATACCACCAACAGCACCACCAATACCAATAGCAATTCAACCACAGGCCGCAGAGCAGCAGAAATCGAGGTTGGGTGCAACTTGCAGTTGATTTTTCGGCCCGTTAACCAGTTTTGGCGCCAAAAGCCGACGACAAACTTTCAATTTCGCAAACGTTGCCGCAGCAGAAACAAAAAGGTTAAATGTGACGCCGCCGCAGCTACCTCAGACAATGCGGCTGGTGGTGGAGCTGGTGAAGCTGGTGGGGCAGCTTGGGGTCTGTCCAACGGACAACGGGCCTGACAGGCCACTGATAAGCGCCCGCCGCGTGTGCGAAACTCGCAATAGATTTGACTTCTTTTTTTTTTTTTTGGGTGGGGGTTTGGCTTCGGTTTCAGTTTCAGTTTCAGTTTCAGTTTCGCTTCACTGTCTTGCGGTTTTGTCTGCTGATAACATTTGTCATGGGCTGGCTAGCAGGTCTAGTGGGAGTATATGCGGGTGTGTAGAGACGGTGTTGTTGAAAGCATAAGGCAGGCAAGCGGTGAAGTATTAGAGTAGATATAGTCAAGGAGTAGATGGTTGCAGAGCATGTTGGCTTTCATTTTTAACGCTCAGCTTTTATCCCTTAAGTGATCAGCGATCGTTAGCCCGGTAACGCTTTGACTCTACCCAAACGGCTGAATGGCTAGACTAGCTATTCTCTGTCTCATTCTCTCTCTCTCTCTCTCTCTGTCTGTTTCTCTCTCTCTCTGTCCGTCTCTTTCTCTCTCTTTTATTAAGATAGGTAACACTTAGGCTTTGTCCTTTGACTTATCGACGATCGTTAGCTTAGTAGAACCCTAACTCTACCTAAGCAACTGCTTCACTAGACCTCTCTCTACGTCTCACTCTCTATCTGTTTCTCTCTTTTATTTAGTCTCACTCTCTCTTTCTCTCTCTCTCTTTCTCTCTCCTATTCTCCCTCTTTTATTAAGATAACTAACACTTAGGTTTTGTCTTTTTACTTATCGACGATCGTTAGCTTAGTAGAACCCTGACTCTACCTAAGCAACTGCTTCACTAGACCTCTCTCTCCGTCTCACTCTCTATCTGTTTCTCTCTCTTATTTAGTTTGTGTCTGCATTGTCCTTAATCGACGATCGTTAGCCTAGTAGAGCCCTGACTCTACCTAAGTAATTGCCCAACTAGACTAACCTATTTTAGCATCACTCTCACTCTCTCTCACTATCTCTCTCTCTCTCTCTCTCTCTCTTTCTCTCTCTCATTCTCTCTCTCTCTCTCTCTCTCTCTCTCGTTGGCTCTTCAATGGAATGTATTTTCAGTCTCTTCACCCAACAATGCTCAGCTCTACGACTACAGCTGAGCTCACTTCAGAGATCCTTCTCTCTAATCATTTCTATTCCCATTACAGATCACTCCCCGAGCCAGCAAAAAAGCTCAGCTTCGGCTGCTGCCTAGTCAAGCACAGTTTGCAACAACTTGAAGCACCCCGTTGTAAATCATAACCAAAATAAATGATATGAGAGGCAGACAGGCTGGCAGTCCGACATTCAGGCAGCAGATAAGACTGCGCACAGGTAAGACAAATTGCGGTCGGAACGCAAATGGGCAATCGATGTGAACGATTGTGCAGTTGATATGCTGGATTAAAGCATAGCTCAGCAGCTGCTTCGGCTGAACACCAAGCATTATTCAATTTTGCCAAACGAAACGCGTCAAAAAAACGCGTCAAAAACGCGCCGAAAAAAAAACGCGCTCTGCGACTATTTGTTATATTTGTTTGATTGCGGCGCGGTGGCGGCAACAAAAACAACACTTGAAATTAGTCAACGTTCGAATTTGGCAAACAGTTCATAAATCATTTGCAATATACTCCACACACACACACACACACACACAGACACACACACACACACACTCCGACTTTGACTGGATGCAAATGCTGTTGATGTGATTTGTGCTGCGTACCCAGAAAACCCAAAAGCCAGCGTCAGGCGTCAGGCGTCAAAGCGTCATCATCATTTTGCTGCTTTGATTTGTTGTTGTTGTCCGTTGTTGTTGTTGTTGTTGCTGTTGCCGTATTCTTGTTTTGTTTTTTGGTTGTGTGTGTGTGTGTGTGTGATAATCAAAAAGTAGACAGACATATTTTATAGCCACGCCGTGGCATAATAATTTCTGTTAGCTGTGAAATATTTAAAGCTGATACTCAACAGACACAAACACACAAGCACTACACACACACGCACACACGCATAGACATTTGATATGGCATTTAGATGACTTTAAGATATATATTTTAGTAAAGCATTTAAAGTAGCACAGCAATTTGTTACACTCGCCCCGTGTTTGTGGGAATCTTCAGTCATGCCAAAGGTGTTGCTGTGACACACACACACACGCACACACACACACGCACACACACACACACACGCACACATTGCTTGCATAGATACTTTTGTGTTTTATTTTAAAGTCCTTCAATTGCAATTGCAGTTGTCCAGTGTGGATTCCTGTGTGTGTGTGTGTGTGTGTGTGTGTGCAAGCAGCAGCTGTTGCTCACAGTCGAGTCTTTGTTTGTGTGCGGCCACAGCAACAGTTGCCCAGTTACTTTTGCCTTTGCCTAAGATCCGAGCACATTGAAAGTTCTGCTCAAGACACTTTTCACAAATATTTGCAGCTTGTTGGCTGCGACTGCGCCATACTCTGGCTGGCCGAGCTCTAGGAATTTTCATTTAACATTTCATAAGTTCAGCCCGGAGTTGAATGGATTTACAGCTGCTGAGTGGATGACATTTTATTTCGTTTTCGAATCCAGCTTTAGCTAAATTACATCAAAGTTTTTAGGTATTTACCTGGGCTTAGCCCAACTGTAAGCAGATTTTGCTCTCGGCGAGCTCTTTTCAGCGCGAATCACCTGCAACTTGACTGAACGGGGCTTCCCCTTGCTCGCTCGCTCCTTCTCTCCCTCTCTTCTTTTCTCTCTCTCCCTCTTTGGGCAAGTTTATGAGCATGCTGCCAGTATCTTAAACTCGGCTAAGCTGCCCGCCTTTGAGGCAGCAGTTGCAGCAGCAGCGCAAGCAGAGCGCACAATTAATCTATGGCTTAATTAGAATGCAAGCTAACTGTTTCGACAGACAACTTGGCTTAGAACTTTCGACGAGGCCAAAAAAGGCTAAGAGAGAGAGAGAGAGAAAGAGAGAGGGAGAGCATTAACATGGCTACATTTTGTTGCAACAAAAGACTTTGTTGAGTGTCCCCCCCTCAAGTACTTAACCAATAGTTTTACAGGGTATAAATTAGTCGTCTACTTTTTCTCGCACCCATGTGGCAATTGCTGTAATAAGATCAACAGCTGCTTTGATGCGTGCCTGGCAAATGGAGTTGCGAATGCAAATTGTCCGATTATGTGAACGAAGTGTATAACAACAACAGCAACAGCAACAACAACAGCAGCAACAACAACAACTGCAACACAAAAGATACAAAAATACTGTAGAAGAAGCAGCAAACAAAACAAATTTGTGTTTCACATAGTTATATCCATTACAGCTGGGGCTGCTTGTCCAAGTTTAGTTTGGGCTTCGGTCTTACTTAGCCTCGTTTGAGCAAGACGCACAAAACTTTGAGAAGATGTAGTTGTTTGGCAGAGAGAGAGCTAGAGAGAGGGTGAGATAGAGAGGGAAAGAGAGAGAGGGAGAAGGGCAGAGGAGTCGCTGCGTGTGAGAAAGTGAAAGTGCATTAGGGCGAAAGTCTGAGGACTGATATGCAAATATCTCTCTCTGGCTGTGTTTGTGTGTGTGTGCGTGTGTGTGTGTGTGTGTGTGTGTGTGTGACAGAGGGAAATGTTGTAAGGCAAACAGAACCAGAGCGGAAGCGATAGGGTCAAATATGCAGCCAGGAACACAGCTGAGAATGTTTAGAATATAGAGGATTATGGAGAAATTCGTCAAGTATTCATTGTGTAAACTTGAAGCAACTGATAAAGAAGTAATATTGGTACAATATGGTAAAAAATCATATTTTTTAATTGTCTACCCATCTATACATACATTGTGACCGGAAAGTACCCGAAAATTATCATTTGAAATGCTAGCGATCGATATTTTTGGAAATTTATATTTTTATTAGGCTGATAGGACTGTCCTCAGTTACTGTGCCAAAATCAAGTTCCATCTGTTAACCGGAGTATGCACAGCAATTGTCCAAACCAGTCGACCTCAGTAGTGTGTTTCAATTTTTACAATGAAAAAAAAAAAAAAAAAGAGTTGCGCAAAGAATTTGCATTAAACTTTGTGTTTCCAACGAAATTTCATGAACGGAATCGCGAGAATTATTATTCGCAATTACCGGTTTTTACGGTTTTTAATACCTGCACTACGAATAGGTGCTTGAGAAATCTGTTTCTCAGCTATTTGTACTTTTATCTGCATTTATACTCGAAGAGAATGTTACGGAAATAAGAGTGGTCCGACTAGAAGATACCTTCACTGCGAGTCCCTGTTTGAGAAATCTTATTTTAGCTATCTGTCTATCTATACTTTTAGTATTTTCGTGTACTTCATATGTGTGATTACTTTTCAAGTTGAAGAGCTTGCGAAAGAAGTTTTGGTCCGACTAGAAAATCGCTCCACTGCGAACTCGTGCTTGAAATATCCTCTTTAGGACACCTCTCTGTACATATATCTATCTATACCTATTACCATTGATAAGCATAGGTGGAATTACCCATTTATATCATTCAAAGAGAGAAAACAGAGGCAGCTACAGTTTATCCCGACCTACCATGCAGCCAGAGGCAAGCCACAGAGCTTTCCCCAAACATCCCATATACCCTCTATACTTTGTGAGCGAATATAGCAACACTGGCTCAAATCTGCACAGGCACACCTCAATCTAATGTTAATTAGCTGATCAAAGTAAGTTCCCCTTCCTCTCTATAAGACTTCCATAACTTGGCTTTTAGCTCTAAATCTACTCTACATCAAAGTTTCATATACCTAATTTTGTCTATGAAATTTTCATTAAATTCTCCAGAAAACTGGAAATCTATAAAAATAAAATGAAATAAAAATAAATAGAAATAGAAATTGGGCCAAAAGTTGTTAGCTTAATAGTCCATAAAACAGTTAATAAATTACAATATATTTAGATAGACCATAATGCTGTGTGAGGGCAAGTCGCAATCTCTGGCTGTCCCACTTGCCAGCCAATGGCCAATGACATTGCTAGCCAAGCTTGGCATATGTTGCACATAAATCAGTTGATAAATCAACTCACTTTCACGATATTCACGCCCTCGGCGACCGCGCGCAGCGAGACAAATCGCAGACAAATCAGAGACGCCGCAAAATGCCATTCGATTACAATAGATTAATTGATTTCCTTTATCAAAATGTTGTTGAAAATTATTTATGACGCTTTTCAATTCAAATGGCCAAAACTGAAAAAGCAGAAAAAAAAACACAACAAAACAAAAAACATTCAGACACTCAATGACAGACATTTGACCAAAAACGGCAGCAAAATACGATATTCAGAGGCGCCTACAACAAATAAAAAAAAAACCAAATAAAAATAAAAAATAAAAATAAATAAAATAAATAACATAAATACAAAAATAACCTAAACAAAGAGCCAAATCCAACAATGTGAAATTGCAGTTGAACATTTTGTGTTTTGTATGCCATAAAAATCAGGTAGTTAAACAACCAGAACAACAACAATAACAACAAACATAGCAACAACAACACCAATCAAATTTAAATTAAATGCGCAAAAGAATATATAAAAGTCGTATAAAAATATCGAGAAACAAAGCCACAGGGAGGTATATATATATATATATATATATATATATATATATATATGTATATGTATATATATCATTATATCTATATAGTATTTATATACAACAACAACAATAACAATTAAGAACGTTGCAGTCGGGCGGTGCCGACTGCAGAATGCTCATTCACGGCCCAAACGCTGTCAAATCCCTTTTCCGATCTGCCACGCCCCTAGTGTAGGGTATACACGAGTATTTATTCCAAGTTGCAAGTCTTTAGCTTCAATAACAGCAAAACATACGTTGCACAAAACCAATATACTCGTTTCACAGTCGTGAATGAGTATAAAAAGAAGGCAAACGCAGCTTGATTAAAGTTGAAGCTGGCGACACAATAAAAAGTGCTGAAAAAACTTTTTTGCTTCTTCTTCTGTGGCGTCTTTTATTTTTTGAAATTAAGCATTTTGAACAGCTCGAACATTGAATAAGAAAACAGCAACAACAACAACAACAAGAACAACAACAACAACAACAGCAACAGCAACAACAACAATATGAAGTAGTGGACACGAGGCTCAAACCAAAAGTTGGCCAACAGCAAGCAGAATTAAGCGAAGCCAACTGTAAATACCCTGGGAAATGAAAAAGCGAGAAGCGAATGGAATTTAAATATTTACAAAAATTATATATAGATTTTAGTTTTCATTTTTATTTTTTATATAATGAAGAATATGAAAGAAAAGTCTTTGTATCCTCTAGTTGAGTATTGATCGCACTATAAAATATTTACAACATTTTAGATAAGTATCGATAACTAACTATAAAGCGATCCCCACTAATTGTTATTAGCCTGCTTCAATAAAAATTTCACTTAATAATTTTATAATTATCGTTTTATGAATTAAAATTAAAGATTCATGGCAATAAAAACCAAGAAAAACAAAATTTTTAAAAATAATTTTTAAAAAAGGGAAAATATGTATTTATTATTAATTTAAAGTATCAAAAAATGATTAAATAAGTAAGAAAAGTGTCCAACCTAAATTTTTAAATGATTTGAAATAAACTTTTCATTTAAATATGATATCTTAACATAAAATTCGCTCTGGATGAATATAAAGTCTGTAATATTTGTGTATATTGGATTACGTAGAACACAATTGTGGCTAATGCAGGCGCTATGGATATTGTACTAGAATCTCATGATCTGCATTGGGCACGCAGCGAATTTAAAATAATGTTATGGATACCCATCTGGGCGCGATTTGTGCTGGGCATTTTGGCTCTCTAGAGAAACTCGTTTCGAATCGAACTTTTTGCTTTTTTTTTTTTAGCTGTTGCCCATTTTATGTTTTTGTTATTGTTATTAGCATTTTTCTCTGTCATTTGCTGTTGTCAATGTGTTTGTTGTTGTTGTTGCTGCTGCTGTTGTTGCAATAAAATCAAAACAAATCCAAAGTTATAGCCAAGAGCTGTGGGGCAGGTTTTTATCTGGCTGTTGCCGTCGTTGAAGACGCAACGCCCACGCGACAAACATTTTTTCGTGTCTCGCGTCGAGTTTTTTTTTTTGTGTTGTGTACCCTGAACTTATTGAAAATGGAAAATCAGGGTATTATGTTTTTGAGAAAACGTATGTAACAGGGAAAAAAGGAGGCGTGGCAGACCACAGTATATAGTATATAGATTCTTGATCAGGGCGATGAGCTGAGTTGATCTAGCCATGACCGTGTGTCCGTCTGTTAGTATGAACAATGAGATCTCCGAAACTACAAATGCTAGAGACTTGAAATTAGACATGTATACTCGTGGTTTCCACGTGCAGTACTAGTTTATCATATTTTTTCGATAACTCATTCCATTTGTATGTTATCGATAATAATCGAAAATTCTATTTCGTTTTTTAAGCCTTATTTAAATACTGTAAAACCTAAGGACTTAAGATTGTTGTTGTGGATCTATGTGACGAATATAAAGATTTTGTATTGTAAAGATTTCGGATACCACGCCCCCTTTGCCCCAAATTTGAAAAAGACATTTATCAAATACTAGAGACTTGTGCTTTGGCAAATATACACATTTGAGTGTTATTATTATGTTCAGAAATTTTGATGGAGATTGCCCGTCTACAAAAAAAAGTTATTAGGCAATTATGTTCCCATTAAGTAAGCCCACACTGCAGCCCATGTCTGCTTATACACGTGCGTGTGTATGTGTGTGTGCATGTTTTGTTTCTTGTGTAGGCAGAATAGAAGAGAAGAATTTTTGAAACATCAGTTCCTCGAAGGGTTCAGGGCATCGCGTAGTCGAGCATTCTCAACAAGAGCTTTCTTACTTGTTATGTTTGTTGTTTAGCTGCCGCGTTGCGCATACGACGCGTGGTCCATGGCAGCGTCGCCTTTTGATATTCGGCTGTTCGATTTGAAAACATACAGACGCACAAAACCCGTCCATTGCCTGACTGACACACACACACACAAACACACACACACAGAGGCAGAGCAAGCAAGAAATAATATAAAAATAAATTCAAAGCGTTACACGACAATTCGTGCAGGTGTCATTGAGACTTGCGAATGATTTGGCGCCAGTTTATGGCATTATACTATATGACAGACACACACATACACACACACACATACACACACACACACACACACACACACACAGACAGTCATCACGCACAAATATCAATAGGAACAGCAACAAAATTATCATTGGCTAATTTGAGAGCAGCCATAAATATTCTATCGAAGTTATGTTGAAATTTTTGAGTTGATTTGAAGAGTGTCAAAAATGATTTTCTGTTTGATGGGTTTCATCAAAATATTTGGAATATTTTAATGAAATCAATAAACATTTGTATATCAACAGGAAACAGGAAAAGCTGGCTATGAATTTTAAATGAAACAATAAAAACAACCAAATATAATTTTACTAAGTTGGAACCTGAAAAAAAAAACAGTAAAGTGTTGCCAACAAAATTCAAACTGATATTTGTATATCGATATAGCTATAGCAGATATATGCTTATCTTATATAAATAGCTGACCCCAATTGGGTACACTTTGTGTGTAGAGTTGAGCGAGAATGCCTAAAGTTGCATCAGTCCAGATTAGCCAACAACAAAACTTCAGTTTCTTGTGCAAGAATTTACCTCCATGGTCCACAATTGCTATCTGCTTGCCATGCATATCTCTATGCATGCACTGATTGCGATTGCATGGCAGGGCTATAACAAGTGGGAGTGCTCTAATCGGGAGTGCCCGAGTAGCGAATACAGCTTGGGTTATACTATAGCAATACAATTGGTAAAGTTGACTCTAGTCTACTCTAGTATTTGTGTATTTCGGGAAACGGTGGAGGTACTGAAAATCTGAAGTATCCCAAATATATGCGTGCCTTCAAGAAAATCACTTGCTTTTACAATATAATATTTGTAATAATATTTAAAAATGAATTCAAATTATCGATTTTTATCGATTATAGAAGTCAAAAGTATGTATGGACGCACAATAAACAGACAGGTTGACGGACATGGCTAGCTACATTCAACTCGTTGCCTTGATTAAGAATATGTAGACTAAATGCGACTTGCCACGGCTTCTTCAGGGTATAAAAAGCATCAGCCTTTCTTCAGAGCTCACTGTACCTATAAAGAGTTAACGAACTCAAGGACGTCTCCGGCCACACATTAGATAAAGCCATATATTCACAGTCTTCTCACAATCTAATCTTGTCTAATTAATCTTCAGATTCCTTTGAGCACTTAGTCCAACTCCCATTTTATTTGCCGTTTCAAACTGTATTTGAACACTCATAAGCAAATACTTTGCTCTAGTCGATAGTCGAGTTGACCTTCGCTTTAGCTTCTTCAGCTTTGTTTTGCGCCTTTCGGGCTGCGTTCAATTTTTATAATGCTTTGCAAATTGTTTGTGCTCTCGGGTCAAACTTTGGCACATCGTAAATTATATTCAACAACAACAACATCGGCTAGAGGAGGAGAAAGAACGGTTTGTTGCTGAACTGAAAGTTGGTCGCCTTAAACAAAAACTCGTAAATTTTCATAATTGCATTGGTGGGGTCGTCAGACAGCGTATGTCATGCGCACATCTCGCTGTGTGGATATCGCTTTAAGGGTCGCCGCCGGATTACACTAAACACATTTCCGCCGCAGCCGGGCAACGTGTCGTATGAGTAATGTCTCGGTGCAAAAGTTGCGCCGGATGTGTAATCATTTTATCATATTACCCATACCCGTATATATGTACGTACATACATATATATATGTGATGCCGCCATACTCTAGCAAACACTGACGACCCAGCCTGGACCCGGCCTGGCTGCCTGGCTGGCTGGCTGGCTGGCTGGGTCCAGTTGGGGGCCAGCGGGCCACGTTTCGCTCGTTAAGTTCGTCATCATCGTTGACGGCGACGCAAATTCAATTAAATTAAATACATGGCAACAACGCTCACTACTACCACTTAGCAAGACGCCAGCAGCGCGGGCGGCTCGCGGGGGGCGTCAAATGGGGCCAAAGACTATGTGAAAATTTTCGCACAACAACCCAAGCGAGCGGCCAGAGAGCCCACTTGTCTTGGTCTTGCATTTAAATTTCCGCTGAATTGCTCTGGCTGCCTGCTTATAAATCTTAATTAATTAAAGTACACACAACAATAAGCAGCAACAACAAAAATACTGAAATACTGAAGAAAAAAAACAGAGGAGTCTTCATCACAGCATCAAAACGAACTGAAAACTACACTCGCTCGATGCGAAAAATGCGAATGAAAATATTATTTTACAATTACGAACGAGCTGAAAAAAAAAAGAAACGAAAGCATAACAAATGAAATGAAATGAAACTGCAGTCAAATATATGATATGGAGTTTAGAAATTGTTCAAGGATTAAGCTGAAGTGCAACTATCAATGTAGTAACATATGTATGAAGATAATGCTAAAGTCTAAACTAAATCCAAAGTCAGGAAGCATTCAGAGTTGAGCTGGAGTCGAAAAATCTTGTCCGCAAGACTAAGATTTACCAGAACAGAAGAGACAAAAGCAAAACAAATGACATGAAATGAAACTACCATCAAATAAATGATATGGGATATAAAAACATATTCAGATCAAGCTGAAGTGCAACTAGCAATCAAATATGCAATATAGGATAATATTATATATACAAACATATCGAATCCAACTCTAAGTTCAGGAAGCATTCAAGGTTGAGCTCAAGTCAAAAGACCTTTAATGCTAAACTCATCCTAAGACTCTGTTCTGGCCTCTCCAACGCCTTGCCTCAGCTAATATACCCGTCTCGGCGTAGCCCTTTTATTGCCCGCATTTGCTGGCGTCGCCTTCCCAGCCGAAGTTTGTCCGTTTGTCAGCGACATTTGTGAGCCATCATCATAGTCATCATCTCCAGCTCCAGCTCCAGCTCCAGCTTCATCTTCATCTCCAGCTTCGTCTTTGTTGTTGTTGTTGCTGTTGTCTTTCATCGGCTGATCATCAAACGGCTCAAGAACAGTTAGCAACATTTCTCTCTCTGCTGATGCTACTGCTGCCTTTTTTTTTTGTTTTGTTTTTTTGCTGCTTCCAGTTTCTAATCGAAATGATTTTGCTTAATTCATCTTAATTAGAAGCCGAGGCAAAGGCAGAGTTTGCTGACCGTTGGCGGCGTGAGCGAAAGAGTAAATTGAAATGGAAAAAAAAGACGCAGCAAGACGAGCCAAGTCAACTGGAAAGCTGCAAAGAGTAGAAATTATTTTAAAGCATATGAAATGCTATACTAACTATTTTAATTGAGGCGTGGCAGAACGAAGAAGCATCCCTTGACTCTTCAATTGAATCAATTTCCTAAATGTTAACTCAGGCAATTAAATATTGCTCACCTGGTAGATATATACAGATATATATAGATATATACATATATAAATATATAGATATGTAGCTATAAAGATAAATATATATAGATATATAGATATATAGATATATAGATAAATAGATATATAGATATATAGATATAGAGCAAGAGCCAAAAACAATATCCGAACTGCTGGATTGTTTAGGTCTTTGGTCAGCAGCGATTGCTAGTGGCAGTTCAATAAAGCATACCTGGAAAATATATAGATCTATAAACATATAGCACTGAAAATATTATCTCTCAATTGTCTGAGCCAGTATAAAGCTATCAAAGCCCGAAAGATGTGGCTCTGTCTAGATATAGGTCTATCAATATATAGGTATATCTATATAAAGGTTAATCGATATAATGCTCTATCTATATATAGGTCTATCGATATATAGATATATCGATAAATAGACATTTCTCATTCAATAAGTTGAGAAGTAGCATTGCGCAATGTGTCGATCTTTGATCAGCACTATTATTGCCAGTTCAGTGAAAATATCTAAACTCAACTGGAAGATATGCACATAGCTCTGTCGATATATAGTTTTATTGGTATATAGCTCTATCTTTATATAGTTATATCTTTATTTAGCTCTATCAATATATAGCTCTATCTTAATATAGCTCTATCAATATATAGTTCTATCGATACATAGCTCTATCGAGATATAGCTATATCTATATATAGCTCTATCGATAAGTAGACATATCTCTTTAGACACGTTGTTTAGATATAAAATATAAAACAAACCCTAAAAAGATCTTCCAACTGTCATAGCCAAGCTCTTTGTTTTGATCATTGATCAGGTCTGCTGTCAGTTGAATGCAGCTATCTAAACTCAACTGGAAGATATGCACATAGCTTGATCGATATATATTTCTATCGATATATAGCTCCGTAGACACATCTCTATATATGTATGTATATAAATATAAAATAAACCCTAAGAAGATCTTCCAACTGCTATAGCCAAGCGCAGTGCTGAGGTCTTTGGTCAGCAGCTGGCTGCAGTTGCGGCAGCTATGATTGAGTTGATGAGGAGTACGAGGATGATAATGATGATGGGGTTAGTGAAGTGTTGTTGGTGGTAGCAACAAGTGTTGCACTTAATTTGCATGCAACATGCGACAGCAATGCTGCTGCTGTTGCTGCTGTTGTTGTTGTTGTTGTGTACACCGTTACACCGCTGACGCCCTCACCCACAGCCCGAGTTGGAGTCAGAGTCGGAGCTGGAGCTGGAGCTGGAGCTGGAGCTGGAGCTCAGCACTCGGAACTCCCCCAGCGAAGATTTGCATACAATCAAAGTGAAACGAAATTGATTTGCCACTTTGGCGTTGCCGGCTTCAATTTAGCAAATGGCATCGCTCGGCTGCTCAATTATTAATTTTTGTCGCGTGCCGGCAGCGGAACGGAACGGAATGGGAATGGGAATCTGAATGGGAATGGGATTGGGAATGGAACACTGCGTAACAGGGGCGTGCAGCATCATCGTTCTGAACTTGAAAAATGATTGCGCATAATTGAAATCGAAATGAAGAGCAGCTTTTTTGTTAACGTCAGACGTCAGCCATGCAGACAGACAAGGTAGAGCGAGAGAGGAAGAGAGAGAGAGAGAGAGGGAGAGAGTGTGGGAGTGAGAGAGACTGAGAGACAGACTGAATGACAGGAGGAGCAGCTAACGACAGCAGCCATAGCAGCGGGGCACAGCTACAATTCCGGCTGGATAACCTGAGCCGTATCTGCAGCAGCTGCTGCCACGCCAATTTGACGCGTTAGATACCCTGTACAATAAGTATGGATGAGTGTATTAGTTGTTAGAAGACTTTTAGTAAGTGTGAAGTTACATGTATTCATGGTGGGTATATATATGATGTCTATAGAGAGTATATAGGGCATACAGTACATAGTATATAGGATATTCTATATACATATATAAAGGGTATACAAATTTAGAGTATATAGGTTTATATGCAGTGTATATATGTATATAATGTATATATACTGAAAGTATTAAAAGTATTTAAAGGGTATTTATACAGGGTATTATAGGTATATAGGACAAATGTATTTAGAATAAATTGATATATAAAGTATAATTAGAGAGTATATAAATAGGGTTTATATGAACATATACATATATATAAATATATGAGCTATCTGTATAGGGTATATAATTAGTGTATATACATTTGTATATGTGATATATATATATATATATATATAGTGTTAGCTTGCGCACTATGTTATACACTAATCTATACATAGAGTATATGTAGTTGCCTTGAATATCTTATATATAGAGTATATATAGTCTAAGCTACCTTCAATATCTGATACACTTACAGGGCATACCATATACATTTATATTATCTTTCAATCAACCCGAAACGCTTTCCCACCTTAAACACTTTCCCTCTCTCATTTCGCAATTACAGGGTATCTACAGCTCAACCCATCTCTCCCACTGATTTGTATGATAAATGTGGGAGTCAAAGCTGCGACTTTTGCCAGCAGCACCTGTTCGCGTAGGCGTGGGCTACCTGGAGGGTAGGTCGTCGTCTCCCCTCCGTTGTCCAGCAGGTGGGCAAAGTAGGCGTGGCATGTTAGCAACCTGCAGTTAAATATGTCAACTTTGCCGGCTCACTCAATTTGTTAGATTTGTGTGGGGCCAGAAATAAACGCGCACGCATGCTTATCGATTGCCAAAGGATCTCCAATAGCTGCAGCGGAATGGAACGGAATGGAAATGGAACGGAATCGAATTGAATCGAATCGAATTAGATATGAATATACATATAGACATGACTATGAATAGTCCGAGCCAGCTGCTGTCCCATAATTATAATAAATATATTCTATTCTTTTTTCATTGTCTTTTTTTTTTTGTATTTTTTTGTATTTTTTCTTTTTGGTTTTGGAGTGAAGCGTGAGAATGTAACGTTTGGATTTTTCGAATGCCTTGCAATTATATAATTAATTATTTAATTCCCGAAGAAAATTGTTGGCAACATGCAACCAATAGGGCAGGCAATGCCAATGGCCGACAGCAGCAATAGGTTTGGGAATGGGGATGGGGATGGGAGACCTATTCCTGGATCAGACAGACCATGAAAATGTAATTGATTGTGCATTTGTTGAGGCACTTGAGTGGGGCCCGAGTGGGGCTGCAAGGCAGCCAATTGAGTTCGAATACATTTTTAACTTTTTCATGTCCAAAAATATATTAGCAAATTACGGTCGGAAACTTGGTCAAGGCAAGTTTGTGATGTGAATAGAGCAGGCGACTCAGAGATGCGACACAGAACTGACTTTGTGATCTCCATCGAATAGATGTCGATTGAAACTGAATTTGTGATATTTTCTATCCAATTTAGACTATATAGAAATCTATCTATTAGTTAATTGACTCTACTAAGTAGGAGTCAAATGACTTGGCTGACTAAATAAGAACAATAGCAAAAGAAATTGCAATGGCTCAAAGTAGGCAGGAAATCTTATATTGTTTCTAGTTTTATATTAGAGCTATATACATGCCTTTATATATGAAATAGGATTTATTTTGTAATTGTTGAGGAGCGTAAGAATCCATTCAACTCGCATGAATATCTGTCTCCAAATATTTGTTTTATTTTCAATCAAATTCACCAGCTCTATACCTATCATGTTATCGATATGTATAGCTTTGGGGAAGTAGAATTATCAAGGAGAAGAGCGGACTGCTTTAAACAATATCCAAGAATTCCTTATCAAATGACAATTATTACTGCTCATATTAACGATTGAAACTTATCGATAACATTATGATTATCGAAAAAAGTATGACTGAAGTATCTTATTGTTCAGCTACATAACATGTGAGTATTTGTTGTATATATTGGCACATTTTAACAATCGAAACTTATCGATAACATGATGATGATGAACATAAATACAGGAACTTATATAAAGACTTTATGCCACAGATTATGGCACATGTCAGCAGCTGAAGCCGATCGATATCTTGATGACTATCACAAGCAGTAGCTTATCTTTTACAAATTGTTAGCCTAAAGTTTGTTATTCTATACAAAAGGAAACAAGTAAAAAACTTGCAATTATTTAGAAAAGTCTGTCCATCCCCTAGTCGATTCTCTTTACACTGTTTCACATACAGCATCAATAACTAATAAATCGACAAAGACAATCGACTCCGCAAAAACTATACGCATCCATATCCGCAGAGAGATATTTCAATTTAAAGCTGTAATTCATGCGGTCTATTCGAGCAGGTGTGTGTGTGTGTGTGTGTGTGTGTGTGTGTGTGTGTGTGAGTGTGTGTGTGTATATTCCAATATTCCAGATGTTGGTCATAATTTCCATTAGGCGAACAAAGAATGATCAATGACCCGAGCTATTCAAGTTATTATGGCCATTATACCGAATGCTTTGCATATTTATGGTCAAGGGTAGCACACTCACACACACACACACACACACGCACACATGAGGCATTTGCTTGTACCGTAGTTAGTCAGCGGGTGGGCGTGGCATGACCGGCCGCCCACCACGATGGGTAATGCATTTGCAAAAGCCACACGAATAACCGCATGAAATCACATAAATTAAAATAACTCTATTAACCTGAACAAATTTATTATTTTGACCAGAAGCATTTCTGTTTTTTTTTCTCTCTCTCTCTCTCTCTCTCTCTTCTTTTTGTTGTTGATGCACAACAAGCCAAAACCGAAATGGGGCGTGGCAATGGGCAAAGGCCTGTACATACAGAACACCCAAAAACTGCCTGTGACAATAACGACTAGGAGGGACAGAGTGAGGGAGAGTGAGGGAGAGAGGGAAAGTGAGGGAGAGAGGGAGAGTGAGGCAAAGAGTGGCCTAAAGGCGGCAGCAGGTTCACACTGGGCGCTGCTTTGTATTTTTGGTAAAGCAAGCGAAAATTTATTATCCTTGACTCCCGCTGCTCCCGCTGGTGCCTTGTGCTCCAACCCCCCTCCCCCCTCTGCACCCCCCGCTGCCAGCCTGCCAATTGTTCGCTGTTCGTTTCTGTTCCGGTGCTCCGTTAACTATGCGCCATTTAAGCACCTGCTGTGCACAGCCCCAAAGCTCTCACATCCGTGCCGCAGTCAGCCCTCTCTCTCACACAGCTCTCACACAGCACACTCTCTCTCTTTCTCTCTCTCTCTCGTTACACACACGTCTATACATCATTGCGCCGCAAAATGTTTATGGATAGCCCCGCAGGCGGCAGAGTAGTGGCCCCACAATTGCCAGCAGTCCGCCCCGCTGGCACTGCCAACGAGCTTTTAATAGTTTTGTGCGCCCCGTCCCTGTAATGCTTTATTTATTTTTAATCATAGAACAAATACGAGACGCCACCCGCAAAATATGGCCCGTCATTTGTTCGACGATATGTGCAAACAATTGGCGCATTAAAGCCAAGAGCCGAAGCCAGAGCCGAAGCCGAATAAATTCAATCAAACAAAAACGCAGCAAAACAAAAAACAAAAAAAAAAAAACAAGTCCAAAAATTTTGGTCGAAAATAATCGATAATGCTAAAGCTGTCGCTAATGAGATATGACAAGCTTAAGAGCAGGAAGTGTGAAAGGGCGAAATTATTTTTGACATCATATATCGATTTTTGTAAACAATAATTGGAATTCAAAATGGAAAACTTAAATTGTATCGATAGTTATCGATAGGCATTAAATAAATATCATCAGCAAATATGAGCATGAAAATAGAAGAAAAAGGCAAATAGAAAGATAAATGATTTGAATTTGAATACAATATTATTTATTTGTATAGACTTGAAAAATGGATTAGGTGGATGAGAAAATAATTTGATCGATAAGGCTAAGCCCAACACTAATGAGATATGAAAAGCTGATTAGAAGAAAGTATGAAATAGCAAAATCATTCTAAATATTATATATATACATTTGGGTAAACTATAAATGGAATGCTTTATTGTATTGATGGTTATCGATAGGCTTCAAAAAAATATCGGCATGAAAACAGAAACAGACAATTTGTAGCGACTTGAAAGATGAATTAGCATGTGAAGAAAATTATTATCGATAATGCTATATATTACTTATTGCCTTATTCTCTCTCTTTTTATCGATTTTTATCAATCAACTTAAGATGTAGAATACCATAAGAAGAAGGCGAAGGGCAACACATATTCGAGTAATTAACCGATAAATGTTATTTATATTTCCTTTTACACATTGATCATTGTAAAACTACAACTTATCGATTATTATCGATAAGCAGCCAAATGCCAAATTAGCGTTTGAAATTACGTTTTTGCCCAGCAAGAATTTATGTACGTAATGAATGCAGCATTGCTACTGGTAGAACAGCCCTCGTACACTTAACGCTCATCTGAGAGTTGCCAGCCTCCAATTTAGAAGACGTTTGCTGGTAATATTAGACCAATGTGTTTAGATGCTAGCCGCGGGCTCTGCTGATGTCTGATGTCTGCTCAACGGGTTGACGGCTTCACTTCTTCTCGAGTTGGTCTAACTGGGCGCTTGATTGAGGGGTTTCGGTCTATGTTTTATATTTTTTTATTTTGAATCTGGTTTTTGGTCATGTGGCTTGTTCTAGTCAGAGCCAGAGAGAGAGAGAGAGAGAGAGAGAGAGAGAGGGAGAGTGGGAGTGAGGGAGAGGCAGAGATGGTAGCCAGTTGGGTAAGGGCCGCAAGCGTTTGAGTGTCGCTTAGATAATCGTTGATGTTGTTATTCTTATGTCATGTAGTCATTATTGGCACTGCTGTTGCTGTTGTTGTTGGTGCATTTAAATAGCCATTTGATATGAGCAGCAACAACACCAGCAGCAGCAGCAGCAGTCAGTGCTCATCATCAGGCAGCGAGTCGTTCATTATTTGAAGTCAATTAATCAATCATTTTTGTAAATGCTTAAATTGCTCTTCAGCATTTAGTTGCCGAACGCCGACAGCGATGGGGCCCGGTCATGGCCCTAGAGCTAGAATTATGTCAAGTTTGCCGTTAAATGGAAAATGGAAATTCAACTTTGGGCATTTGACAGGGCAACATTTATTGGAATCGAACGGGCTGAAATATTCCACATTATTTAGCCAACTGAATGAATCATGATTTGAATCAATAAACCAAATGCCATACCGGAAGGTCGCAGTCGAAAAACAAGTAAACTACGAGTGTGCTAGGTCAATGATACCGGCTGCATGATGCTCGCTCAAGCGAATGATTCTGGCCTGTGATAGACTCTATCGCACTTCATCATTTCGTCGACTCCACTCCTTCGAGTCGACTCTTTTCACACTGTGAACGAGCATGAATACGATGGCAAATTAATGTGAATTATGTATTTGGCCAACGAACTCCAATCCGAGCACGATGCATTGACAACATTTTTGATTGGGTGCGAAACTAGCAAACATTTGCTATGCCAACAGAAACAAGAAACTAAATCTGTTTCAATAAAGCTCAAAGCTTTAATAAACAAGAGACTCGAACACACAGCACAGCAAATGCGGAAAAAAAAAAAAAACAAAAAACGAAAACATGCAAAAATATCGAACATAAATTTTAAGCAAAACTGATTATATTTTTACCAAATTATGTATAAATATTGCTAAGCTCATTGAAAAATGCAAAGTTCAGCATTTAAAAATCGTTTATGGCCAATATATGCAGAGAGCGAAATATCACTAATATTTTAAATCTGACAAATGAAAACATTCGGGGCAAAACAAAGCACAAAGCAAAGCCAAAACGTGATTGCATCTGTTTGTATAGATGGCTTAGCGGGGCTTAGTTGGTTGCTATTCAAGCACTTGCTTAAGACTTGATCTGAATGGCTTGAGATGCGAAACCAAACTTAAGTTTTAAAGTTAAAGAGAAACTGAATTTTTGCATAGATTTAAAAGTAACTTAAAGAAGCTCAGTTAGCAGCTATATTTTGTGTAGCCAAAAGTACTGCAAAGATGTAAAAGAATGTTTTTGACAGACTTTCAGATCAACTAGATTGAATTTAGCCAAGACTTGATTGAAATTTTGTATACATTTAAAAAGTAAAAAAAAAGCTAAAGTATCAGATAGCAGCCACACTTGATATAGCTAAGTATATTGCAAAGGTGTAAGAGAATGCTTTTGACAAACTTGAAGATCAACTAAATTTAATTTAGAAAAGACTTGATGGGTTGCTACGGCAATCAAGTTTCTAAGGAACTCTCTTTTCATACCATTGAAAAGGGAAGCTCAACTGGGTTGGGTTGATGGGCTTGGTAAAAATTGATCAAATTAATGCAGGCATGGCAAATACTATAATGTATATATATTTATGATCAAGGTGATCCATCCAGCCTGTTCGTCAATTGTTCCGCCAGTTTGACCGTCAGCCTGTCTGCCTTTTAGTCCGTCTGTTTGTCCGTCCATCTGTCAGTTCGTATATTTCTACGTCTATTTATCCGTCCATCCGTATATCCGTCCGTCCGTTTTTTCGTCGATTCATCTGTTTTTCCGTCAGTCCGTCTCTCTGTACGGCTATTCATCTATTCGTCCGTCAAGTCCGTCTCTCTGTCCGGCTATTCATCCGTCAGTTTGTCATTCATTCTGTCCGTCTGTCTCTCCGTCCGCTTCTCCGTCTATTCATCCGTCAGTCCGTCCGTTCGTTTGTCAGCCCGTCCGTCCATTCATCCGTTCGTCCACCTGAATGTCTGTCCGTCCGTTTGAACGCAACATTCTTGCAGTTTGTACACCTTAGATCCTTCCCCAAACATTATTATAAAACATATTTTAAAAACTATAAAATACTGCTTTAACAAATAGTAAATACATGAGTCATTATTACGCTCTAAGCATTTGACAAGGTCATACACTGCAATAAAAGTGACAACTATAACAATAAGGTTCTCAGAGTATAGCCCATTAGTGCAGCCCATGCTGATGTGAGTTCTTTGCTATTTATGTATTAGAGAAACGAGGAGTACAAATTCAAATTTCAACTCTCCACATTGTTCAGGATATCTATTAGTCGTGCACTCTCGACTGCTGCACTCTCACTGGCTCACATCCAAAGACAAATTTAGTTCTAATGTGCATTTTTTATATAACTTAATAACTGGAGCTCATTGGCAATTAAGTGGCAGCTGGCAGCTGGCGTAAGTTGGCATAAGTTTTGCTTGAGGGAAACCGCTAATCGGGCTACAGTCAAGCTTCGCATAGCTCGACACACACACACACAGTCTCTCATTAGGCCTTGCCGCAAAAAGTCTCTGCAGAAGGAGGAGCAGCAGGAGGAGCACAAGCAGCAGCAGGAGGCGGAGGATGAGGAGGAGGAGGAGGAGGATCAGCAGCAGCTGCAGCCATTTTGACACCTTGTTGCTGCTTGGCATTTCCGCCTTTTTGGCAGCTCCTGTGGCAACTCCTGTGGCAACTTCTTTACTTGCCAATTAAGCGCATGCTCAGGCAATTTGGCCAGCAACAACTATGGAAATTTTCAAATTTCTGCTCAGGTTGCTTTGATATTTTCTGTTTTGAAATAGCCAAGCTCGGAGTGCTGCGTGATTGTGTTGCAAGGCATAACAGACATACATGCTACGTGTAGCTGAGTGTATATACATAGATATATATAGCTATATATATATATATATATACATAGATATATATAGTATATATATCTAACAAAGCGCACAGCAGACAACAAAATTTAATCACAACTTCCGCTGTGATTTGGAGTTTCTTCTTTTTTTTTTTCCTTTGCTGTGTTTATAAATTTCTGTGTATGTTTTTTTCTTTGGCTGTTGGCTTTTTGATTTGCTTGCCAGCTGGGCGTGGGAAAAAGCTTAAGGCGTTTTGGGTGTGGACCGCGACGTCATCGAAAGAAGTTCCACATTACGTGGCTGGAGTCGCAAAAGACACAAAAAACTTTTAAAAAAAAGTCGCAACTAGCGCCAAATGAGCCAAAGATCCGAGCTGTCTTAATAGGCCAAGGCGAGACAAAACAGCCAAAGCTGACTAAGATGATTATTTCTAGTTTTTTGGGTGGAATTTCCGTCATTGAATATTCTGTCATTCAGTGCGAATTGTGCTTAAGAGAGAGAGAGAGAGAGAGAGAGAGAGCAAGAGAGAGAGAGAGAGAGAGCAAGAGAGAGAGACTTAGAACCATTCTATCCACATAGATACGATTATGGAAATGATTGGTGTGAAACTGTTAACTGTTAATGCTCCTCTCTTGGCCCTGGGACTCTCCTGAACTCATTTGAGACTTTCAATAGACGATCGTCGGGGCGGGCTATAAATTATGATTTCAATATTATCAAGCTTGTTGCGGCTGCCTTATCTTTTAATGAGAATTTCACAAACACATCACTACAAGCTGGCAATGAAGTGTTTTTTGACCATACAAAATATATATATATATATTTTTATATAGACTATATATATACATGTAGCCTGTTCATATCTCAAACGTATCGCAGCCATTTAAATAGATTTGATTTACATATTCGCTTGGCGTTTGTAATCCGAGTGCTCCACATAAATCGCTGTCAGATATAACTAACTGCCGCAAGATTGAGTACTCTGGGGATCGCCGATGAAGGCTGAGAAGTGACGAGATTTGTGGCCATAGCGAAGCCAACGACGAGATAAATTGTTAAGTATTTGGCAAGAATTGAAGATTTGTGATGGCTTCTGCTAATGGCTTTTCGATAGAAACTATCGATTGCTGATAGTGATTGATCGATTTTAAATTAATTTATATATTTTATTAAATTTTATAACTAAGAATCAATTTATATTTGTTTTAGCAGAAATAGCAAATTAAATAAAGAGTTTTGAAATATTTTTAGCTAAAATGGAACCTCGATAGAAACTATCGATTGCTAATAGCGATCAATCGATTATAATCAATTTTTACTTGATTACATTTTGTAACTCAGAATCAGTTTGTATTTGTTTTAGCTAATTATAGTTCCATAAAATTTAAATATTTTCAGATAAAAAGAAATACATTTTCGTTTAATTTGAAGAGATAAAGAACTTTAAAACTAAGAATAAGTTTACAATTTTAAGTAGCTCTTTGGCATGCTTCTCTGGAGTTCCAAATTTATATATGACATCAAAAAGTCGAGTCCAAAGTCGTAGCTTAGAGTTTTTAGACCTAGTATAGCAAAGCTAAATGACAAAACAGATCAGAGTTTAAATATCAGTAAATCTGACAATGAAGTAGAGATAGCCTTGAAGAAAGCTTCATTAGTTTGAATCAGCTCACTGATTCTAGTTTCTCTTTCGGTTAGAATCTCCAGCAAGTCGAGGTATCATTGTAGACCACGACTTACTGCACCAATAGTCTGCTGAAATTAATAGTCTGATATGTTTTCTTCTTCTTTCTTTTTGATTTATTTCTCCATAGATCTATAAAGTTTAAGGTATACTTAAACGACTCTAGAAGCGCCTACCGTTTAGCCTCATAAAAAGTTTGCATATAAGAATGCCAGCTATATATATATATATATATTATATATATATTTGCAATATCTTCTGGGCATGACCAATTAGAGTTGGATCCGATTGAAGCTCCACATATCGAATTCAAATAGCTGTATAGCTATATACTAAATACCTGATCTGTCGCAAGTTAAACTTGTTTTGCGCACGCGTTTAACACGCGCGCTAATTTTTCGCCTTAATTATGCATCTTAGACTTCGTAAAAAACAAGAAAAAATAACTGAAGATGAAGAAGAAGCAAAAAGTATCTGAATCATATCAATATTCAAATGAGGTACCCGCGGCGCCATCCGCCGAACTTTTGTGTTCGCTTTTGGCCGTGCGTTTTGTTTTGATTGCTCGGGCCTTTTGTATACCAAATTTATGGGCTTGAAAGTCTTTAGTGTGTTTAGCTTTGTGGGCCAGCGGCTTGACCAAAAACAAAAACTGGCTCCGAAGCCTCAACTCAACTCAACTCAACCTTATTAACGCTCGATTCCCCAAACGCTTTAGAATGGATGAGCTCTGGCAAATTAATACGAGAATACTAAATATTCAATAGGGGCAGGATGTAGGCCGGTATTTATCATCATAAATAATATATGGAGAGATAATACAATTAGAATTATAAAACTTTTGTGATTAGCTGACTGTTCATGGGCCCCAAATCAAATGGCCAATGTGAGCAAACAAACTACTCTTTGTGTATTTCGATGATAAAATAGGCTTAGCTAGGAATGGAAATTGAATTGCGCGAAAGAGATGGATGACGAGAAGGAGAGAGAAAGACACCATGTTAATATGATTTATATTGGAGGGAGGCAAAGATGTGTTAAGAGACTTCAACAGAGAGAGAAAGAGAAAGAGAGAGCTGCGGAAAGAGAGAGCCATAGAGGGAGAGAGAGAGAGAGAGAGAGAGAGAAAAAGAGAGAGGAGACATAGAGAAAGATAGAGAGAGGAGACATAGAGAAAGATAGAGAGAGAGGAGAGGAGACATAGAGACAGATAGGGACACAGATTGAGAGATAAATAGAAAGAGAGAGAGAGACACGGAAAGAATGAGAGAAACAGAACAAGCAAATAGAGTGAGAGAGAGAGAGAGAGAGATGTAAATCTTTCTCTCCTTTCGGACTTTCAGTATATTTTATCTTAGTATACCGCTCTTTCGCTCTCTCTCTCTCTCTGTCTCTCTCTCTATCTCACTCTCTCTCTCTCTCTCTCTTTCTCTATCTCTCTCTCTCTCTTTCTTACTCTTTCTCTCTCTTTCTTTCTCTCTCTCTCTCTCTCTTTCTCTCTCTCGCTCTCTCTCTCTTTATCTCTCTCTGCTCATATAGGAAAATAAAGTAAGAAAGAGGAATAGAGAAAGATGGAGAAAAATATATATATATATGTATGTATATAAAGGGGGAGATGCAGAAAGAACATGGTATACAGAATAAGATAATAGAGAAAGACAGAGAGAGAGAGTTGATATATTTGCAGCTAATAAGCTGGAATACAGTAAGCTCTTATAAGAATCCACGTTGATCAAATCTCTTCCCTTAAATCGAGCAGAATTCCACATTTTTCTCCAACTGCATTCGCAGTTTCTAGATTTGATATTTTTGACTCGTGTGCAGGTCTGGCAAAAGTAGAAAAACACAACTTTTAATCTGCTGCTTTGATGCGAATCTGCAATTCAGTTAGTTGCCAAAGAGTTTCGACTTTCGCTCATCAATATTTGATGCTCCCATTTCGCTCAGTGTATTTTGTGATGAACGCAAAATGAAAGCTGCAGCCATTTGTTGGCCTTAGTGTTTCGCTTCGACTGAGCGGCTCAAGGGCTTAATACCGCTGCGTAATGCCAGTATAGTCCATAGTCTACTACTACTACTATACTACGAGTATAAGAAAATGCTTTTTGCCGCTCGCTTATCGCGAGGGCCATTCGCCGTTGTTGCCATTTAGCTTGCTCGATGTTTTGCAACTCTCTCAGCTCGCCAACATATTTCATATTCCATATTCAATTGCTCAGCGTGCATTGTGCATACTTTTATTTACGATATGAGCACACACACACATAGACACACACACACACACACACACACATGCATTGCCTAATCTGTGCTTAAGCTGAGGCCAGCGATTTAAATTGATGCGTCGTCGCCTGCTTTGGGTTTGGGTTTGGTTTGGGGCTGTGTGTGTGTGTGTGTGTGTGCGTGTGTGTGTGTGTGTGTGTGTGTGTGTCTATGTGTGTGTGTGTGTGTGTGGCATGCAGGAACTGAGCTGAGAGTCTCTGAATTGGGGTTAGATGGGCCCTGGAGTGTGTGGGGGCTTGGGGGGCTGCTGTCTGAGCGGATTTCGTGCATGTCGTCTGTCGGCTTTAAACGTCAACTCAACGCCTCTGAGAGGGCGGCTACTGTATTTGCCATAGTTGTTGCGCTCCTCTCATTCTTGCTGTTGTTTTCGGTTTGCTTTTGGCTAAAACTGTTGGTTAATAAATTGTTAGCTAAGCGGCGATTTCAACTGAAAGTCCCCCGCCCCTCTTTAACATTTTATTTATTTGTTTATTTTTGTTGAACAGCATTCGCTGCGATTGTTGTTCCCCTGTCTGGTCTGCCTGGCCTGTCTGGCTGGAGAGCCAGAGGGCCTGTCTAATGTTCATTAAACGCTTCCGCCTTTGATGGCAATGATTTGATGATGAGCAAGATGGATTTGATGAGGGCGCACAAATACATCAAAGTCGCTGACAAAATTTATCACCAGCAAAACAACAACTGCAAAGCCAAAGAGTAAAGAAAGAGATTCTAATAGATGGGTAAATGTATGTATGTATGTGGAAAGATGTATGTATATGATGTAAGTTTTACATCAGTCTACATAGCTAATATGCTCGGTTAGCCTAGGCAAAGTCAGCAGCCTAAAGCCAATGCCAAACTCGAAAGGAAAGCGCAAATGAGCGAGCAGCAGGAGGCGGGCGAGTGAGAGAGGGACAGACAGACAGAGAGAGAGGGAGGGAGGGAGAGCGAAGCCAACGGACTTGGGCAATTGGGCATAAATTTCTGGCACAATTACAACGCAATCAACTTAATTACATTGAATAATTAGAGATGAAGCCAACTGTGGCCTGGGGGGCCTTGGGGCCTGGGGCACTCAAAGGGACGTGGAATGCTTCTGCTCGCACAATTGTTGCATGTGGAGCGATCTGCCAAGGATCGGAAGCTGCTGCAAATCTGAGCATTTGTGTGCTGCCTCCTGGGCGTGGCACAATGCAAACAAACAAAGGCTACAGACAAAGAGCCAGCAGCAGCAGCAGCAGCAGCCGAGATCAATGAAAGGCAACGAGCAGATGAATGAATTAATCACAGCTAAAAGAGGGAGAGTGAGAGAGAGAGAGAGAGAGAGAGAGAGAGAGAGAGAGAGAGTAGAAGCTGTGTGTGGGTGCTGCCCAATTGAAGTGAGGCCCAGCAATTTGCCTTATTAATACAGTACTTGTTGTTGTATTTAAATTGTGAATGGCCAGAGGAATGAAAAGGCAACGCACACAATGAACACAATGAACACAACAATGGTGAGGAACAGCCCATTTAGCTAATAACTAGCAAATGGACTTTCCTCCGAGCACAGATTGATTTGAGCAGCTGAAAATGAATTGCGAGAGGGCTAAGCCCAATCAGCAATCAGCTTAGCAAAAATATTTCACAGCTATGAAGCACATGCAAATGCCTCCGAGCATCATTGCAAATAGATGCCGAAAATCAACTCAAGTCCAGACAATCAAAATGCCAAATAGCAGTTTTAGTACAGAGCTTAGTTTGGCTTAGACAGCCGATGAATGTGAAGGGGATAATCTTAAGATTGCATTCAATAGAGTGTTAGTTTTAATATTATATCTTTATGTATTAAGTCCTTAGCTTCATTGTCTATCGATTGTATATTAAGTCTTTGAGTCTGCGTCTTCAGACTGCATTGAGAGAATGGTTTGTGAATTATGTAAAATGAATCGAATTTGATATTAGAAATGCTGTAGTTGTTCTCAATGGACTGTCTCTCTATTATATTCCAGTTATATTTAGATTCGATTAGGGATTATTTTATTACTCATTTATGTCAGTTATGGAATCAATTTCAACTTGGGACTCATATTCCACTCACTTGTGCCTACAAGCTCAACCAAAATATGTAACAAAGAAATCAAATTCAAATATCTTCTTCTGGACCTTTTCGTCTACTAATTCATCTACTAGAAGAACTGGGCAGCTCCATGAAAGGACGAAGCAACGCTACGATTGAGCAGCTAAAGGATATATCGAAGAAGGAGATGGAACAAAATGAAATGAAAACTGAAATTTCAAGTCGATTGAGAATGGGCAAAGAAAGTAAATACAGTAAATACAGTACATCCAGCATATTATACGAATTTCATGGGTTTTCTATTTGTCATGATATTTATTTTTGAAAGAAATTTTTAGCAAATTGAATTTTTCGACATTAGTGTATGTTGAGGAGGCATTCGCCATCCTTTATCATATTTTGTAATTTTAATTTCTATCAGCTTTTTATCTAGTTAATTTATCGGGCATTTCTATTGAGTTTTTCGACATTAGTGTATGTTGAGGAGGTATTTGCAATTCTTTATCATATTTTGTAATTTTAAATCAGCTTTTTATAGAGTTAATTTATCGGATTATCGAATAAATCGATCAAGTATGACAAAAGCAAGGCCAGCATTAAGTAAGTAAACGAACGGAATAGTTTTGTATACCAGCAATCGCTGATACATTTATTTTAGCAAAAATAAAAATAAATAAAATTTTTCATCAGTTTATTCAGATGGTTGCTGAAGTTTCAGTTTACTAGACGAGGAATTATTTTTGCAGAATATTCTTTTTTTATAGCATAACTGTTGCCATTATCAATGGACTTATGCTCACGCTCATTTGACATTTGTACGGATGAACTTAACAGTTAACAGAAAAAAAATCTTCACACTATGCGAATGCAAAGAGATAACCACAAAATTCAGCATTCATATTGGGATGAATGCGGAAAGCGAAATTTCAATTTTTTTAAATCGGTAAATTCTTATTTGCTTGGAAAAAATATGACGAATTAATGACGGAATCGAAATGTACGGAGTTTTTGCGAATTAAGGAATTTTTTTCAAGGCAATAGCAATTTTTGCGATTAAAAAAGATTTTTGATTGAGTGGGGGACAAATTAAAGGAACTCAACTGTAATACCAGCCGATAAGTAGATAGCAACGAATTATATATTAAAAATTTAAATTAAATTAAAATTAAATTACAGTCAATACTCTTTAGGCATACCTCGCTTGAAAAAAAGGCTTGAATGATATCGAAAATATACAAAATGAATAGAGAACGTGTGCTTTAATGATGCCTCGCAATATGTATATCTAAATATCCACATTAACGTATGAGTTAACATTGATAAAAGAGTTCTTTAAGACATTCAATACAATGACGATGATGTGGCTGCATCTGAAATGTTTAGAGACACACTTTGACAAACCATAAAAAGCTGAACAGAGAGTTAGCGTTTTAGTGGATCGTTTGTCACATGAGTTTGATTTGTGGAAAATTTGACAGTTTTATGCATTGCTTTGTGGGCCGAGCCATAAAGCGACAGTTAAACGCAGCGACAACTCTATTCACCACAAAATATGAGCATAATCTGTGATCAAGAGAAAAGAAAGACCTGAGAGACGAACAGGTGCCCTAAGAGAAATGAAAATGGGGAGAGGGGGGATGGGAAGAGAGAGAAGTAAACGAAAGACGGATGCGGTTACCGCTTACAGCTTCAGCTTCAGCTTCAACTTCAGATTCACAATTTCGTAGCTAAGGCTAAGCTGCTGTTAAAATTTTAACGGATTTGAAAAGGGCGGCATCGGTCGTAAATGTCGTCCGACTGTGTGTGTGTGTGTGTGTGTTTGTGTGTGTGTGTGTGTGTGTGTGTGATGGGGCATAAAGTTATTAAAGAGCATCTTGTGGCTATCAAGGCTTGCTTTTATAGATAGATGGACGCTTAGATGAATTAATGAATAGCAGCAGTCGAAAATATTTCCGTCTTAATTGGACGCCAGCCTTTGTGCCATAAACTTTACGAGCTCCAGCCAGAGCCAGAGCCAGAGTCAAAGCCAGAGCTAGAGTAGCGGCCAGCGAACCGGTTCGGCTCGCGCACCAAAATTGGGCAATCCAGCTACGTCAGCCGTGGCGCCAGCCGCCAACTGTTCGGACTCGGACTGTTCAACTGCCCAAGTGCTCAACTATTCAGGCCAATGTTGTTTTTTTTTTTTTTTTGTATTTTTGTATTTTTGCGCTATCCGTCCGGTTCTTGGTTCTCATGACAGCGCGCCAAAGTTGGTAGCCAGAGATTAGCTGTAACCAGAGACGCGCCAACATGCGACTAATAGAACTATTACACATTATCGAAGTGCAGCAGGAGGAGAAGGAGGAGGAGGAGGAGGAGGGAGAGGAGGAGTAGGAGGAGGAGTAGTTGGAGCAGTGGCAGCTCGCTTGAGCGTAGGCTGTTTGGCGTTCCCATGGCAGCGCGTCCGTCCATGTCCATATGCTGTCCACAGCAGCCAGCTCCCAGCTTTGGCTCAGGTGTGGCTGGGCTGTTTGTGGCCTGCGCGTGTTGAAAATTGTTAAGCACTCAACTGGAAAGTTGTCTACAGATTTATGGCCAGCCATGGAGCTGGCAGTAGTAGTGCCTCTGCTGCCTCTGCTGCCTCTGCTGCCTCTGCTGCTGCAGTCTCATATTTGGCCGCTTGTCTGCGCCTAACTGGGCCGCGTACACAGGTGTCTCTCTCTCCCTCTCTCTCCCTCTCTCACCCTCTCTCACAGTGGCAAAAACAAAATCTAGCGGGCACTACAAATTATTGTGAGAAAAATCAGCTGTATGGGAATTTGAGTCTGTCAGCAAATCTGTTGCCGTTGCCAGCCGAGCGAACTCTGATTGATTGACAGTTGTTGCCATTGCCGCCACTAGCGCCAGTTGCCAGTTGCCTTGTTGCCAGTTGCCAGTTGCCAGTTGCCAGTTGCCAGTTGCCAGTGTTGGCCAACATTAAACGAAACAAAAAATTGCTTGTGGTTTTTCCTAATACATCTACTAATTGATCGATAATCAAAGTGGATCGTTCTTGCCAAAAACAACTAACGTAACGCTTGCTCGATATCGCTATCGTCTGCTTATCTAAATATGTCAATTCAAACTAATTTATTGATGTTAATGTTGGCCATAAATATTCTTGCTCACATTTTTAAATCGAATTCCTTTTCGGCGATCGATCAAATGTTATGGAGGTCGTAAGCTAATCTATAAACATTTTTTTTCCTATTCTTGGTTAATACTTTAAAGCAGTTGCTTATAACATTATCATAGTTATCGCTATTAATTGATATTTATCGATCGCATAGTATTGATCTGTCATTTATACAAATTCATTTATGATATTGCTTAAGATAAGCTGTGTTTTAGAATAATATCTTTTGCTTATTCCCTGATCGATATCAATCGATCGATTGGATCTCGTATGCTTATCTGCATATACAAATTTATCGCTAATGTAAGGAAGCATATATTGGAAGTTTTCCGATATTAGCCCATTCGTAATCCTATTATCAAATATTAATCGATAATCGAATATCGATCGAATATTATCGACATGCTATAGTTGCCTACAGACGTCTTTTATTATTATTATTATAATCAATTTACTTTTGATATTCATGTTCATATACAGTTTCATAACACAGTGAAATAATCGATACTTATCGAATCTGTATTATATGATGATATGTTATCGAACTGGTTTAGTTGTCTTCACATTTGTTTTATTATCGTTTGATGTCTATTTTGTTCACTTGAATTTCAGTTATATATGAAGTACTCCAGTGAAATTAACGATACTTATCGATCAAATATTATCAAATTGGTATTGTCTACTTCTCAATCAATATTCTTGCTAATATATCAATAATAAGTCTTATGACCAAATATTAAAATTTTATTATATACTTCTGTCGCTAATCGCTGATTGATTTTTATCGATAACGATATCAATTAATATTATTGTATTACATATTTAATGAAACTAAAAATTGATCAGAATTTGATATGTTCTCGACTCTCGTATAACTTGTGCATCTATTTAAAGCATGCGGTAGCCTCCTATGCTATCGTATATCAGATATCGTTAACGTTTGCTGCTGCTGCCTGTTGCCACTCGATTCTAACCACATGCAATAAGCCACTTCCAGTGTCACTTTTGCCACTGCTCCAACTGCCAGCTGTCAATGGGCTAAATCTGAAATTCTTGTAGCCAACTTCCATCCCTCTCTCTCTCTCTCTCCACCTCTCTCTCTTACTCTCTTTGAATGCCTCGGCTTGGCTTGGCATTTTTAGGGCTACATGCCGCAAAAACCGCAAGAAATCAATTCCAAGAAATTGTTTGTCTTCCGCTGCTGCGTCGCAGGGAGAGCGCCGTCTCTGTCTCTGCCTCTACCTCTGCCTCTACCTCTGCCTCTACCTCTACCTCTGCCTCTACCTCTGCCTCTACCTCTACCTCTACCTCTGCCTCTACCTCTGCCTCTACCTCTGCCTCTACCTCTACCTCTACCTCTACCTCTACCTCTACCTCTACCTCTACCTCTACCTCTACCTCTACCTCTACCTCTGCCTCTATCTCTGCCTCCACCTCCCCCTCTGCTTCAGTTGCTTGTTGCATAGAGAGCCGGCGTCGATTTTGATATGTATAGAAAATAAATCGACGCATTTGCCACACTTCATTTGGCTTTGGTCGAATCAGAGTTGGAGTCGGCATCGGATTCGAAATCGGCTACTGGCCAGCGCCTTCATTATTGATGGTTTATTAACACGGCATGAGGTGTTGAGTGCTGTCCCAGTTGGGCTCAAAGCTCTGCTGTCGCCGCTCAGCCATATGCTCCAGCTCACTCTCTCTCCCCTCTATCTGTCCCTCTTCCTCCCCCTGCTACCTCCTTCTGCCCCCACTTTGAGTCGCGCTGCAATTTTGCGCGCTTGTATTTGTTTTTTTCTTTTTTTTTTTTTTTGTTGTCTCTACTCTTTTCTTTCAATTTTTGTTAATCGACGCCTTTTCGGGTTAATTTCATTGGCAGCAGCAAAAAGAAGAGTCGAATAATAAAACGAAAATTAAGTGGCGAAAGGAAGTGAAAAACGTTGTTCAGCCCCAGCCTCAGTTGGATCTCATGTCTTGGCCCTGCTGCTAACGGTCAACGAAAACGAAACCCAAGCGAACCCATTTGTGTGTGGTGCGGAAACTCGAGGCGTGACATTCAACATTCAACATTCAACATTCAGCATTCAACATTCAACATTCAGCATTCCCCATGTCCAGCCGCCAGAGAGCTGCCAGCAAATACAAATGACCATCAACCGTTGCTCGCTAATGATGCCAAATTTTGAACATCAAGCAGCAAGTGTGTGTTGATGTTGCTGTTGTTGTTGTTGTTATTGTTGTGGCAAATACATCGCACATTAATGCCAGGCAGGGTCAAGCATTTGAAATGGGCATCGCTGGCTGTGGCTTGTCGCATCCCAGGCAGAAAAACTATTGCAAAACACACAAATATTGCAAATCATCATCAAAATATGTTTTAAGACTTTAATTTCATTTTGTTTTTGTCTTCAGTCAATAGTCATACCTTTCACCTAATCACAAGTAGTATTTTTCACTCCATCATAAAACAGAGATTAAAATGAAAACCTTTTTTTTTTTTTAAATTTATATAATATAATCAAGTAGCATTAACTGCGCCGTCTCTTAGATTAATTGCGTTATCAATCGGCGAGACTGCAGCAATGAATTTGCAAATAGAAATAAATTGTAGTTTAATAAATAGTATTATAATAAATAATAATATAATCAATATTAATATAAAATATATTAAAATAATAATATTTTAAAAAATTACATTTTTTTTAATGGAATTTTTACACTTCTTCATGAAGTGAAAAGAGTCTGTCTGTCCATATGTTCGTCTGTCTGTCAATTCATCCATATGTCTAGCCCTCCGTCCGTCCAGCCATCCATTAAAGCTAGAGACTTGTTCGTTGTCACCTCATCACATAAAGTGTTCAGAATCCTTCAATACGCCTACTAAGGACATGGTTTTACTTTACTTATCAGTTGTTCGACCTTATTAGTTACTCTCGCTCTCTTAGCTGTTAATCTACTTGATCTTGATCTTGTTCATTGTTTTTACTAACAACAACTAATAATTAGAACCAATGTAGATCTGCTGAAACTAAAAAATGATATCTACTGCTGTTGCTGTTGCTGCTTTCAATTTTTACTTTTATTGGTTTACTACACACTATATATAATGTACCTTTATAGGAACATGACAAATTAAAAATAAAAAGATAAAAAACTAGATCTCTCTAAGTTTTTAAATTGATTTCTAGATCTCGAGAGTAAAGTAGGACAATAGGAACTAAAAGGGATATCACTATAGCTAGCTATCGATACTTAACTATGCTGTTATCGATACTTAACTATAGTGCGATCGATACTCAAGTAGAATGTCATTCAGAGAGGGAGAAGAAAACGATAGCAACAGAGTCGTGTAAATAACTTAAATAATCTGCCTGAAGGCCTTTATTGCTCTGGCTTTGAATCAATTGTTAATTAGAATTGATTCTATTAACAATTAAATAAATACATACCTTATATAAAATTAATATAGTGCCCTTCATAACAGTTCAGTTACTGTAAATTCTCTTGAATTAACTGGGATCTTGGGGTCAACGAGTATTATGCTGTAGATGTCATCCAGCCTGACTGGAGCATGTTTACTTAAATTTTTGTTTTTTGCCTAATTTAAATAATTTAAATAATAATAAATAAATAATAATTAATTTTTGTTTTTTTGCCTAATTTAAATAATTTAAATAATAATAAATAAATAATAATTAATAAATTAAATAATTTCTATTATTGTTCCATATACATAAAAAGACATATGTGTTATATATACAGCTCTATTTATATATATATATATAAATATATATACAGTTCTTCTATATACACCTATATATAAGTAAGGCTATGTCTCATATATACAGGCTATATATATATGTATATGAATATATTTTGATATCTATGCCTATGATACCAAAAGCCTGACTGCTGCTAGCTCATAAAACAAACGCGAATATTGTCCCACCTATCTGTAAAGATTTATACAAGACATATAATATGTAATATAAGGTATTTATGTATACACATTTATATCTGTAGTTTTTTGGTATAATATATATGTTCTTGCCTGCATCGTTTGAGCCCTGCGGTGCAGCTCACATTTCCACAACAGAAATTTTCGCTAATTTCACAAAATTCATGAAAATTCCTTTTGAAATGGATACTCTTTGTGCAGCAGGAGCAGTTAGCTCGCTTGGCTGCTCGTTTGACCCACGTTTCGAGCATAATTTTTGTGTATTATTGGGCAGGGATTAGAGAGGCGGGAGGGGGTGGGGGAGGGTGGATGTTTGAGCCCCCTGTTTAACCCTTGATCCAAGTCTTGGTTCGTAAATTGTTGCACTAAATTATGCTAAACATTTTAGAAATTGTAGAAATATTTGGTCGCTCACTTGCGGCTTTCAATTAAACTGGTTAAATTAGAAACACACACACACACACACACACAGACACGCTCGTATCCTGGACATCCGACACACACATGGACAGATACCTGGCTGTCCAGGTCCTGTTCGAGCAGCTCCTGGTTACTGCGGCACAAACTAATTAAAAACAAGCGCTTGGCCACTTGAGCAGCATGTAAAATAATTTTCAGTCTACTCTAAAACACACACACACACACACACACACACACCATACACACTCATGTGTGTGTGTGTGTGTGTAGGCAGAGCTAGTCAAGCGACTGCGGTCCAGGCAGCTATTTATAATTACCTTGTGCGGATTCGGTTGCCAGAAAAACTTTTCAGGTGAAATCTAATTTGCCAGCGTGCTCAAAAGGAGCTGCAAATAAGGAAAATAATAAACGCATGCCGCATTGTCCAGGTGAGCTGAGGTGAGGCAGGTGAGTATTTATTTATGTGTGGAACGTGTGAAATGCAACCAAATTGCTGGCAGTTCATGCTCTCTGGCTGGCAATCATTCAATCAGTCAGTCAGTCAGTCACCCAGTCAGTCACCCAGTCAGTCAGTCAGTCAGTTAGTTAGTTAGTTAGTTGATAGGAGAGCAGGTCACGTTGGAGTCGTCGTCGCATTCGCAATGGCCTCGGGCTGCTTGCGCTGCGTCTGTCGACTCGACTCGACTAAATGCCTCATTTATTTTATGAATAAAAGCCAGCAGCCAGGAACAGAGTTCGCCTCACCTCAGCCATCGAGATGAGTCGCAACTGAGGCTGGGACAATGGCAATGCACAGTGGAGACACCCAACCACCCAACCACCCAGCCACCCAGCCACCCACTCGACACACAGCTTGAAGTGTTGGCAGCGACGATGACTTCCTGTTTATCAGCGTCTGGACTGCTGGCGACTCCACCACCAGCGCCTCCAAGTGGCGTCCGTGCATGCTAAAGCGTCCACTTTGGTGCCATTCACATGCCCATGCAAAGGGGCGTGGCACGGTGGCGGGGTGGTGCTAGCTAAGTGTAGAGTGCAGAGTTCTCTATGCCAGCCACAAGATGCGATGCAGACTGCAGCGCAGCAGAGTCAAGAATAACCTAAGCCACAAACAGATCCCTTTTCTGCAGACAGCGAGAGAATGAGAATGAGAATGAGGCTGAGGATGAGGCTGAGGCTGAGGCTGAGAGTGAAGGGGAGCGGAACGCCTGAGGGCGTTTATGGGTTGCTTTATTTATTTTTAATAAATTTTAATGCTGAGATTGCACAACTTTAGATTCTAAGGGCCGGCCCTGTTTGCCGCGTGGGGTTTCTTGCCGCAAAATATTATAATTTTTATGCCACATACTTAAAGATAAGATTACAAATAATTCATAATTGGGTTCAGGCTGAACGGCAGCAGCAGACGAAGCCTTCTTTGAGCTTTCAAGAAAACCTACACCGACAATCTGTCAGCCAGTAGCTTAGGCTCATTGTTATCGTTGTTCTCTCTCTCTCTCTCTTTCCCTCTCTCTCCCTCTCTCTCTCTATCTCTTTCAGGTTGTTGCTACTGCTATTGTTGTTGTGGCTTTTATCAAGCAGCTGCCTAGACATAATCATTCACTTCAACATCGCCAGCAACATTAACAGAAAGAGATAGGGCGAAGGCAGAGCGAGAGAGCAAGGGATCAAGGGAGGAGTTTCTAATTTCACAAAACAAATACAAATTATGTAAATTTCATCAGCAAATACGGTTATCCATGGGGCCAGCTACATTTATTGCAGCTGAAATCGCTGGAGCATATTGTGAGTGGGAATTTTCAGCCATTATGAATCTGAGGAAACTTGAATGCGTCCAGTACTCACTTTTTAGACCCATAACCCATTGAAAATGGGAAATCAGGGTATCATGTTTTTGTGAAAATGTATATTTCTCAGACTTTAGGTATTAGACTTTCTGCTTCTGTTGGTTTTGTCCAATGCATGTAATAGACAGCAGCAGGCGAGGAAGAGGTAGCTGTAGATGTAGCTATGCTCGTCTGCTTGTCTCCCCCGCCCATATGAAAGTGGAGATCTCTTTGGCCACAAAAACTAAAGGCGAAATGTGTATTCCTTTATGCCATAATTAGTACGAGTTAAGCATTCTATACCCCGATAAATCAACGCCCTTTTTGGTTATCGATATAAATCGATCATTTGATTTCGCGTTTTCAGCGAAGCTTTAATATTTCAAGAACTAAGTATTTCAAATTTACTGTGTAGCTTCCTAAATACACACATACTTATCTTCTATATTTTAGATTTTTGATACCACCATTTTTGATTTCCCACAAGTTTAATTTAAAATGTATTTCAAATAGTAGGGACCTAAGATTTGGTAAGTACATACATTATTTGATTAGAAGTGCTCAACTAGAAGAAAACTTATTTAACAATGTAGTGTCCATAGTAAACCAATCACAGTCGCTGCGTAAGTTGAGCTTATGCTTATGTGTATGTGAGTATATACAGGTCTTCCAAAATTCGACCAACCCATCTGAGGTTGCCCATATTCAACAGACCCATGTTTTTTTTTTTCAATAATTGTTTTTTAAATTTAATAATTGTTTTCTTTGGTTCAAGTGATTTCAATGTGATATCTTGTGTTTTTCTTAATTAAAAATAACATGGGTCCGTTGAATATGGTCAACCCTGTATATATATGTATATATAAGATTGTCAAAAAAGTCTTGCGGTATTTTTATTGAATTTTCAATTGTTCATAAAATTGGTTATAATAATGCGATTTATGTCAAATATATATATATATATGTATGTGTGAGTTTTTTTTCTTTGTTCTCTTTTTATGTAGAGAAAGGAGTGTAGAATGCTTGGCACAGGAGCTCCTTGTATTGTTTAGGGTATCCCTTAGTCAAGCACGCAGAGATAAGTAAGACTCATTGATCGTATTTCATATTGAAGCCCAAACAAACAGCCATAGAAACCAATGCAAACTCACCTATTTATGATATTTCAATTTCAGAAATTCAGTTTACATATGACAGTCATAACGATCTTACTGCAATCTACCTGAATGCAGCTGAATCTAAGAGACCAACTGCTATTGAGCTGAACAATTCTCAATTGATCTGCATATGCATTCTGTATGCAAAAGGTTGCTGAACGCGCTTGTTAAATATTAAAGTTGATAATAATCAACTCACACACACACACACACACACACACACACACACACACACATGCATGTGGATTGCAATAAGAAGGCAGAGTGTAGGAGCAGCTGCCCCAAAAAGTATGCTAGCAAAATTGTTGCTCCTTTTGCATAAATATGAATAAATTAAAATCAGAATCAACATTTTTGATATGAACGAACGGTTGGAGGCCTCGCTGGCAATGGCCGGACATGGAGCCGGACATGAACATCGGCAGCAACATGGACATGGACACAGAGAGAGAGAGAGGGAGAGGGAGAGTGCGAGTGGGAGAGGGAGAGAGGGAGAGCGAGTGTTGCTGCTAGCGAAGCGGCGAATTGACTGACGCACTTTTTGTGGGCCGCAATTAAAAATTGCGCGCTGTTGCACATTTAATTATTGGGAATCGGCTTTCAGGTAATCATTGTTAATGGCAACTACGCTGCATTTAATCTTAACGGCTATGCTGTTGTTGTGGCTGTTGCTGTTGCCCTCTCGTCCCCCTCCTCCTCCGCCTCCTCTTCCATATCCTCCTCCACCTCCTGCTGCTGCTGCCTTTAAGTTGTCATTGCGCATTTGCATACGCAATATTTATTTATACGCAGCTTCGATATATTGACATAATTACTCCTACGGCCTGCACCTGGCCCAGCTCCGTTGCTGACGTGTCCTGCCAGCAGCATCAATGCGCATTAAACATAATTTTGTGCAAGCGCAATTTTTCCATTAAGAAGCAATCAAATCGTGGTGAAAAGTGGCTCAACAAATATCACAAAATGTATCGATATAGATGCATAGCTCTGTGAATATGCCCCATTGCAAGAGTGTATCCCTGGAAAAGTCGTTTCAAATATTTATGCTTGCAAATTGCATAAGCTGCAGCGATGAGCGATTACGCGGCGTATGCGCGATATCAAGTGAAATTGACTCCGGTATGCAAAAAGCAGCACCACTGTGCAGTGCCTGCCTCTCTGTGTGTATGTGTGTGTGTGTGAGAGCTACAACTTTGATCCAATTTTTATTTAACTCGAATAAAAGTAAATATGCATAAAAATGAAATTCCATTTGCCAGCATGGCAAATAAACAGAGACAGCCGACAGCAGGCAGATCCAGAGAGTGAGAGAGAGAGAGCGAGAGTGAGAGAGAGTGAATGAGAAAGAGACGGAGTCAATTTGTTTGGGCATGTGAAGCAAAGTGCAACCAGAGGATATTAAACAATGAAAATATTATTATAATTAACACGACTTGCTTAACCCGGCTTGCCACTCACAATTTTTTTTTCAAAAGGTAATCAGCTCGGAAATTTATGAAAAATTCATTTAGAAGAGAAAGAAAAAGGGAAAATATATTGCTATATTTATATATATATATATATATATATATATATATATATATATATTATAAGAGTCGGGTCGAAAGGTTCCGCAGATGACGCTAATGGTAGTAAAATTCTTTTAATTTGTACTTCATTTTAAGCTGCAACTGTCGAAGAATTATTTTCTGGAATAGAGCCTTTTGAGAGAGGCAACTTATGCTGGCTTAAAGCAAACGGATTCAAATGAATTTCGTGTTTTAGGAAGTAAGTAAAATACTGTTGAAGCTAAATCTTGGTCTGCTAAATACTATTCGCACTTTGCACCAGGATAATCCATCGTTTAGAAGTGTGTTTTGCTAAGTCAAAACAAGGTGCATGCACTGGGATGCCTTAAAGAGCTTGTTTGCGAATGAAAACATCCATAAAAGCCCACATAAATCATTTTTCATAAACACGAATTAAAGTTGATCGAGCTAGCTGAGGCTCTAAGGATATCTAGGGAACGTGTTTCGACATATCCTGAATGATACCGTACAGAAAGTAGATTAGGTGCTCTCCTATAGGCAAATCTTTTTTGACTAGGCAAAAGATCTGTTCAACATAAAAATAAATACCCTATAATATATGCCCATAAAGGGAAGGGTTAATAAGAAATCAGAAGAGAAGAAAAGATAAGTAAGGAAAAGTAAGGTCAAGTAAGGAAAAGTAAAATAAAAAAAAAAAAGAAACTGAAGAAAAGCATAGGAAAATAAAAAAGCAAAAAAAAGTAAATTCAAGTACAGGAAAAAAGAGAAGTTTGATCAACATGCAACAAAAGCAAAAAATGTCAATCGATACTATCGATGATCGTTAAAATTCATGGATATATTAGAAAATCTCAATCGATACAATCGATGGTCGTCAAAATTAATCGATATATCAGAAAATACCGATCGATACTATCGATTGTACTATCAAAGGTTTAATTAGCTCAACCTCTGAGCACTCTACTTCCGTTCGACTGAAAACCTTTGTATAAACAAATAACAATGTCAGATGAGGCTACACAGGAGATTATGTTCCAAATTTCGAGCCTCTAGCTAAATATAAAATGGTTTACGGACGAATGGACGTATAGCAATACGGATATTATACAAAAATATTTGTTTTAATATATTAGACTCTGCACTTCACGAATAAGCATAAGAAAGACTAGCTTAAGCCATATATAAATATCTCTTTCAGAGCATGCTCTCAAGTCCTTTGCATTTCACAAAAAAAAAGCTAGGAGACCTTAAGCTAAGACATCGCGGCAGGTAAATGCTGACAAGTCACTAGCAATGAACCAGGTCATAGCAATAAGGAATACGAATTTTTTTATGAACTAAAATAATCAGTAAGCAAAAGAGAGAGAGGGAGAGAGAGGGAGAGAGAAAGGGAGAGAGAGAGAGACGCCAAGCAAATGACAACGAAACTTCTTTGATTTCAGCTTTGTGATGAAACATCTGCTTAGAGAGAGAGAGAGAGAGAGAGAGAGAGAGAGAGAGAGACAGTGCAAGGCAGGCGAATATTTTTCATTATTCTTAGCTATATTAAAAAAATACATATTTGAAGGGTGCATTCAATGCAAAAGCGAAAAAAGAAGAAGAGACGAAAGCAAGAAAAGAAAGAGCAAACGTTGCACAACAACAATATAACGAAAGCAGAATGAAGAGGCATAAACCGATATGGTAGGAGCCTCGATAAAAGTAAGCTAAATCGGGGCAGCAAAGCAAGAGCCTTTTGCCAGCTTGGATTAAAGTATCGGTCTGGAAATTTAAAACCACTTCAATAACAACAACAAGGAGCAGCAAGGATAGCACAGCAGAGATAGGGCGCAGCAGAGGCATGGAGAGGGGAGTAGCCCGAAGGGCTGCATGGAGGCAGCATAAAAACCAAACTGAAACCAACTGAAAAATTAAACAACAACCAAGAAAACGACCACGATGAAGCAGTCTTCAAAAAGAACAAGGCGAAAGTATAATGTTGCATTGCAGCCAGTGGCTGGGGCAGAAGCTGAGGGTAGGGGCAGAGGCAAGGGCAGGGGTAGGGGCAGGGGCAGGGGCAGGGATTGGGACTGGGATTGGGAATGGGACTGGGCGTGGTGGCGCAATGAGGCAAGGGTGCATAGCGGGTCGTGGCATCAATGTGACGCTGAGGTTGCGGTTTCGCTGCCTCTATCTGAGCCTCACTCTCTCACTCTCTCTCTCTCTCCCACTCTCTCTCTCTCTCGCTCTACCTCTGTCCGTATCTGTGCCCGTGTGGCAGGTAAAAGCAACGCCAGGCATGGCACGACCCTGACCAGCTTTCCATCAGCAGTGGCAAAAATATTTTTAATAACGGGCCGGCGCATAAATAACATGGAAATATGAGCGTCCATCCTGGCAGCCGGCATGTCCTTGGCCAGCCAGCCAGGCAGCCTGGCCAGCGTCTTTGACCATTAAGATATTGCATTGACCACACCGTATCGGCGCACAACTTCGAGTTCTCCTCCTGCCTCCCGCCTCCCGCCTCCTGCCTCTCGGCTCCTGCCAGCTCACACAATGCCCGAAAATATTTACATAATTCCAGGGAGCGAGCTCCCAACCGGTTTGACACTGCGACAGCGGCCCCACAACACCAGGACAACGAATACGTAAACTGGCAGCCCCTCTTTTTTTTTTTGCAACTGGGGTGCGACAATGCAACAAAATAACAAGGGTCCTCAAGTAGGGAGTGCTCGACTAACTGATACCCTGAACAATGCGAAGAGCTGCTATTCCAGATACTATTTGCCCTTTACATACAAAGCAGAAAACCCACACACACACAGAGACACACATTAGAGTGAGCTCTGCTTACAGCTTAAGGGGTTTACTGTCTGAATTTAGATATTGGATAACTCTTCTTCAAATGGATTTCCTTATTGAAATTTTTGAAGTGAGCATGAGATTCAGATTCGTGTATTGCTAAAGCAGCAATCTCTAGTAAGAATGGGGTAGCCAAAAAACAGATATTTGCAAAATTTGTGTAATCAGGAATCCTCACAGTAAATAAATCTCTTTAGCGTTGAAGGTTCAAAAGATGTCCTCCATTGGATCTACCTCCAATAATATTTAATAATATATTTGTAGGTATTGTAAATAATACTATAATAAATAATAAATATAATAAATAATAATATAATAAAAAAAAATAATATCATCTATACATATACAGATATATATATATCATCTCTGATCATTTGTTTATTTCCCTAAATGTAAAATTAAATTAGGTAGCCACTAAAGATAGCAGAAAGCTTGTTTAAAAAATATTCAAAATTAGGCCTTAAATACACAATAAAACTATCGATTTTTATCGATCACAAGCAAATGTAATGAGCTATCGATAAAAAGCTCATTCTACGTAAGGCATAGAGATATATTCAATAAATTTCCATTTCAATTCTCAGGTGGAAAGTTTGACATATCGTTGGACGGAAGGACAGACATGACTTGATCGACTCAGCTCATTGTCTATGATGTGTTAAGTCTATTGCATATATGTTTAGACAGCCATTTAAAAATTCAAATGAACTCCCATTTTCAATAGGTTCAGGCCTATCTTACAGCAAAAGGCGTCGACTGTGATAGCTACAAGATTTTACTTCCACATTAAATATATGATCTATAGACCGCCGAGAAGCGGATGTATCAAGTTTTTATCCTTTTTTACCTCACACAAAGCTATGGCAGCTAAAGTTGGCTTAATTTGTTGCATTTTCTTAGCCTATCGCATTGTATGCATAGAGTATTTGTTTTCGTCAAATCTCTAATCTCAGCATAGAAATGCACAAATTAGCTTAAATACTATGTTAATTAGATGCGAACGGGCGTATAAGCTCCATTTCATTAGAGTTTACGTATATATTAGCTTACCGCTATATGTACTCCTATATGGCATTTCTCTACATTCAGTTGAGGCACTTGCTCCGCTGACTAAATTCCAATTAAAATTGTGTGCAGTGTATCAATCAGTCTGCTATATTTGTTGTTGTTGTTGATGTTGTTATGCTAAAATTGCTGCCACATTCGACTTACTTTGAATTAATCGTTACAAGACGCGGCCTCTTCGTCCGCCACGCTTGCCGGCATCCTTGGCCCCATCCTTATCCCCCATCATCATGCTCAGCTTGAACGTCTATCGCCATCGTCACCCTTCAGCCGCAATCATTCGTCCCGAACCAAGTTGGGGCCGCTTCGGTTTTGGGCTCAAATGCGTGTCGCTTATCAATGGAAAGTGCTGACGACAACGCTGCCCGGGGCCAAGGACCAGGACCCCTTTGCGCGCTGCCCTGGCCGGGTGCCGAAGGGGCCCGAGGCTTGGCGAGAGCCTGTTTATAGTTTGCCAGCAACTAAATTAAAATTATTTCAACTTGACTGACGTTCTGTGCAAAGCTGGCAATAACGGAGCCCCAATCGAACCCTGAGCCCGAATCAGAGCCCTCGCCGGGGTCTGGCTCTGGCTCTGGCTCTGGCTCTGGCTTTGGCTCCGGTGTCTGGAGTTTGTCGTCTGGACAATGGAGGCTGCCATTATAGCTGGTGCCCGATGCCTGATGCCTGATGCCAGGGCCATTAAAACAAGTTTTGTCGAGCCACTGCACAGCAGGGGAGAGTGAAAGAGACAGTGAGAGAGAGAGACAGAGAGAGAGCTTGAGAAGGGGGAGAGAGAGAGCGAGAGGAAGGGGCCAGCGTTTCGATTGCACTTGAAGCTGTTGTCGTTGTTGCTCAATGGGATCAAATTATAAATTCTGATGCGCGAACGCTGGGACGTGTTAACAGTAATAAGAGTAACAAGAACCAGAAAAACAAGAATATTATGAATAACAAAAAAGACAGAAAATTGTATAAAAAAAATAAAATTAAAAAAAAATAAGAATAATAATAATAAACATAAGAATAATAATAAAAAATATAAATGTAAAAAATATAAATATAATAATAATGGATATAAAGGAGAATTTTTTGATGCGGTAAGCAAGGGTCTTGCGACAGTCGAAAGGCAACATGGTCAAACTTGATCTAGAGCAGTTTGATTTGCAATCTTAATCTAAACACTAAATAAATTGACTAACATTTTTTACTACAAATAACCGGATGGTTCACAGTGTTCTATCTATCTGTCTTCTATCTACCTATCTACTCTATACTTATTATCTATCTACTATCTATCCAATCAATCTACCATCCATCTTCTATCTATCTATTCTATATATATTATCAATCTACTATCTATCTAATCAATCTGCTATCATCTACCATCCATCTTCTATCTATCTACTATCTATCTATTCTATACTTATTATCTATCTACTATCTATCAAATCAATTTACTATCCATCTACTATCCATCTACTATATATCTGCTATCTATATATTATCTATCTACTATCTATCTGTCTACTATCCTAATCTATCTACCATATATCTACTATCCATCTAATATCCATCTAATATCCATCTTCTATCATCTACTATCCATCTACTATCATCTACCATGCATCTGCTATCTATCTACTATCTATTTACTATTTACTACTGTCTATCAAATTCGTCTACTATCTATCTACTATCTATTTATCTACTATCTATCTGTCTACTATCCTAATCTATCTACTATCTATCTGTCTACTATCCTAATCTATCTACTATCTATCTAATCTATCTAATATACATCTACTGTCCATCTACTATCATCTACTATCTATCTACTCTCTATTTGATATCTATCTATCTATCTACTATCTATTTTGAAAGTCCAGTACGTAGAATCTTTTGAGACGCCTTCGATTATGTTCGATATTTTCTAATAGTCCTTGTGCTAATTCATTTTCGTGGACATGTCAGCCTTTTTATATAAATGTCGGATTTTGTTTATATTTCGTTTTTGATGACAGAAACTTTCAGGTCTTTATGGAAGTATTTCGTTTTTGACGACAGAAACTTTGAGGTCTTTATGGAAGTAGATAGATAGAAGATAAGTAGATATAATTCTGTCATTGCATTTAACTCAAATGCGCTCTGTTCATTTGGTTACTTTCGAAAAGCTATCAAAAACTATCGAGGCAAAGCAGACTTTCTTCAACTCCGAAATGCCTTTCGATAGGAGAAAGGATTAAAAAGCAGTAATCAAAATAGAGACTGTAATGAAGAAAATGTACAAGAGCAAAGATGCTTAGCTCTAGGATTTTATCATGAAAGATAGAAAGTGTGAGCTTGTCGGAGGAACCCTGAGCTTTAAAAACACTCATCAGCCAGAGCACCTACAAGAGCCCAGCTCTAAAGGCTAATGCTGGAAAACATCCAGTCTCAATATAAGAGGCAGCCCCAGAAAGAGAAACTTCTTTGGTGCAGTCCGACATATAATATATCTGGGTGAGGGCCTAGCCTAAAACTGCATGCAGCATTTACAGCCAGCCTCAGCCATAAAAATGCTAATGACAATGATAATGGCAATTCACATGAAAAGTAGCAATAATAATATAAAAGAAAATGAACAAACAGTAAGCAAAATATTTGTAACAGCAACAACAACAACAACAGAAAGCAGCTAGCATTTAACAAAGTGTGACGCTTGCAAATCCAATGACACGTTTAAACAAAAGGGACAAAAAGTGTAAAGTCAAACAATTAAAAACTCAATTAGCGCCATATTGAAAAGCTGCCAATCATGTGGCCCACACTGAAGTTGGAGTGTCTGTGTGTGTGTGTGTCTGTGTGTGTGTGTGTGTTTGTGTGTGTCGCTGTGTGTGTTTTAGTGCTTGTTTGTTTGCATTGTGTGCCGCAAATTGGTCAAAAGTACAAAAATATCAAAGATTGGACTGAAAACAAAAACGAGCGAGCAAACAAGCCAACAAAAACACAAAACATAAAAAAACAAAAACTAAATCAAACAAAAGGCAAAGGCAAATGGCAAACCTCACAAATAGAGCGTGAAATTGACAAAAAGAAGAAGAAGAAAAAAAGTGAAAAATACAACAACAACAAAATACAAACTAAAATAAAAGATATACAAAACGCAAGAGGCAAAAAACAGCAGCAGCAGCAGCAGCAGTGCAACAAATGCAAAATAGCAGACAAATTTTTTGGGGCAACACAAGAGTTGCAACTGCATAGGGATGTGTGTGTGTGTGTGTGTGTGTGTGTGTGTGTGTGTGTGTGTGTGTGTGTGCAGCCGGAAGGATTGAACATATGTCGATGGCATATGGCAAGCCTTCTGAATCATAAGAGCAGAAAGCACGCAACAAGGCACTGAGATGGAGAGAAAGAGAGAAGAGTGAAGAGAGAGTGGGGAAGGAAAGGGAAGGGGGAAGGAGCAGACGTATGCATACAAATACAAATGAGCTGCGAAAGAAATCGAAACAAGAAGCTGCAAACCAAACAAAAGCAAGTGACCAAAGCAGACAGCAACAGAACAAGAGCCGAACAATTAGCTCAAAGCAGAAAGCCAAAGATGTGGAGAGAAAATGAAATGAAAAAAAAAAAAGATGGAGTAAATTACCAAAGGATTGATTACTTGAACTAATGCGAAAAAAAGCGATTGCATGAAAGATTAGTGTAGAGAGACATATAACTAAGGATGTATGTATCATATAGGTATATAGATAGATAACTTGAGTTAAAGTTCAAATTTTGATATTACTATCTATCTATTTATCCAGCTCATTTACTTTCGCATTTGCCATTTTCTCTTACATTGACTACTTAGAGAGCGTTTTTCTATGCGCTTCTCATATTTTCCATGCACTGAGTGCTTTTCTATGCGATTCTCATGTTGATTATCATATCATCTCCCTCACTCTCACACTCATGTATTACCTTGCTCGCTATAGCATTAACTATGTACTGAGTGCCTTTCTATGCGATTCTCGTGTTGATTATCATATCATCACGACAACTCTCACACTCATTATGTATTACCTTGCTAGCTATAGCTTTAACTATGTACTGAGTGCCTTTCTATGCGATTCTCATGTTGATTATCATATCATCACGACCACTCACACACTCAATGTATAGAGAGCGCTCTTCTATGCGCTTCTCATATAATGCTATCCCGTCATCTCGCTTACATTCACTGTAAAGAGAGGGTCCTTCATTGCACTGCTCACGTTGGCTATCATGCTATCTCGCTCCCTCTCACATTCACTATGCACTGAGTGCTTTTCTATGCATTTCTCATGTTGATTATCATATCATTTCGCTCACTCTCACATTCATCATATTGAGAGCACTCTTCTACGCGCTTCTCATGTTGATTATCATGTCATCTCGCTGTATAGAGAGTGCTGTGCTTTGCTCTCTTTATAAATTTAAGCTAGATGTAGTCGATCTCTATATGTAAACTTACTACCTAAACTCTTCAACTCGACAATTTATCATTCGACTTCATGCTTGCCTCATGTCAATAAATCTAATATAGCTCTGCCATAGGAAGTCACAGCTAAACATGTTTTCCAGCACTTTCCAACACCTCCTGGCCCTCAGCGTGCACACCTTGAGCGCTCTTCCGTTCAGGCACTCAAACAGCTGTCTCATCTCGCTGGTCCAGGACCCATAAGGCTCGAGACTGAGGCTGAGGCAGAGCCAGAGCCAGAGCCAGAGCCAGAGCCTGGGCTTATCAACAACAACATCTGCGTCATCGTCAGCGACAGTGACAACTTTCTGTCTAGACTTGGCCACGCCCACTTGCTTGTGGCCGCCCATGCGGCTGGGCCTTGGCGTGCTGATGGCAGACGTCAGCAGAAAACGGAAAGCCAGTCAAATGCAATTATGAAAATCCATTTGATTTGTGTTTATGATTTTGCCAACGTCCGTTGAATGTTTCAAATTGAATTTACCATCAGGGGGGTGGGGGTGGGGAAGGGGGAAGGGTGAAGGGGGGCTAAAGCTAAAACTGCTAAAGCCCGCGCAGACGACAAACACTTCACACTAAAGCCCAGCTAAAGCCAAAAGCGCAAATCATGCCACAGCCTGAACAACTCTCAGCCGAGTCAGCAATCGGTAGCCTGCAACTGCAACTGCAGCAGCAGCAGCAGCAACTGCAACTGAATATCAGTGCCATTGGCACCCCATGCAGATGCATGCAACTGTTGCAGTACTTTGCTTTTGCTCAACTCATTGCCTCGTAATTAGTGGATATTACTTGTGCCGCTTCCCCCAAAATCCGGCAACAGCTTCAACTGCAAAAAAAACAAGGCAGCAAAAAAGAAGAGAAGAAACAGATGAAAAAGTGCGGCTGTAGCTGAGAGTCGCTTGTAATTACCGCAACGATCACCGAACAACGATCAACGTCCATTGCTGCTGCTTGCCACAGGTGCGTGGCACAAAAAAACAACAACAACAACAACAACAAAACAAAACGAAGGCGACAAGTGAGCTCACCTGACAGCCGCTGCCAGAATTATGAATGCTCTGCAAAAGCTGTTTATGACAGCTTCGAAAGATCTTCCCTCTAAATATTCGAGACTGGCAAATGGTAAGAAAATATTTTAATTATTATCAACTAAATAAATAGTCATTATAAGACAATATTTATTCTATTTTCTTTCTTATATTTTCTTTTATATTAATATTTGTTTCATTTATTTTGTTGTGCTTATTGTCTTTATAATTAATACTAGTATTTAAATATACAAACGCAAAATAAAATGTTTAAATAATAAGTTTTGCTTTTATCTCATTTTTTGAATTTAAAGCAACATTTTATATTTTATATATTTTTGAAATTTTGTCTTCGTACTTTCAATTTTAATTTTCTTTATTTAATTTTTTTTTTTTTATATATTTATACAACAAAATGAAAAATTGCAATTTTTATTTTTAATAAAAACAAATTTAATTTTTGTTTTCAAATATTTTAAAAATTTGGTATACACAATTTCAATATAAAAAAATTTTATTTCTGCTTAAATCAATTTCAATATAAAAAAAAAAAATTATATGATAATTTTTTTATTATTCTTAGTTTTAATTTTTGTACTAAATTTTTAATAAATTTCCATTTATGAATTTTTATCATTATTATAAAAATTATATTTCATAATATTGATTATACTTATTTTACGGTTTTCGTATTTTTATAAAGGACTAAAATATTAAAATATAAGAAGCAAATTCTATTAAATTTTGCTAATTTTCTTAACTTAAATATTGCAAATAAAAAACTTTTCTTTTCGTTTCCTTTCCTCTCATATAGAAATGTAAAAATAAACGGAAAATCTTAAAGTAATACATTTTATTTTTTAATTAAAATTTGTTAAAACTAAATAATAATTTAAGCTTCTCTTGAAGATATTTCACTCGACTAAAGTTATATAAACTCTTCATAACGAAAATGTTAAAAATAAATGCCAAGTCTCAAATTCAGTTTCATCAGTTTCAGCTTAAAGCGAATTACATATTGGCCTATAAATATATTTATATAAGTACTTTAGCTCGATTCAGTTAATCTTAAGCTCAACTCTTTAATGTGGAATTGTTTGCTTACGCATCTTGTGGCTGAACCTTATTACAAGCCTATTATGCTCTCTCTTGATTGGAGAGCGAGTGAAATAATAATAATGAATACAAAAGAAAAAGAAAAAGAAAAAGAAAAAAAAGGTGTAAAAAATGGAGAGAAAAAAGTCAACTCTGGACATGACACGGCAATTTGTGTCGCCAACGACGGCTTGCAAAATTAATTTGTGTCCGCTGTTATTATAAACTTTTTCTGTTGTCGTTCTGTTATTGCCGTTGCCGTTGTTGTTGCCGTTGTTGTTGCCGTTGTTGTGGTTGCTGATGTTGTGGTTGTTGTTGCGGTTGTTGTCGTTGTCTTTATTGAATTAAGCGTTTTTGTTACTCGATTTCAATTTGTGTCAAAAAGCCGAACGCAAATCTCTGGGAGCCAGCGGCAAGGTAAACTCTCCCATTCACTTCTGCCCCGCAACCACGACCTTGTTGCCAACAATTCGCTTCGGCGTGAGCGTGGGCGTGGGCGTGGCACTGTTTGATTTCTGGCCACGATGGCGTCTCATTTGCACTTGACATTGACGTCCAACTGCCACTGACTCTGCCGGCATCTGCCTCTACCTCTGCCTCTGCCTCTGGCTCTAGCTCTGGCTCAGTCCCTGCGGTAGCTGCGTCTCGCATCAACACTTTATGCTTCATTTAATGCCGCACAGCTGGCCAGAGCGAGAGCGAGAGAGAGCGAGCGATGCTGATGGAGCTGTGGCTCCAGCCCAGTTAGCGGAGTATCGGGTCCAGTCAGCCGTGGCCAATGCCATCGCCATCGCCATCGACATCGCCAGCGCTGCTCAATCAATTGGAAAAGTAAACAACTAGGCGGCTGCCATGCAGAAAGCAGGAGTCGGCCAGGCGAGCAGGAGACGGGAGCAGGGAGCAGGAGCTGCCGAGCTGTACCAAATGTTTACTTCAAGTGGCCAGCAATTGGGTTGTCCGCCAGTTGCTACAACCCTTTCCGCAGCGGTAGCCCCTGCCCCTTAGCTCCTCTTCCCTTCTCCCTCTTCTCTCTCTCTCGCCCTCTCTCCCCTGCTCGCCTCGTCTCGTCAGCTGGCTCGTCCAACTTTTCTTTGGCATTTTGTTCGCCGCCTTTGACAAAAGTTTGCCTGCAACTTGCAAGTTGTGAAACTGCAAATTCTTCTGGCCCCAGCTAATTAATTAAGTTAAGAACACTAATGTCCTAGTTAGATCCTTGTTCAGGTATTACGTGAGTAGCTGTCTGCCAAGCACTATTTCATTGTGTACAACTAGGTGATTAAGCTACTACTATTTAAGTGTATATACTTGCCGAAAAAAAAAGGAGAAAGAAAAAGAAAATACAAAAGAAATAACATAGAAATCACAATTAGCAGAAAGTACTGGCATTTACTATGCGGCAAGAGCAGTGGGAACAGTTTACTTTACGAGAGAAAGAGAAAGATAGAGAGAGAGAGAGAGAGGGAGAAAGAGAGGGAGAGAGAGGGAGAGAGTGAGGGAGAGAGAGAGTGGGAAACAGAGAGGAAAAGAAGAAAGAGAGATCGAGAGGTATCGAGAGATAGAAATAAGGAGAAAGAGAGAAATATATCAGACTGTCAAAGAGCACATTTCCCCAATTGAATTTTTGAGAATCGCATAGAAGGACATTTAGTATCAGAGACCATGCATACCACATACATCCATATGAAGGCAGCAAACATTAAAGTCTGTTTACTTCAAAGAATCTGTTTGTGAGAGACAGAAAAGAAAAGAGGGAAAAGGGAGCGAGAGAGAGAGAGAGAGAGATAGAAATAGAGAGAAGGAACAATAGATAGATAGTCAGATTTATGGAGAGAGAAATAAAGAGAGAGAGAGAGAGAGACAGAGAGAGAGAGAGCAGCTAACTGATACCAAGTAAAAGCATAGACTATTAGACTGCCAAAAATCACTATTGATCATATTACCCCTAATTACAGTTTTGAGAATTGCATAGAAGGGCATTTAGTATCAGAGACCATGCATACCACATGCATCCATACGAACAAAGCAAATATTAAAATCGGTTTACTACAACAACATTTCAACATTTCAGATTCTTCTATATCTCGGTCAGTCAGTCAATCAGCTAGACAGATATCCAGACATAGATAGCATATTTATCAGTTACAACTTGGCTTGGTTTCCCAAAAGTATGTCACAATCCACCAACTGGTTTTCAGTCACTTTCGCATTGCAAAATTATAATAAACGACAGCAAAGAAAAAAAATGGGAGAAAAAAATACTAAAGCCATTTCCTAGCGGTACGAAAAGGAAGTCTAAAATTGATATTAATACAATGCAATTACTTTTTATGCCTGCCTGTTCTCTAGATCTCCTACTCTTATTGAATATTTAGTGTCTAGCAAATGAAAGTTGTTTTTGCAGTTGTGAATCGAAGTCAAAATGAAGATGTGAATATAAAATAAATGAATGTGATACTAAAAAGCTAAAATTTTTCTATAAAATAAAATTTTTAGCTCAGAATGTGAAATTTGCTTGAAAGTTCTCGAAAAGTAATAAAACTGCAAAGCTTTGTGAGTTAAAGTCTTAAATTGAATAAATATTTATATAGGCCAACAAATTATTTATTAGGGTATAAAACTGACTATTATATATAAAATGACAAAAAATTTATGAAATATAACATATTTTGTATAATATATAAACTACTTTTTATAAATTAGTATTTTATAAAAGTATTTTTTATAATATGTGATTAGTATGAATCTAAAATTATTATTACTTTTTTTTTAGTTATTTTTTTTTATGTACCATTAGTTAAATTTTTTTTTTTATCATTTATTATTATTACTTTATTTACTTTTTTTCATGTTATCGATAAAAACCTTATCGAAAATCAGCTAAAAATTATATTTCCTACATCTTTAGAGCTAGAATTTAAATAAAAATTTTAAATGTAGATTCATATTAGTTTTTTAGAATATTGTTTTTTCTTTTAAATATTCTATGCATGTGTATGTCTGTGTGCACGTTTTGTTTATATTTAATATAAGCAAAAAAAGTGAAGGATTACTAAAATAGAAATATAAGTTTCTGAAAGGGTTCAGGGCATCTCGTAGTCGTGCAGTCTCGACTAGAGCTTTCTTACTTGTTTTTTTAATAAATGAATTCCTTTACTCAGTTGAATACGTGACGTTATGAGTGGCGCCGTAAACCAGCTTATGCAAATAAATTCTAGATTTGTTTATTATCTATTGTTTTCTGTATTATTTATTTATTTATTTTAAATTGATCATTATTTATTTTAAATTTTCCCAGCAGTTCAGAGGCTTAATTTGATACTAGATGGGACTAATCAGTTTAAGTTATTAGAAAAGTGAAAGACTTTAGGATTCATTTCGGATTATGTATTTGTTGCCAACAAAACCTCAGCATATTTAATAGCTCAAAGTCGTATTTGTTTCTCTCTATGAATTTACTATACACGAAATGAAAAAATGTATTCATGAGCGTGATAGCTTTAAAGCTAGATAGCCAATACAAAACTACAAAATTAGATCAAAGCTAAATTTTTTAAGTTAAAGTTAGATAGACTACAACTAGATAGCTGGATAGTTTATAGCTAGATAGTATGGAACTAGATGGGCCTATGGCTAACACAAAGATAGATAGCTCATACAGAGCTGGCATAATGCTAGCTAGCTCCTATAAAGCTAGAAAAGGCTATGGCATGCTTTACATGCCATATTTTTCTCGCAGTTTGAGCGATTCTATGTATAAGATTTCTCAAACTTGTTCATTTCCGTTTTGGTCAGTCAGTTCGTGCCTGCCACACATCATAATGCATAACGGTATAAGCGTTTAACTGTGTGTCTGTGTGTGAGTGTGCTTAAGTGTGTGTGTGTGGGTAAATTTTTGGCACACTCTGCGTGCTGCGCTGCCATTTGCAGCGGAGGCAGCGCCAATCAATTAGCCAAATTGTGCATAAATTTGTGACGCTTATCAATGTCAATATTATCATTATAACAATAACTGCTAGACGGTTGCTGGAACGTTAGAGGCGGGGGCGTGACGAAGGCGGCTGCCAGCTCCAAATTAACACATATTTCACTTTATAGCCTAGAAATATGATTGGGGGGCGTTATCTCGCCTACAGGTCAAGGAGGTCTCTCTCTCTCTCTCTCTATCGCTCTCCCTCTCTCTCTCTCTGTCTCACTCCATCTGCAGGCTAATACAATAAATTGCAATATCGATAAAATACACGAACGTCACGCTTTGCTCACGGCTCACGACCTCCTGCCCCCTCCCCTGTGCTGTCAACTTGCCCCGCCCATGCTCATTAGATCGGCCTCATTTTATGGCACGTGGGCGTTCAAGTGGGCGTGCCAGAATCTGTAACTTAGCCGAAGGACCTGAGCAGGAGGCGAAGGGGGCACTGGGAACTGAGGACTATGAACTGGGGGCTGAGGGGGCTGAAGGGGCTGAAGGGGCGTAGTCTCTTGGTCTTGTCTGCGCAAATGGCGCAGCAAATTGAATTTCGTTTATTGATTATCCTGGCATTTTATTTATTTTTTATTATAAATATATATATATATATATTTACATAGATACATAGATATATATGTATATGTATATAGGTATGTATATTAGCCCCTATTCTGCAGGATGTGGCAGTGGGGCCAACAATTTATCCAATTTATAGCTGAACAGATGTTGAATTAACTTTGCCAAGCCCCAAATAGATTTGTCGACTGACTATATTGATTTGTAAGCTCTCTCTATCGTCCTCTCTCTCTCTCTCTCTCTATATATATATATATATATATGTATAGGCTCATTATTGTGGATCGATGTCAGAGAGTAGTGTGCCCACCTGTCGACCTGTACGGCATGGCTACTGCATATTTTAATAACTAAAAACATAAATAAGCGAAAACATGGCCGCAGCTTTTGGCCAAGTTGATCCGTTTCGAGCCAAGACAGTTGCCGCCTAGACAGTTGGCGGGAGCACAGTTCTATGGGCCAACATTATAAAACCAGGGCACGTATCCGTTGTCAATCATTATGACAACTTAACGCACTCACACACGTACACGCACACGCACACGCACGCATGTCACTTACAGCTGTGTGTGTGTGCGTGTGTGTGTGTGTGTGTGTGTGTGTGTGTGTGGGCCATGCATCAAAGTGCCAAAGTGTGTCCAGGCAAAAGTAGAAGTGAAGCAGAAGCAAAAGATCCCTGACAAAGAGCAAAAAGTTAAATACCCACACACACACACACACACACACACACACACACACATCCATACACATGTCTTTATAAATTTTAATATAATAATGATGCAAGATTTATGACAATGGGCAATCGACTCGAGTCAAAACCAAAAGCCAAGTAGCTGCGATGCATAAATTAAAAAACACAGAAAGAAAGAAAACAAATCAAAAAACACAATTTAAATAAAGTGCAGGTGTCTAAGCTGCTGCTGCTGCTGCAGACAGTCGCAATATAGATATATATATATATATATATATATATATATATATATATATATATATATATATACATATATATATATATATATATATATATATACATATACTTAGTACTTTGTATATAACTTGGCTTATGCACACACACACACACACACACACATGTATGTGTATATAAATATTTACATACATTATTTATTTATCATATGCAGTAGCCAAACAATAATCGGGCCAAGCAACGACATTTGTTTACTCTATAGCCATCAAAGAGCTTTGTGGAGTTGAGTTCAGGTAACGATCTGTTTCTAAGGAATAATCTTTTTAGAGAGGCTCATAACTTTGACAGGCTTTATTTGACAGCCCAGTTAACAGCTGATAGCTGGCCCTTTGTTGAGCTTGGATTGACATTTGGGCTTGCGGCTTTCTGTTGTCTCGTATGGAGATTCATAAACATCAGCAAACATCGGTTGCATTTTAGTTAAAAAAATTTTGTAGACTTTATGCGAGCACATTCAATTTAAAATACTCATAATAACTCATTAATATACAGCATTCTAATGGTTTAATAATTTTAGAAATTAGTTAAAAGAATCTCAAATTAATATTAATAATAATATAATGATTTAGAAATTTTGTTTAAAGCTATTAATTTTTTATATATAATCCTCTATACTTAAAGTATTAAGATACTTGATCATATAAGTGCTGTTCAGATACATCATTTTATAAATTCAACGCTTGTTAAAAAAAAAAAAAAAAATTATAATAATTAAAAAAAAAAAAAATTAAAAAAAAAAAAAAATAACAACATTTGTTCTAAAGCACTTGTCTACGTCTTAAGAGCTACACAATCTCCTACAAATACAGCCAAAAATAAAGCTAGATTGCATACTTGATAGCTTCTTTAGCCCAAATCACCTGCCAAGTGGGAGAATACTTCATGTTCGAGGGAATGCTATCAGAGTAAAGCCTCTCGTATTCCCGTCTCAGGGCATCTATGGATAGATAGATGCGCTCATATGCCCCAAGCCAAGCAGAGCAGCACTTTAGGTAAAGTCAGGGCGCCCACACACACACACACACACACATACACACAGGTGGATGGGGCTGGGAGTTGCTCAGTTTATGCAGTAAAAGTTAAATTTTATTTTTTGATAAAAAATAAAAAGAAAGAAGAAGAAGAATGAAAGAGAAACCTCAAATATCGTAGAGACTTCATTAAAATGCAGCAGAACATAACAGGAATAGCAAGAGACGGAGGGAGAGAGAGAGAGTGAAAGAGAGAGAGAGAGAAAATCGAATATGAAATTTAGTTGAGCCAAAAGCATTTGACAGCCAAAAGTTTTGGATTCACATTTAGATGCTAATGGAGCCGAGCTGGATGGGGACAGTTGGGACAGACTCAGCTCGGCCGCAGGAGAGCTGGGCTGGGCTGAGAGCTCAAATGTAGCGCACGCTGACTGCATAATTGATAAAGCAAGCAAGCGAGAGAGAGAGAGAGAGAGAGAAGGGGTAGAGAGAGTGAGAGGAAGCTAGGCGATTAGTAGGTGAGAGGGAGACAAATCGAGATGCAAATCGCAACAAATGCAGATAACCTTGTTAAGATGCCAATTACGAAAATTAACTTGGCCCTTGCAACGAATTTATTGATTTTGCATTGGAATTGAAATTGAAATCGAAGCCAAAGCCAAAGCCAAAGCCGAAGCTGAGGCAGCAGCAGCCGCCGCTGGCGGAAAAGCGGAAAAAAAATGGAAATGCAAAGCGTACGCGTCGCTTGGCCCTCATTGCTCAATTGGCAAGTGTGTTGCAACTGCCGCAGAAAAAAAAGAGAAAGAGAGAGAGAGAGAGAGAGAGGGAGAGGGAGAGAGGGGAGAGAAAAAAAGAGTGACAAGAAATGTAACAAGCGTAAGAAAAACTTTGCGCCAAAGGAAACCCAGTAGGAAAAAGCAATGCACAACTCGATGGCAAAGAAAATCGAGGAGAAACAGAGGCAAAAAACCAAGCTAAATAGGCAGCCAGCGGAAGCAGCGAGCCAGCGATGCAGTCAGAGACAGTTTGAAATAATTACATTGAGCTGTTACCTAGCAGGATGAGGAGGAGGAGGAGCAGCACAGGAGACGGGTGGCTAGATGAGCTTGTGGCTGTGGCAGGGGAACAGAGGGACAGGGGGACAAGGGGACAGGGGGATAGGGGGACAGCCGTCTTACCGTTGGGGCCACAAGCAACAACAAATTGCACTTAAACGCCAAACGAAAATCGAACAAACGCTGCGCGAGTATTGAGCGCATAACGACGCTGACAGCGACAGCGACGGCGACGTCAACGGCGACTGCGACGTCGACGTCGCAAAAGTACAAATAATTTCATTATAATGTTGTCTTTGGGGGAAGCATGTTAAAAAAAAAGAATGCAAGAACTGAACAAGACAAAAAATGCAGACGAAGACAAAAGCAGGCACTAATAGTGAGAGAGAGAGGGAGGGAGAATATGGGAGTGAGAGTGAGAGAGAACTAGTCAAATGAGGCTAGAGCGTGGGGACAAAACTGACAAAGCAATCTATAAATAGCTGCACTGGGGTGTGGTAAGCTGTCGGCAAGGGAAGCAGCATACATTGTCAGTTACAGCAGCAACTGTTGCAGCAACAGCAGCAACAGCAGCAGCAGTGACGACAGCAGCAAGGCGTATTAATTGCGACAGCAGTTCGTCAACATTCCGCAGGAGACAGGACCTGGCCGAGGCCCAGGCCCAGGCCCAGGCTAAGCAGAACAGGGCCCAAGGTACAGCAGCAACATAATTAAAACTGCCAACATGACGCGTGATCAGCGACGGCGATAACCAAGAATTGAGACTGAGAGCTGAGAGTTGAGAGCTGAGAGCTGAGAGCTCTTGGACTGGAGACGCTAACTGACAGAGGTGACAAGCGATCGATGAGACGACGAGGCACAGCAGAAGAAGAAGAACTCGCAGCAGGCAGCTAGCTAATGGCTAATAGGGAATAAGTAACATAGTTCAACTTAATGAATATGTAATACACCTATGCATCTGCATGTCCGATAAAAGAGCCATCAGCCTGGGCATGGTACGTGACGATAAGAGAGCGAGATGGCCATAGATGGCGACCAGAGATGGCGAGAGAGATAGCGACATCGATTGATCGTTCGCCAATGGAACGTGGAATTTGAATGCCTCAAAATAACAAACGATGCGGAATATGTAATGGACTAAGCACCATCAAGTGGAAGAGATATCTATCGACAAAGAGAGGAGACACGATAGATTGTGGCAAGATCTTCTATAGGGTTGTCTCATTATTATAAAAAGATTTAGAGGAAGAGAGAGAGAGAGAGAGAAGAAGCTTGAGATATAGGAAGAGAGGAAGAATAGCAGATAGAGTGAGAAACATAAATGGATAACGAATGAGAGAGAATGGAAATGAGAGTGAGAACAAGAGAGGCAGTGAGAGAGTGAGGATAATATTAAAAGAGCATACTTGATAATGAGAAACATTGAGAAAGAGACTTAGAGATAGAGAATGAGAAACATAGTGATAGAGATTCAAAGTTGGAAAGAGATACAAAAATAGAGAGAGAGAGATAAAGAGAGAGAGAGAGATAAAGAAATAGAGAGAAAGACAGAGACTCAAAGAGGGAGAAAGAGAGAGAGAGAGAGAGAGAGAGAGACAGAGAGAGAGAGAGAGAGAGAGAGAGAGAGAGAGAGAGAGAGAGAGAGATAAAGAGATATATATATATAGAGACAGAGAGAGAGAGAGAGAGAGAGAGAGAGACAGAGAGAGAGAGAGAGAGAGAGAGACAGAGAGAGAGAGAGAGAGAGAGAGAGAGAGAGATAAAGAGATATATATATAGAGAGAGAGAGAGACAGAGAGACAGAGAGACACGGACTCAAAGTTGGAGGGAGATACAGAAATAGAGAAAGAGAGAGAGAGAGAGAGAGAGAAGAGAAAAAGAAAAAGTGAGAGAGAGAGGGAAAGAAAGAATAAAAATGAGAGAAAATCTCAGTAAAAGAGAGTTAGAGCAACAGAAATTGAGGGAGAGAATAAGAGAAAGTTGGGAAGAAATATATATATAGATAAAGATATACATATGTATATAATGAAAGAGATAGTTATTTAGATAGACAGATAGAGAGACAGAGGCAGAGAGACTGATACAGAGATATAGAGAACGAACGAGAAAAAAGAGTGACAAATAGAGAGAGAGAGAGAGAGAGAGAGAGAGTCAGGCCAAACTGAGGGAGAGATAGACAGAGAGAGAACCAGGAAAAAAGAGATAGAGACATAGAAAGAGACACATATATATCTGTCAATTCACCTAATAGCGAGAGAGGAAGAGAAATAAAGAAAAAATATAGAAAGAGACAGAATATGCAGCATAATCGAATAATGTGAAATATCTTCTGAGCTGGGTCATAATTCATCTCCCCTCGATGCGTAAGCTCTTTGTGGCTAAGCAGACAAATTAAGAGACTCAAGTCTGGCGATGGATGCTGTTAGTCCAGTTGCAACTGGCAGATGCTGAGGAGATTTGCATTCATAGAGCAGATGGCTTCAGATGGCACAAATATGTAATTTGAAGTGCCTGCAACTGGGCAAATGCTGTTCAGATTCGAGCGCGTTTCGCGTTTCGCATTTCGCATCTTGCACTGGCCGCGGCATGCGGAAATCGGAGCCTGCAGCCAGAGCTGGGGCAGCTGCAAGCAGCTGGATCGCCCAGTTGATTGCACCTGTCGCCTGCCTCCTACTCCTACGAGGCAGAGGCGCAGCTGTCGGCGCACAGCATTCCCAACTGGCGCTACATTTGCGCCCATATTTGGCAGTCGTCATCGTTGTCGCCGTCGCAATCTCGAAAGGGCCAAGTGTTGGTGCTCTGATTGAAGCCGAGACACAAACCCGGCCAGACAGCTTGGACGCTGCCAGCGCCTGATTATGAGGCCAGCAATTTCAGCTGGAGCCGCTCTCCGAGAGCTGAGCATCAATAATAACAAGCGCTCGTCGGTGGTCCAGGGCAGCAGCCCGCGGCGCAGCAGCAGCAGCCGCTGAAGTTGCTGAAGCCGCTGAAGCAACCGATGCAGCTTGCAACCAGTTGTAACAAGCTGCCCCCATCCAGCCAAGAGCAATGGCAATGGCAATGGCCCAGGCAATAGAGAACAAGATGACGATGACGATGGTGATGCTGTTGCTGTTGCTGTTGTTGCTGTTGCTGTTGTTGTTGTTGTTGTTGTTGGGGCCCTCGGTGCGCGTGGCCATCGCGTCGTGGCGTTTTATGACTTTGTTTGGCAGCGGCTGCCGCTTTGGCTTAGAAACAGGTGCACTTCATATCAAAAGACCTGGCCACAGTCAAACACTCGAAACACTTAATCAAGGCTTTGTCGGTGCCACAGTGGCCCAATACATGATTAATAATGGCCAATGCATAATGCATTATGTAAAGGGAATGTCATTGAAAATTGGTTTTATATATTATTAAATGTATATATATGTATATATGTATTATTATATTATATGTATTATATTATATGTATTATTAAATATTAAAGTACTCTACATGTTGTCCGTTAATGCGGAATATTTTCGATTTTTGTAGGGCTAAAAAGCTAAGTTGTTTTCTGTTGAACTCTGTTTTATTCTTCTTGCAATAAAGTACAACTGTTGTCTGTATTAATTAAGCATATATATTTAAAATAAAAATATATATTTTTAATTAGCTGTAATAGGTACGACTAATAGACAATCCTCACAGAGAAAAGTATATAATGCATTCTACCTTACCTTCAAATATCCAGAAAAGAACATTTGTTAACGGTCCTTTTTTAAAGGTATATGATATGATATATGATATATATTCTTAATACAAAGAACTAGTTGAAAGCTTCTCAAAGTTTTATTAAATTGTCTGCTGGTGAACATGTACACATGAAAAGAGTTCTTTATGAAAACTGATTTACAAAATACATTTGATGTTATAAAAAAATTTTACAAAAATGTTACTCATTTTCACACCAATTTATATCTTTGTTATAATATTATTATCAAAAGAAGTTATGTATATATTATTAATTATAAAGTAATATATAAAGTTTTTAAAAAGTACTTAAAAATAATTTAAACGTTTAAAAGATCTTTTTAGTAGGAAATTCAAGTCAATAAAGTCATTATCATATAAAATATATGATAACGGCAAATATATAAAATATTTTTAAATATTTATTTTTTTGTGCTTAATTTCCGTTGAACATTTTTAGCAAACATATAAAGCTTTTGATACAAATTCATTTGAACAGAGGTATGCAATTGTCTTTCAATTGAGATATTTATTTATTAATTTTTTTTGTAGTTAAGATATTTAGATTGAGATATTTATTTATTTATTTTTTTTTTTTTGGTAGTTAAGGACTTTCTGTTATTGTTTTAAAAAATTTTTATTTACACGGAAAGTTTGGAGAGAAAACCCTGATTTGACGTAATTACTAACCATTTACTAATTACCTACTAGCCATTTACTAACTAATTAAATGGGTATTTTAGAGCCAGGACAGTTCGCACTTCAGCTATTTAATGTATATATAAGGTACTTGGGTAACATGATAGATTAAACATTAGTTTGAAAAGCTTAAGTATATCAAATAAATTTAATATTTAAAATCGTATCGCTATATTTTTCTGGCATATTTCTTCGGCCCATTGACCACAGTGCCTGGCTGGCCTCATCGACTGGCCGTCTTGGCATTCACGTCTAATTACCGGGAAGTCAAATGCAGTCAACATATTGCGCTTTGATTTGCGCTGGCAGCAGAAGGCAGCAGCAGCAGCTAGACTCTGGCTGGAGCTGCAGTTGCGGTTGGCTCGTCTTAAGCCTGTCTTCGCGGTCATAGTTATAGTTTACTCGCCTGCCACACGATGAGAAAATGTGCGTTGTCTTGGCAAGTGGTAGCCAAAGTGTGGAAACACGGCCAATTCTTACTGGCCTGGCCTGGCCTGGGTTGGCCGGCGAGCCCAGTCAGAGTCGGGGCAGCGAGTTGCTTGGGCCTGGTCAGCCATAAATCAGGCTCATTTTAATGACGCTAGCGAAATGCATCTGGAAACGTGTTCCGCTGCCCAGTTGCTGCCCAGTTGTTGCCTAGTTGCTGCCTGTCGCTAGCAATTTGATTCTCTGCAGGCACTTGCTCCAGTTGCTCCACTTGCTCCAGTTGCCCCTTCCCCACCTCCCCGAAGACCCCTCCAGCCCGTTGCTGCGCGGTTTGCCACCAGCAATTAGAGTATCAATCATAGAGGCATTAACAATTGAAAAATTGTCTTTGAAAAATTGAACGGCAATTAGAATACGCAATCGCAATTGATTGTTGTTACATTTTTATATCGCTCGCAACCAGCCAGACAGCAAATTATGATTATGGCCAAGGCACAATCAGCTAAATAAAAGGATAACTCCGATGCAATATTTCTATGCCTTCAACGGTTTCATTAACTGTACCAGAAACATATCATAGAGTCGAAGCACTGAAGAAATATCTCCAAGAAAAAGTAAATAAGTAAAAAAAGAAAAACTCTTTCAGGTAGAGCTCAACTATTGAAGTATAAGAAAGCGGTAGAAATGAGATATTCATTAGAGAATCATATAGGATCTAGAACTATCATATCAGCATAATAAGCATTATCATATAGTAGGAAACATAGAATATGTGTCAAGCAGCTTTGTCTGGAGATCTCAAATAAGAGCTCTTCAAGTAAAACAACTACGGAAAACAGAGTCTTCACTATGAAGCTCGAGCTATTGGAAGATAAGATAGGTAGAAATACTATATGCATTATGCATCGAAGATCGGTATCCTATAGAGTCATCAGGTTTCAGTAGTTGTTAGCTTTTATAGTTTCCAATAGTTAAAGTTTTCATTAAAGAAAGTCATTCTTCTATATTGCTCAGTAAGTTATTCTACTGTATTAATCAGTTAGTATATTAAAATGAGCTAGTGGTTCATTAAAATGAGCTAGTGGTTCATTCAAATGAAGTGGTTCATTTAAAATAGAACAACTGTTTGATTAAAACAAACTAATAGTTCATTAAAAGAAACTAAAGATTCATTAAAATGAACTTATGGCTTATTAAAACGAACTGGTTCCGTTAAAGAACTAACGGTTGATTTAAGAGACCTAGTGTTTAATTAAAATGAGCGAACAGTTTATTAAAGTGAACTAGTTGTTCATTAAAATGAACTATCGCTCTCTTAAAATAAACTAAGTGGTTCCTTAAAACGAACTAGTGGCTCATTAAAAAGAACTAGTGTTTTATTAAAATGAATTAGTGAACTTATTCAGAGATTAGTGTACAATAAAGTTGTTCTAGATTGTGCTTAGCTTTTCTCTCTACTTGATTCCAGAACTATACGTTCCTCTAAGTAGTTCATGAATGAGTTCATAAACAACTAAGTAGCTAGGCCATATGATACAATACATGTATTGTTCAGGAGCTGCTCAACTAACTGAACTACGCAAAAAAGAACAATAGAACTTATTCATAAATTCAAACTATAACTAAAATAGAACAAAACTTTCATATTTATTATATATGATAAAAGCTCAATTTGGCAAATAATGTCTTGATGGGTTTTTCGACAATTCCGGATGCTCTCAGCCTCACTCACGCTTTCTTGTGAGCTCTTCAAATTTCAATTGATATTTGCCAAATTTGCCATGCACCAATAAAATCAGGCTATATTGTTCTGGACTTGGACTCTAGCACTCTCTATATATGAACTATTAGGGTTATGTATGGAGACAAACGATTTGTCACATTTACCGCTGCTGGGCCGCAACGTTACTGCTGAAGTTTTTGGCCAGGTTAATATGCAAATGCCAGAGATTGGCAATAAAATCATTGATAGTGATTCATGGAAACTATGAAATCTTAATAAAGCTCTCGGATCTGATTGAGCGATGGACAAAGGCAGCTGCTAATTGATTTAAGCACCGCCATCGAACGGTCGCTGCGACATTACATTAAGCTTATAAGGTGTTTACTAAGCAGCCAACAAAAAAAGTTCTAGCACTTTTATGGGCGCTTAGAAACGCAAATTTTATGCTAAACTTATGCAAGTCGATGGCCAAATCGATGGCCAGAATTTAGATGCGCATAGATTTTCCCAAGCGGCTTACGGTCGACTCACTCAGTCAGTCCGGGACTCAAACAATGGACCCATTGGCCATTGGCCATTGGCCATTGGGCATTGCCATACGAGCAGATAAATGAATCGAGCAGCATAGAATTGGAATGGAATTGGTTCAATGGGGTTCTTTAGGCTGGTGTTAGGGCTGGGCTCCGACTGGTCTCCGAGTGGTCTCCGCTTAAAGTGCTCAACATTTTTAACGAGCCGCATTTTCCCACCCCTTTTCTTTTTTGTTATATTTGTGTTTTCTTTAATTTTGATGAGGCGCGTTGTAAAACAGTCCAAGTGCCATAAAATCGAGCCGTATTTAAATAGAAATCACCAGAAAAATAAAATAAAAAATAAATAAAACAAAAACAACAACAAACAAAGTACAAAAGGCCAACAGAACCGAACAAAATAGCCTGAACAATGCGCCAGTTGTTCGGCTTCGGATAATGCGATTCTCGTTTTATATAAATTTATACTTGATTTCATGTTTCCCTGATTCTCTCAAATCTCGTTCGTCTTGTGATAAGAGTATATTATACAAAATATAAGGGTATATATAAGGAGGCCAGATTCTCCAGTCAGACATTCCAAGCGGAGAACACAAGCAGTCGATTCAATGTGGTTCACTTCCTATTCGGAGGCAGTTTAGACCTAATTGTTACTAAATTATTCAGTATTATATAAACTACATTATTTCTACTGAGGGTACAAATTTAGGCCTCCTTGAATGTACGAATTCGGTTTTAACTTTATTTGTTGCATCTTTATAGCAGGATTATACAGCTAATGCTGATGGATATATATATATATATATATATATATATAATTTTACCGATATATATATTATATAGTAAATTGTGGCTTATATATGTATATATAAAAAGTTATATTATACGTTTCTATATCTATTCCACATACAGTCGAAACCTAAAGACGCTATAGTGTATACAAAATATATATATTTATATATATATTATATATATTTATGTATATAGCTCCACAGCTTTAGAGCTGAAATTGGTTAATCAATTCAGTAAATACAGCTATACGATCTATAAATTGAGGCAACTGAGCGCCTTTGAAAACTCTTGTTTAAGATGTAGCAGCTGGATGACATTATGAGAGCAGTACAAATTTTGAAATATCTGAAAATAATCTCAGAGATTGCAGAGATACTAATTAAGATAATTAACTGTGAGGTTTAAGTGGTCTAGAGGTAGTGTCATATATAGGAGAGTCAGTGTCAGTATCAGGACTTTTACTTGAGTAATATACTGATCCTGACACTTTGAGTATACTAGCCAAGTAAAAGTCCTGATACTGACACTGATTCTCCTATATATGTATGTCACTTCACTTCCTTATTATATAGTACCTACAAATAGGAATAATAATATTATATATACATATATTTCAATGAGTTCTTAAAGAGTTAAGCAGTTTCTTCTCTTCTATTTCTTATCTGCTCTTCTCTGTCTTCTATTCGAATTTCACTTCATACCAACATTTCAAGGCAGAGCATTTCACATTCGTCAAGCTTAGTTGATTCAAATTTCAATAATCCAGAATTATTGAATTTTGATTATATAATGCGCAATAGTTCGTTCAGCTGCTTCAAAAACAAATACTCGTCATTTATTTATTTAGCTGCATTTTTATTTATTTTTCTCCTTTCTCTACTTTATTTTTATTTTTATTATTAAATTTCATTATACAATATGTTTTATTTACATTAACAATTTTTAATAGCTCACAATTATTTTTCTGTTTATGGACTTTTCGCTTTTCAATGTGAATCGTTTTTCCTCGTGTTTTTTTTTTTTTTTTTCTTCTGTCGATTTAATTTGAATGCAAATAGGATGGCTGATGGGGTCTTGACCTGACTCTGACAGCCCATTGGCTGTTATTGTTGTCGTTGTTGTTGTTGTTGTTGTTGTTGTTGTTGTTGCCATTGAAGGTGTTTGTTTTATTTTGACATCTTTCGGCTGGCTGGCTAGCTGTTAGCTTTCGCCGTTAATTAAGGTTTATGGACAAATTATGCCCACAAATTGGCAATTAAAATTAGAACGCGAACATAAATTCAAGAGCATCCACGAAAGAAAAGCGCAGTGCTTGTTGTTGTTGTTGTTGTTGTTGTTATTATGTTGACAAAATGTTGTCACTCGACTGGTTTCTCATTTCGTTGCACAACACAACAACAACAACAACAGCAACAAAAACTGCATGTGTGTCGGCCGTTGATAAGATCGAACTGGTTTGCCGCTGACATTGAGCAAAGCCAACAAAGAAGTCGCAGCTGTAACTAACGTGGGCGTACTGGTCCAGCACTGGCCAACAGAATTGAGGTCTCGTCTGTAACTAGCTGGTAATCATAATCGAAATCAAAACCGAGATAAGATTACAAAAGCATTTGAAAACAAGTCTAGGCGAATCGAATCACTGATGTTTCAAAACAAAACAAAAATATACAAAAATTATATAGCCCGCTAAGAGCTTTTAAATATTGTGAAAAGTTAATTATCATGAACTCTTACAGCTTCAATTATATTTTTAAATTTTCTCTGCATATATCTCAAATGACTTCTCAACTTTCAGCCTTATACCTAAAGCATGTTCATTGTCACATTAAGCAAAATTTCTTTAAAAATCTAAGAATTTAAGCAAAAAAGAAACCAAGAAAATATTCTAGCTTATAAAAGCATATTATTTATATTGTGAGAAGTTTTTGAGAATGAACTTTTACAGACTGGCAAAAGTCCGCAAATAATAAAAGCTGCCAAAAGCTCTAAAATATTGTGAAAAGTAGTTTAGAATGAGCTTTTACTGCCTCTATTATTTTCATGAATATTGCGCTAATATTTCATTAACAGTAATTTTCTACTTTTACAACTCATTTCAGATTCATTTTAATATTAAGCAGAGCTTTCAGGTACTTTGAGTTTAAGCGACAACTTTTCATATCAGAATAGTCCAGGTTCATTTGCAGTAGCTTACTGCAGAGTCGATCAGCTACTTCATATTGGCTTTTGCGTGTTACACGACGCGAAAGTCGTCTATGAAATGCATTTAATCTAATCCGAAGCGAAAGCGTCTCTAGCCATAGTCCAATTAAATTTTTACTACATCTCATCAAAATCGATCGCAAACCCGTTCCGTGGCGCAGTTGAAGCACTTATCCGCTCAACCATTAGCTTCTAGTTGAATGTTAGCGAACTGTAATATCGGCTGGCTATCTGTGCATAACTAGTTCCATTAAAACCGATATGGACTTCTGGCTGAATGGACTGTTTCGACTTTCCCAGAGAAAACTAGCCAACATTTGGCAGCATCTCTATGGCTCTATTCGTGGCCATCATCTCTATAAGTCATGACAGTTTGTGGCTGCTGCTGTTGGGCCCAACCACCTGCTACAAATGCGTTGTCAATAATTACAACGAAAAGTTCGAGGCGCAAGCTCAACCTCTCAGTCGCTCAGCTCAGCTCAGCTTGTCGGCTCTCGCATTTGCCACAATCATTTACACTAAATCACTTAGGTGTACAAGTGGCTCGGTGGCTCAACTGCACCACCCGGCTGACTGGCTGACTGGCTGACTAGCTGGGGCCAGGCTAGGCCCGTTTATGCCCAAGCTAACTATAAGGCCAGTTGGCTCGTAAACATTTACGCATATTGCAAATAAGCAAAATAACAACAGCAGCATCATCATCAGCAGCAGCAGCAGCAGAAGATGCTATACCAGGGTCCTGAAATGGGGGCCCACTAATTCACTTTGCTGCACGCTGATTGGCGGAGAGCGCCAGGTGGTCGCAACCACAAGTCTAACGCAACCACTGCCGCTGCTTAATCTGTGGCCCCCCTTCTTAGGCTCCCCTACGGCAGGTAACATGTTTTTTTTTTTTTCTCTCCCGTCGATCCCCTTGATCTGCGATATAGGCACGGTAAAACGGGCGCATCCTGCCTCAACAGACGCAGCTCTCGATTCTCGGCTCTCGTTTCTCGTTTCGCGTTTCGCGTTTCTCACTTCTTCTTGATGCTCTCTGGGCAGCGGCAAGCGGCGTTTCAAAGCTGCTTGACTGCTCCACTTTGGCGGCGGGCGCTTGTCCACTTGTCCCAATCCATCCATCTCGATCCGGCCCGTTCATAAACTGGTTCAACCGAGCGAGCCCAGCACAGCTGCCCCCCCCCTTCCACTGCCCTTCCCTTCCGTCCAGCATAACAAGCTTGGCTTTTCGGTTTGATTTTTGCGCACAGGTGGCTCCTTTAGCGATTGCTGTTGCCTTAGCTGTTGCTGTTGCTGTTGCAGTTGTTGTTTGAGCGAGCGATCGCGCGTAATAAGCCGCGAAAACATTGTTCAGCTACGAGTATTGGCCATTCCATGTCTGTGTGTCTTGGCCTCTTCTCCACCTCCAGCTCCCTCTCTCTCTCTCTATCTCTCTATCTCTTCACTCCTCCAGCACACTCTCCTTGTCTTTGAGCGTGCGCAATCAGCAGTCAATGCGGCGCAACCGGTTCCAGCGGCACCTTGATTTCAGCGCAAGGATGCCGATTGCAGCATACGATAAGCTCCAGCCCCCGTCCATGTCCCTCTCCCCATACCCGTCCTGAGCCTATTCCCAGTCCTCTGCTAAAAGGGGGAAAACTGCGTCGATCTGTAGGCAAATTATGCGAGCAGCGGGCAGGCAAGGCACAGGTGCTGCTCTTGAGGGAAAGCGAATCGCAGAGGCGGGCAGCAGGCATACATATACTCACACACACACACGCACACACACACACGCACACATGTACAACAGCAGTCAACACTTTCGCAGGCCGTGCACAGATATAAACATTTGGCCATTAATCACTGGCCGCCTGCAACAACAAGAGTTGCCGCACCTTGCATATCTCATTATGCCAGTTAATTGAAATGTCATAGAGGACGCAGCCTTAGCCCCATACTCATCTAATATATGCGATCAGTTGAGCTGCAAGTTATGTTAATAGCCGGCCGATCAAGTGCACCAGCTACAAGCGTAATTATCTATTATATAAACAGTTCGCAACTATCATAAATCGAGCAAATAGGTTCTCGCTATGATATTCCTGGTCTGTTGATGTGAAGATAAGATTGCTTTGCTGTATCTCGTCTTAAAATGCGGCTAAACTAGCACCTCTCTATGCGATTTTCATCAGCTAAATTATATTTGTCGCATAGGATATTTAGAAAGATGATAGAAGATAATTTGCTTCTGAGACTTATTTAACATGCAGTAAGTCTATCGCCTCTCTATGCGATTTTCAGCAACTCAAGTAAGGCACTTCCTTGATATTCTCCATCTCCCACTCAGACTTTTTGTCGCTCTCTATTTCTATATGTATCTCTATATTACTGTCATCTTTGTCTATCTGGCTTGCTGTCTCTCTCTGTCTCTACCTCTACATATATCTCCATCTCGATAAGTCGCTTTCTACCTTTCTCAATCTTTTGCTGTCTCCGTCCCTCTATGTCTCTATCTTGTTCTCTCTTTTGCTCTCCCTCTCTCTCTCTCTCTCTCTCTCTCTCTCTCTCTCTCTCACTATTTCTTAGTGTCTCTATCGCTTGTTATCTCTCTATCTCTATATCCTTCTGTCTCTCTTCTCTTTCACTTTCTCTCTCTTCTCTTCTTTTCCCTCGCTCTCTCTCTCTCTCTCTCTCTCTCCCTCTCTATCTCTCTTTCTCTCTCTCTCTCTTTCTCTTTCTCTCTCTCTTTCTCTCTCTCTCTCTGTCTATCTCAATCGGAATCTATATTTTACATTCTGTCTCCATCTCTCTCTCCTAGATTGGTTTACAATTGCCTTATTTGAGCAAATGAAAATCGCATAGCAAGGCGATAGACAAAACTGTTACACAATAGGAGCAACAAACCAATTGCCTTCTTGTTAAGGCTTTTACTCATTCAATCTGTATCTCTCTCGTTATTTTCAGATGCAAATAATGAGCTTAAGTCAAGCAATTGCTCTGTTGTTCTAACAGCATCTTTATTTGATTCCCTCTCCTCGTTCCATTTCTGTCGCCTCTCTATGCGATTTTCATCACTTCAAATAAAGCAATTGCTGTAATCCTAAAACTTATATGCGAATGAAACCTCCGTCTCTCTCTCTCTCTCTGTCTGTCTCTCTTTCCATCTCTTTCTGTCTATCTCGTTTGTTGTTCACATAATGAGCTCAAGTTAAGCAATTACTTTGTTGTTCTGACCTCACTTTCTCTGCTCTCGTCACCCTCCTCGCATCCATATTTATCTGTTTGCTTTCGAGTATTTTGTGGCTCATATGCACTATTTATACGCTTCAATCAAATTGAAATTTCTATTGTTTCTGCTTATTTCATCAGGTTGATTCGAATGCCATCTTGTCATAAACATAGCCGGTAATATTTGACTTTGACGATTGCCGCATCAATGCGCAAGCAATTTAATGCCACACACACACACACACACACACACACACACACACACACACACACCGTATATGTCTCCTTATTTGTGGAGCTATATCCGCATCCGTAGCTCCGACGTCGAATTTCGTTAGCCTTTGACTGCAGACTCCAAACGGCAGCCGTATGATGCCACACACACACACACAAGCCGCAGTACCCAGTGGCGGAAATGTGCATTATAACATCGATTACTCATGCATTACTTCTCGCCTGTGTGCATGAAATAACCGATTACAAGCTGCCTTACTTTTTTAAGGAATGGCCGCTTTTTCTCCCGGGTGCATGAAAATATTGAATTTTGTAATGCAGAAAGTAAGGCCGTGACGAAGTTTCCTTCGGCTCTCCATTACCCATGCGTATACTTTTTAAATATTGTAATGCAGAAATTCCGCAGCCTGAAGAAAACGCATCATACAATTTCAAAATCGCTTATGGGTAAATAATGTACGTGCATTACAACACAATATACCTGCAACCCATTTTCCCACTATATAAAATGGCTTACTTCTTAATGTAATGTAATTGGGGAAATAATTGATTACTAGAAACGATTCAGTAATGAAGTATTTTTTATTAAAATTTATAATTATATATTTATTTTTATTTAAATTTTTAAATCTAAATTATCTAAATTAATTTAAGTTCTTACATTTATTTATTTATATTATAATTAATTATTTTTGGTTTTTTTAAATCAAATTTTTGCTTTGCCAGCCGACCCTTGTGAACCCGAAATCAGTTCCTGATCGTTCCAATGTATGTAGCTCTTCTTCGTCCAACCTTCGGTTTTAATAGCATCTGTTAATTAAACATTTTTAATTTTTTATTACTATATTATTAATTTAATGCAACAAGCTAATTTCATTTATATTTAAAACTTACTGCGAAATATTTACTTTCCTTTAAAATCACGTCCACGCGGTTCGATAGAATCAGAAAAATGACGCGTCGCGGCGAGTAAAACGAAAACAGAAGTCATCACACATATGTATGCAATTATGCACTTGTATTTACACTCATTAACACTATACACACAAAAGGAATAGGCATAGACAAAAAACCAAACGAAAGAAGAACGCGTGCCACACACAAATCGGTAAAATCCAAAACGAAATTCGACAGACGCAACGAACGACGAAAATCGTTTGTTGATTAGAGGGGAAGGGGCATACTAAACCGAAGTTGACAACAGCTCGATTCTTTCGTACGAGTAGTCGTTTTTATTTTGACCATTACAAATGCGCTGAAAAAAAATCTCATAGGTAATACATTACTTTACGTCTCGTAATTCATGCATTATTTCTACCAACCTCATTTAGGTCGTCGCCACTGGGTAGCTGCAGTGCCACAGAAAGAGCGGGACAGCTTAGACAAGGAGTGAGAGAGAGTGTGTGTGAGAGAGAGAGAGAGAGAGGCAGTGATAGTTGCCTGTGCGATGGCCTCAGCGACAACAGCTCATCTTAACCCTTGGCTGGCCCAGGGTCGTGCTCATTGCGTGCATCTGCTTTTGCTTGTCTTGCAGTTCGTTTTATTATTATTATTATTATTATTTCTTTTTGCTCTGCAGCACTCTTGCTATCTTCCCCTCTCTCGCTCTCTCTCTGTCTCTCTCTCTCTCTCGTTTTTTATTTGTTGAGTAAACAGCCAGCGACAAGTGGCAAAAACCTTTTGACAACTGCAACGTAGCCAGCAGCAAAATGCGATGACATTTTAATCGACAGACAGCCGCAGCCCAACTCCGACTCCGACTCCGACTCCGACTCCAACTTCAAGTCCGATTCCGTTGCCAACTGCAACTGCAACTCCAACTCCGATTGCTACTTGAGCATCGACTTCGTCTTCAGCTTCTGTTTTTGTTGCAGCCTCTTCCTCATCTCATCTTGTTCTTGCCATGTTCTAGACCAGAGAGTTTGCCAGCAGCTTCGCCCTCAACAGTTGTCTGAGTCGTCGCTGCCGCTGCCCTCCCTGCCAGCTCTCTTCCATCATCTCCATCATCATCATCGACTTGTGCAGCATCACTGCCTCGTCAAAACGTCAATCGGTGTAATCAAGCGTTAAGTGATTCTGCGGAAGCGCAGACCAGGCCCAAGCCCAAGCCCAAGCCCAAGCCCAGGCCCAGGCCCAGGCCCTGGCCCTGGCCCAGACACCAAACTGGACCATCGCGGACGCAAAAGGTAAAAGGACTGCCGATCAAGGTAAAAGGGGCAACTGTTTGGGCTGCCGGGGGTCAGTTGCTGCTGCAACTTGACTGATTTCACTGAGGCAGCTGCGGCTTTATGCTTTATTTGTCGCCACTTTTCACAGACGAGCAGACAGACGCCAGCGAAATTTGAATGCGATTACGAAGGGTCCACAGATCCAATGCAAATATTATATTATTTAAGAAAAATAATCTTTTGCAGAATTTTCGTAATTTTTCTTAATAACCGCGGAGTCCAATGCAATGCAATTATGATAACTTGACAATACTGATAATATATTATAATAATAATCTAAGAGGACTTAATGAGAATGAGTAGTGCATAAAGATGATGGTTAATAATTGAAATTAATTAAGAATAATTAATATTGTTGATTTGTTCATAATGAAATTCGCTTAAGCTCCTAGATTTTGCAGCTTTAGTCCTCTCAGTTGTTTAGCTTTAAAATGTACATTTTATCCAAGTTAAATACTATATGAAAATAGCCAAAGGACACGTATTTTCCTCTCCTTGCCTTTCTTCTCCTTCTGTTCACAATATTAAATTCAATTAGCAATTGGCTGGACTTGTTACATCCACCCGTTCCAGTCAGCTCGGCGGCTACAATATGCCGCAATCAAAGCAATTACAATTTGTACAACAACAAGTGGAATAAGTGCTGCTTAACCCGCCAACTTGGCGACTTGGCCAACTAAAACGGTCATCAAGCATGCAAATTGCTTGAATATTTTCTACTTATTTTGTTGACTGGACAAAAGTCGAACTACCCCGGCCTCCTCACTCCCGTTCACTCTCCTCTTCTCCACTCTTCTGTATTGGGATTGGTTATCAAGTGCCGCTACTATAAGATACCATTTTATTTATTAGCCGCAGCAAATGAAATGGAAATGGAAATGGAAATGGCAATGGAAATGACAGCCAGTACCGTTATTAGCTTTATTATATAATGCCCACGACTCGGTTGACGAAGGAATGGGGAAGTGGGAAAAGGGAAGGGGGAGAACTCACCATACACATCTGTCATGTTTTCCATGATATTTAATCCAATGGAAACTTAGCTGCAAATTTATATAGGGTACAATGTATATAATGGGTGAAGGGAGATATTAGATAGAAGGGAGCGTAGCCAGACCTATCGAATATATCTAAATATATATTCCTAACTAGAACTAACTCAGTCCTTCATATGATATAATATTATATATAATTTAATCAATTATATTAAAAAAGTCTAGCTTGATTTCAACTACAACTGCTCCTCAATCTATCTCCATATCTCTCTCCTTACTTCACTCTCCCTTCTCTCCCCAACCCCTTCAGCTTCGCCCGAACAGAGTATGAGATAGTCGGCTACGCGTTTTCATCATCTCGATTAGGTAATGGAGCAACAAAAACAAAAGGGAATATCATTATTATCAATTGGTATCGATTGCTTTTGCTACCGTCAAACGAATTTCATATGCAGGATCTATGTCCCCTCCTCAGCTGTGTCCTGTGCCCTGTCCTTTGTCTCCTGAACTCAAGTCAAATTTACTGCTTAGCATTCAAGGCAAAAATTTCACAACAATTTTGTGGCCATTGCATATTTATACGCTAGGTAAGTGAGCGTGGGCGTGGGTGTGGCTGTGGGCGTGGTCAGCGAGAAGGGGCGAGTAGAAGGCAGAATGCGAGTAGAAATGGGCAAATGCTTCACCCGTTACCCATTTTACCTGTCAATATTGTTGGTCTGTTGCTACCTTGGCTAAGGTGGCAATACGATTTTATTATCTCTTTGTCCCTATCGAAGGGAATTGATGTTGCTGTTATTGTTGATGCTCTACTTGGATATGTTTTGTAGTGTTTTTTTTTTTTTTTCAATATATCAACTTTTAAATCAATTTTAAGACACGGCAGGATTTTTTTGTATGAAAGTGAAAGATTTTATTAAGTAAAAGAGAATTTTTTTTAGTGAAGAAATCTAGATAAATAGATGGAAAGAAATAAATAATTACATTAATTAAAAAAAATAGGTTCCATGCAAACAAATGGAAAGCATTTAAGCAAACACTCTTAAGAATAAAAAGAAAATTTTTTAGTACAAAAATTAGTTTATAAACTAATAGAAAATTTAATGTCAATATAAATTTAAAAAAAATCCATATATACCTCGAATATTTTGGAAACAAAATATAATACTTTGAATTATTTTTAAATAAATAAATATTAATACATATACATTGTGTCTAAAATTCAATATTCTAATTAGGCTCACAACGTTTCTACATAATATTTATATATACATAATATTATAAACAAGCAGCCATTTTATTCAATATAGACTTATTTGTATTTTAAGAAATCTTCGCATGACTTCAATAAAATTGCTATTGACAAAATATTTGTTTTAAATAATTCAAAGAAAGTTTGAAATAACATTATAGCAAAAATAAATAGATACAAATAAAATGTATATGAAAAAGTCTTTTTTTTTTTTTTTTTTTTTTTTTTTGGTACAAATATTGCCCAGCTCTGTTTTAATTCATTTTATTATAATATATAAATCAAATATACAAAAAAAAAATTAAAATATATATGAAAATATATTATATTATATATATACTTTTTTTTTTACACACATTTCTTCTTGTATAAATATTTTCCAAACAAATTACAAATAATTAAAAACAAGATTGGGAAATATGTATTTTCACAAAAATTCTGCCACATCAATTTAACAGTTGTAAAAACTTTTATTTGCTTTTATTAAAGGAACAAATTTCTAAAATATGGTTTTATTTGAATTTATTTATTTTCGTATAAATATTTTCCAAATAAATTAGACATAATTAAAAAGAGTTTGGAAAATATTTATACAAAAATGCTGCCACATCAATTTCACAGTTGTAAAACTTTTATTTACTCCAATTTCAAATTCAAATTGGACTAAATTGTATTATAAGCACACACACACACACGCACACACACATATACAGCTACACTAAAAGGCAACTCAATAAAATTATGCATACGCCGTGTGCGCCTTGACTCTTGATGCAAAGCTTTTCTGGCACAAAGTGCAGCAACATTGCGAAATAAATAATTTTTGTGTTCAATAATGAAAACAATTAGGCTTCATGCAAACAAATGGCATAACATGGAAGCAAATACGCATAAGATGCGAAAAGCATTAAATTTTCGTTTCATTTGAAATCAATTTCAATTGCATTTCGTTTGCTTTTGCGTTGCTTTTGTTATTGCAGCAAATTCGATTCGAATCGATTTCTTATTTTATTATGCATTCGATTGCGTTGATGCTGAGCGCCTTCAAAAATATATATCAGAAATATGAATATATGTATATATGTATATATATATATATATATATTGTTATATATGTTTGCATGTTAGTTTATATATAAATATATATATATATATATATATATATATATATATATATATATATATATGTATATATTTCATTTATGCTCAAAGCAAATTTGACGCTGCCAAAAACCAATTGCAATTTTCCATGCGCCGTATGCATAAATAATACACACACACATACTAGCACACTCTCACACTCACACACTCACACACCGAGGCAGCGTCACACACAAAGGCTTGAAATAAAACAAAATTACGCATACGCCGTGTGTCGGCGAGCATTCGCAAGGGTTGCGCCTCGCTCGGTGGGGCCAACTCTGAGCTCTGGTGACATCGACTGCCATGATACTCAGTTTTGTTTAATAATTTATGTATATGCCTTGGCTGCAACTCACACACACACACACACACACACACACACACACACACACACAGCAGCAGCAAGCACATCGGTTACATATGTTTCATTTGCGCGTCTGTTTGTGTAATTTACAGTTACACAAAACCGCAAATAAAGTTGCCAACATTACGATCCATGGGGGGTTAGCAACAGTGCCTGGAGCTGGGGGTGACGACGAACAACCGAACAGCAACAACAAGAACAACAACAACAACAACAACAGACGGAGAAGAAGACAAAACGCTAAAAAGTCAACGTTTTGCGGCAAAGGGCTTAAAAGAGCAATACAGCAATTGGTGTAAGTTGGGGGAGCTGACATTGGCAAAGTGGGGCCTCGCTAGCTGAGAGTTGGCCCCGGAGTGGGGGTGGAATTTGGGGCTGAGTATTGAGAGGGGGTGGAGGGTTGGAGCTTTGCCATTATGACAATAATATGTCGCAGTTGAAGTTAAATTTGAAGTGCTGAACGAGTTCGTGCCGCACAACTTACAGCTCACAATAGTTGCCCATAAATGTTGCCACACACACACACACACACACACACACTCACACACACACAGACGCCCGTTTACCACGTAGCGATTGCAAAGTAATTGAAAGCACTCACAAAACTGAACGCCAAGTTTAAGTTTTCTTCACTTATTGATTTTGCCAAAGGACTCGCTGCTGTTGCCATTGCCTTTGCCTCTGACTTTGCCGGAGTCTCGTTCCTGCTTCCTGGTTCCCGTCACTTCACTCCAGTAACAACTCCTCCTGCCTTGTCAATGGATTAATAATGCCCACAGTTTGACTCGTTTTGTTGTTGTTGTTTTTCTATTCTTTTTTTTTTTTTTATTATTCTGTGTATATTTATCAGGCAGACGGCGTGCGATGCCAGCCACTGATTGCTGGGCTAAAGCAACAATCAATATTATCGATAACTGTATTAGTAACGGTAAACTGGGAGGGTCGATAGACGATACCAAAAGTGGAACAGCCTGTGGACAGAGAGAGAGAGAGAGAGAGAGAGAGAGAGAGAGAAGATAAACTATAAGTTGTGTTTAGATAAGTAAAAGTTTTCTGTTGTGTGAGCTTAACAAGGAATCTATATTTTAGCTATATATGTATAGATATATATCTATATATATATGTATGTATAACTATAGAGTGTATGAAGTGGTGTCTTTTCATTTATCTCTCCATTAACCTTAAATGCTGAAAACAAAAATCTAACTTGAGATCTCAAAAAGGCAGACTCGCTATATTCGAGCTGAGTGCGCTCTCAGTTGTGGTTGCTAACTCACACCCACACACACACTGACACACACACACACACACACACTGCCATAAGGCACATAAACATTTTCAATAGATTTCCGCTAACAAGATAAATAGTTGAAGCTAAGTTGCGGCCGCACTTTAAGATACAAAGATACAACGAAAAAGCAGCAGACGCTCCGAATCGCCAACGTCTTTGGCTGGCAACACCATCAACAGGACGAAGAACAACAATGAAAAGAAGGAGAGAGAGAGAGAGAGAGAGAGAGAGAGCTGTTGAAGCGGGCTGAGGGGCAGGGATAGGTTGCCTGCTCCTTGACTATTATTGATATCAAATTGGAAAGTGTCTTACGAGTAAGTGGCTTGGCAACAGATGAACCATAATTTTGAATACCCTGGAAATAAAGGGAGTATAATACATAGTAGTATGTAGTATGTAGTATGTAGTATGTAGTATGTAGTATGTAGTATGTAGTATGTAGTATGTAGTATGTAGTATGTAGTATGTAGTATGTAGTATGTAGTATGTAGTATGTAGTATGTAGTATGTAGTATGTAGTATGTAGTATGTAGTATGTAGTATGTAGTATGTAGTATGTAGTATGTAGTATGTAGTATGTAGTATGTAGTATGTAGTATGTAGTATGTAGTATGTAGTATGTAGTATGTAGTATGTAGTATGTAGTATGTAGTATGTAGTATGTAGTATGTAGTATGTAGTATGTAGTATGTAGTATGTAGTATGTAGTATGTAGTATGTAGTATGTAGTATGTAGTATGTAGTATGTAGTATGTAGTATGTAGTATGTAGTATGTAGTATGTAGTATGTAGTATGTAGTATGTAGTATGTAGTATGTAGTATGTAGTATGTAGTATGTAGTATGTAGTATGTAGTATGTAGTATGTAGTATGTAGTATGTAGTATGTAGTATGTAGTATGTAGTATGTAGTATGTAGTATGTAGTATGTAGTATGTAGTATGTAGTATGTAGTATGTAGTATGTAGTATGTAGTATGTAGTATGTAGTATGTAGTATGTAGTATGTAGTATGTAGTATGTAGTATGTAGTATGTAGTATGTAGTATGTAGTATGTAGTATGTAGTATGTAGTATGTAGTATGTAGTATGTAGTATGTAGTATGTAGTATGTAGTATGTAGTATGTAGTATGTAGTATGTAGTATGTAGTATGTAGTATGTAGTATGTAGTATGTAGTATGTAGTATGTAGTATGTAGTATGTAGTATGTAGTATGTAGTATGTAGTATGTAGTATGTAGTATGTAGTATGTAGTATGTAGTATGTAGTATGTAGTATGTAGTATGTAGTATGTAGTATGTAGTATGTAGTATGTAGTATGTAGTATGTAGTATGTAGTATGTAGTATGTAGTATGTAGTATGTAGTATGTAGTATGTAGTATGTAGTATGTAGTATGTAGTATGTAGTATGTAGTATGTAGTATGTAGTATGTAGTATGTAGTATGTAGTATGTAGTATGTAGTATGTATATCTCCTAGATATCCCCTATATGATTATGTCTAGGGTATTTCTTTCTTCTGTTTTTGTGGCCCGCAACATTTTCATATTTGGCATTGGCAAGAAGAAGAGAAGGAACTCGCATATATGGCATAAAATGGCAATGCGGGCGTCTTTTGTTTGTCTGAGTGGATGATGCGGCGATTGTCGTGGTTGAGGGGGGGTGTGGGGAAGGCTGGGCTGGCAGAGCTTTAGGTGCTCATATTAAATATCCTGCTTAAATATCCTCGTGCCGTTTCCTATTGATTTGCTGTCTCTGTTCGATTCATTCGCTCCCCGCCGTCCGCAACATTTTCATTTCCTATTGCAATGATTTTCCTTTTTACCGGCTATTTATTCTGCCTCAGCATTGGCGTCGACGTCGACGACGGCAGCGGCATCGGCCGTGGCACTAAAATAAAATAAAATAAAATACAAAAAATAGAAAGAAAAGTTCGCTTTCCCATCATCATGAAGAAATTTGTAATAAAAATTCAGCAGCAAATGAGAAAAGTACACACACAGCCACCGCTCTGCCCTCCATCTCTCTCTCTCTTCCTCTCTCTCCCTCTTCTCTCTCTCTTTCTCTGGCACTCTTTATACCTTTTTTTGTGCGGCAACGTGTCAGTTACCGTTATACGTGCAAAAACTATGCCACTGCCTTTGTCTATCTTCGGCGTTTCCTCGGATTCCATCGCTGTCTTTGGCAACACCCACAACCCTTAGTCCCCGCCCCCCTCTCACCACGCCCTTGTCACTCTGCTTTGTGCGTCCTGCTGCTGCCCGTGTGTGTGTGTGTGCATGGGGTTTATTTAATAGTATTAGTTGATGGTACTTTTCGTTGCCCTAGGCTAGCTCATGTGGAGGCTCTTGCAGTTGCTAGGCAAGGTTCCTTGCCTGGCTGAGCACACGATTTTCAAGAGAGAGAGACAGAGAGACAGAGAGAGACAGAGAGAGACAGAGAGAGAGAGAGACAGAGAGAGCCCAAAGGCTAACCAAATGTGTCGCTGAAACGATTTCTATTGCGCGCATATTGCAGCTGCAGGGGAATGCTATTAAAAATATTTCAATATTATGCACGGCAGTTGGGCTTAGTGCTCGAGAGTGCTCAGAAGGCATCTCAAGAGAGAGAGAGAGAGAGAGAGAGAGAGAGAGCGAACTTACACGGACTGCCTTTTGTGATCTCAAGACAGAGAGAGAGAGAGTGCTTACACGGCAGATATATTTTTAGCCAAACAGCTCAGCCTTAATGCCTTAATGCCAGATATAATCAGGTGTAGCTACTGCCTACAGGGTATTGCGTATTCGTTACACTCTTCAGGCCGCTTGTCGCGCTGTTTATTTCACAGCATTTTGACAAAATGATGACCAGCTTGAGTATAAAAGACAAAATATTGAAAGCACTTGAACGCAAATTGCTGCTAAAGGCATTTCGATGGCATAAAAAACGCTTAACTGAAATTTAAGCTCAGCTGCAGTAGACACAGAGAGAGAGAGGGAGATAAAGAGAGAGAGAGAGAGAGAGAGAGAGAGAGAGGGAGACAGAGGCAGACACGACCTGAACGATAAATGAAAATAAAGCTGAAATTACAGAAAAACATTTCATTCAAATTGCTATTTATTCAATTTTCAGTGTGACCAAAAGTTGCGGCAGCTGCGCCAAATTAAACTCTATCCGCAGCTAAAGTGGTGGGCGGGCCATGTGGGGGCGTGGAACGTTGGTCGTCGCTGAGCACATGTGGACTATTGCGCTTAATTCTATTAAATTAGCGCTTGCCCAAATCAATGGAGTTCCGCGCCATGGCCACGGCAAGCGGAAATGAAAGGCGACGTCATAGGCGAAAAGTTTTGCGAGTTTTTCTTTCATTCAATGGCGGCCAGAGCATAAAACATAGCATAGGAAATGGAGCTGGTCATGAGTCAGCCGCAGAGTGAATGAGAGAGTGGGTGAGGGAGAGAGAGAGAGAGAGAGAGAGAGAGAGAGAAAGAGGGAGAGCCAGAGAATACCACAAATCAACACGTAGCCATAAAAAGCTAAGACTGCTGCCCCAGTCCCTAGCTATAAATAGCTAAAACAAAATACATATGTATGCAATGTGTGTATATGTGTGTGCGTGTGGGTGTGTATGAGTGTGTGTGGGTGTGTGGCATATGTATATGAACCCTTTTTAGTAGTCAAGTCAACTTGGCAGGCGGTTAAGTGTTATTTTTTTATGTTATTTTTGCATTTTCGATGCCAAACAATGAGCGAACGAAGGACAACAAAGCAAAGCCGCCCTTCGAATGCTCTAACTTTAATAATTTTAGACAATTTTAGCTTGTCTCAAATACCTTTGGCTTTTAGCCGTTCATGAAATTGAGTTTTAAAGCCACTTTCAGTTGGTCCAAGCCAACAAAGTGTTTTGCTTTGACAATTAGGGGCAGAGTGTAGCCACGTTTAATGCAGCAGCAAAGGCGCTCCAGTCCAGACAGCAGCTATAAGAAATCCAATAACAACAACAACAACAACAACAACAACAAGGCGCTGACAGCTTCGAGTGTCTAAAAGCAACAACACACGCGGCGCCTGAAGAATAAAAATAAATAAAAGCGGAAGTGACATAAAAAAAAAACTAAATAAAAAAAAAACATGTGGCAGCATTTTGCTCAAGCTTCTTGACACACACACACACACACACACAACACACACACACTGTCACACACACACACACACACACACTCTCAACCCCTTTTAGCCACGCACGCAAAATGTGTGCTGCCTGCTTTTGGGCGCTGCCGCACGATATGCTTGGGCCGCTGCTCAGTCTGTTGTCCAAGGCATGCAAAGCCTTTTTTAATATGCATAGAGAGCAGCCAGCCAGCCAGCCAGCCAGCCACAATGCCACGCCCAGCTGCTCGAAACGCCCAGGCAGCGTTCTAATATGCTGCGAGACAAATATTAATAAAATATACAACTATTAGTCATTGGTTAAATGTGTATGTGTGCGTGTGTGTGTGTGTGTGTGTGTGTGTGTGTATGTGCTGAGGCTTGTATTTTTAATATGAGAGACAAAATAAATATTCATAAAATGGCGGCCAGGCAGAAGCCAGAGCCAAAGACAGTCGACAGCAGCAGAGCAGGAATCGTGTTCCACAAAACAGTTTTGCCTGAAAATGTGCTGAGAAAACTTGGCATAGAGTTATGGAAAAGAGTTTGTCATGAAAAGCGATAGATTTTTAAAACATTTAAGTTTATTCTTATATTATTTTATTTCAATCAATTAATATCATATCATTTGATAAATGGTGATAAGCTAGATCTATCGTATTATTTTTTATATTTTTATTGTAATTACATATTATTAAATTCCAATCAATTCATGTCTTAACTTTTGCTAAAGAGTAAGATTTCTTGAAAATTTAAAAAAATTTTATTTTTTTATTATTATATTCCAATCAAATCATATGTCAACTTTTGATGATGATGAGGTAGATCTTTTGAATATTTCATTTTATTTGATTTTCATTTTATTTCAGTCAGTTTAAGTCTTAAATTTGGATGATGATGAATATTTTTTAAATGTAATTTGTATTTATTTTTATATTATTATATTCCAATCAAATCATATCTTGTCTCTTGATAACAGCTTCTGCTTGGCAGAACATGCGCTACTCACTTTCATGCGCATCGCTTAACCCGCACCCAAGTTCGCATCCTGACACGGACTACCCGCGCTCCGCCTCCACTCCCTTCCCCTTCCTCTACCACGACCACGTCCACGCCCCCGCTTCAACTCCATTCCCATCCCAACTAACAATAAGACTGACGAATGTTGAGCCATAAAAATAAATACCTGCTGACATTTTTCATTGTAAATATTTTGTAGCTGTTGACGCGCGCGCTGCCAAGTTACTTGAATATGGGCGTCACAAGGGGGGCGGGGTAGCTGCAACTGTGTGTGTGTGTGTGGGTGTGTGGGTGTGTGGGTGTGTCATCTGGAATGTGCGTGAAAAAAGGTTTTCACTGTTACCGGCCAAAGCACGCACAACATGCGAAGCAACCAAGACACACACACACACACACACACACACACACACATGCTAGCTGGCTTTATATGGAGTGGAGTGCTAGGGTTAGGGGCGGATTAGACAAATGGACGTCGCAATAAACGGGCTGGCGCTTTAAGGGTGTGTAAGCTGATCAACAGCATTACGAGTATCAAGTCTCTAGGTCTCTGCCCATCATCATCATCATCGCTATCATCATCATCATCATCGTTGTGATTATCCAGAAGTCCTCGGTCACTCTTGTCCTTGCTGCTGTCATTATGGCAAACACCAACAGTAAAGTACTATGATATGTGGGCGCTGCCCGGTCTTGGTCTTGGCCTCAACTGGGTTAGGCATTCATCAAGCGCTGGGCGCGAGCTGCCAGCCAAAAACTAAAAGCTCTGAGTGTTGTGAATTTATATGTGCGAACGTAATGATAGATACACAGATGGACGAGCAGCGCTAAGATGATATTTATAAAACAGAAGGAGAGAAACCTTTCCTGCTGAATGACTCTAGCTATATGTATATGCTCTATTCAATTCGATATATTATTTGACTTGAGCTTGTCGTGAAAAGCAAATGCAATAAAGAAATTTGAAAGACAATTCGGAAAATTTAGGGAATGTCGAAAAACCACGACGATAAATTTGGAGTCCTAACAAGTAAGAAAGCTCTAGTCGATATTGCTCGACTAAGAGATCCTCTGAACCCTGCAAAGAACTAATGTTCCAATTATTCTTCACACACAGGCTCTGCTAACTGCGCAGTTGACTTGGAGCTATGTTATGGGAACTTATTTGTTGAATAACTTTTCTTGAAGATTGACTTTCCTAATGAAACTTTAAAGTTGTGTAAAGGTGTCTGTATGTCAAACCATAAGTCTCTAATATTTGAAATCGGTTTCTTGCAAATTTGAAATGAAGGGGATGGGTTTGGGGCCGATATGCAAAATATAACATACAGGGACTATAGTAGCTCTTATAGGTTTTGAGATCGGCGCGTTCTAACATACGAACAGATAGATATACAGGGCTACATCGACTAAGCTCGTCGTCCTGATCAAGAATATATATACTCTATGGGGTTTGCCACTCTTCCATATGCCTGCTACATACATTTTAAGAAAACCATCAAACCCAGATTTCCCTCTTGCAATGGGTTCAGGGTATAAAAATATCGTTACACATCTGTATATTGGCACCTAAGCTTCAATGCCTAAAGCCTTCAAGCAGCTCGTCTAAAAGGCAAACGCTTCTCACTCAGATGTTCGGAGTTTCAGAGATAGACTTCCAGGGAGAATATTTAGAAAATGGCTATAGTATGCCTAGAATATATATAATATATATATATATATATATATATACATATATATATATATATATATATATATATATATATATATATATATATATATATACATATATATATATATATATATATATATATATATTATACATACTATATCTCAAGACACTATCTATTTCTGCAGCGTAAATTCCCCAAGGGCGATTCATAAATTAATAATGGCTCGATAAATAAAAAAAGATGGGAAATAAAACAGAATAAATGAATAGATGTTTATATACAAATATTTATTACAGTGCAGCGTGCAATTAAAAAGCAACAACAAAATTTTATATAAAAAAAAAAAAATGAAAAAAATTGAATTGATTTATGCGACGGCTGGCTATGAAGCCAACGCCCTTCATAATAACCGTTAGGCGAAACAATTAATGATGGTATTCCCTATATTTTTTCTCACATTTTTTTTTTATTTTTCAATATTTTTTTTCGTTTGTTTTCAATTTTGTTGTTGTTGTTGTTGGCCTTTTTTTTGGTATTTTATTAAACGTAATGACTTTTAAATGAGGCGCGTGCCGCGGTTGCCTCATGCTTCATGTGGCACGGCCGGGGTGGGCAGCAGTGGCGGGCGGCAGATGGGCGTGGCGGGGGCGGTGGCTGGTTGTGCGTTGGCTAATATAGTCATCAAAGCGTTGCCAAAAATATTTTGGTAAATTATTATTAATAATGGCAGCAACAATTAAAGCTCGTCAAATTCACAAAATATGTGCGCAGCGTGTGCGTGTGCGTGTGTGTGTGTGTGTGTGTGTGTGTGTGTGTGTGTGCATGCGGGCTGTGGGTTGATTTTGTGGTGCCTGCATTGAATGCCTATTAAAATTATAAAAACTATTTAAAAGGCGCACGCGCTTTTCAATTAAAACAATTAATATGCAAACTATTTCAACAGCATGCCAACAATTTTTGAAAAGCACAATGGAGAAGCCAAATTAGCAAGGCAATGGCTAATGAATACCCTTATATGCATGGTGTGTGAGAGAGTGGGAGAGAGAGAGAGAGCGAGAGAGAGAGAAAGGTATTCAATAAGCTGATGCTGCATGTGAATTCTATTAAAGAAAATATAATTATTTTGTTTTTTGCATTCATTCATAACAAAAATATATTTCATAAAAATTCTATTCAAACTTTTTCAAATATGTATATACAGCTGTGGTCATAAAAATAACAGTGCGGCTGAGCTGAGTAATTTTTTTTTTCGAATAATAGAAATATATATGAAATATAAAATTTTTTTAAATGGAAAAATATTGAAATTTTTTTTGTATTCAATAAGTAAATGAATAAAATAGTTTTACAAATATTAAATAATAAAATAAATAAATACTTTAATATAAAAATAAAAATCAAAGTAGTTTTCAAAATATACTTAAATATAAAATAAATTAAAGCAGCTTTAACATATAGTTTGAATAGAAAATAAACTAAAAATAGTTTAAAACTAATTTAAAAATAATGTAATTAAAAACAATTTTTAAAATATATTAAAAATAAATAATATTATCAAACGATTGCTTAAATCATATTTATGCCTCTGACTAAATTGCTTATAACCGAATTTCGTTATATAGAAGTTTTTATTTATGCAATTTATATCTAACATATATAAGCATTTATTTTGCTTCAAAAAAATTAACACTGTACGACGAAATGATTCCCATAGAACTTTGGCTAACAATTTTTTTTTGGATTTTCTTTAAAGGACAAGTTCTCAATTTCAAGACCTCAATGTGAGTAAAATTGAAGGTATTTTACATTACACTTGTTTCTCATTAACAAACCTGTAAAACACAAATAATATACAAGTAGAACGTTATAGTCGAACAGAATACAGTGTGAAGTAAAAAAAATAATAAAAAATATGTATATATACAATGCGAAATTGAAATAGATAAGCTCTCAGCTACCTCTTGATAGTTACTGTTGACTTTTTAAGAATTCTCTGAAATTTGAAGCAAACCAAGCATCAGTATTTCAGTATAAAGAGTTTCATGCAGGTTTAAGCTGCACATTTGCCATGGCCTCAACCTTCCATGCAAAAGATAAGCTTGTTTCAGTTAGTAAATAACTCATCAAATCGTAAATTGAAAATGAATCATGGGAAAATGATATCAATTAGAAAGCATAAACATATCCATCAGTCATTTACCTACTCAATCAACGTTTATGGTTAGCTAATAAAAAGTTCAAAATTTCAAATCGAACGCGTTGCAAATTCAACATGAATATTTGATTGCCCAACGCATCCAATGCTCAGATAGTTAGATAACATAATAAAATCGATGCGTTGCATAAAATAACTTTATCCATTGGCATTTCATTGGCAAATGTTGGCGAATACTTAACGAAATACGGCGTGTATCTGTATCTGTATCTGTATCTGTATTTGTATTTGTATTTGTATCTGTATCTGTATCTGTATCTGTATCTGTATCTGTATCTGTATCTGTATCTGTATCTGTATCTGTATCTGTATCTGTATCTGTATCTGTATCTGTATCTGTATCTGTATCTGTATCTGTATCTGTATCTGTATCTGTATCTGTATCTGTATCTGTATCTGTATCTGTATCTGTATCTGTATCTGTATCTGTATCTGTATCTGTATCTGTATCTGTATCTGTATCTGTATCTGTATCTGTATCTGTATCTGTATCTGTATCTGTATCTGTATCTGTATCTGTATCTGTATCTGTATCTGTATCTGTATCTGTATCTGTATCTGTATCTGTATCTGTATCTGTATCTGTATCTGTATCTGTATCTGTATCTGTATCTGTATCTGTATCTGTATCTGTATCTGTATCTGTATCTGTATCTGTATCTGTATCTGTATCTGTATCTGTATCTGTATCTGTATCTGTATCTGTATCTGTATCTGTATCTGTATCTGTATCTGTATCTGTATCTGTATCTGTATCTGTATCTGTATCTGTATCTGTATCTGTATCTGTATCTGTATCTGTATCTGTATCTGTATCTGTATCTGTATCTGTATCTGTATCTGTATCTGTATCTGTATCTGTATCTGTATCTGTATCTGTATCTGTATCTGTATCTGTATCTGTATCTGTATCTGTATCTGTATCTGTATCTGTATCTGTATCTGTATCTGTATCTGTATCTGTATCTGTATCTGTATCTGTATCTGTATCTGTATCTGTATCTGTATCTGTATCTGTATCTGTATCTGTATCTGTATCTGTATCTGTATCTGTATCTGTATCTGTATCTGTATCTGTATCTGTATCTGTATCTGTATCTGTATCTGTATCTGTATCTGTATCTGTATCTGTATCTGTATCTGTATCTGTATCTGTATCTGTATCTGTATCTGTATCTGTATCTGTATCTGTATCTGTATCAGATAATCTGATGATAACATATTTAGCAATCAACTCATTGAGACACTCTGCTAAGTCTTCAACAAATATGAATTACATAGATTGGGGCTCAACTCAGCTGCGGCCACACGGCGTATACGTGACGAACGCCTTTGGCCTAATTACCAGCTGGGCCTCATTAGGCCGCCCCATTTTTTTTTTTTTTTTGGCCCTTAACGCAGGCCTAGCAATTTGCATCTAACCGTTTTTATGTTTTAAAACTTCTCAAAAATCAAGAAAAAAAGTTGGGCCTGATTTGAAGACTTCGTTCAGCAGCGCACTGAGAGCACAGAGAATATATAACGATTTAATTAAAAAGTTACATTAAATATGTTTTTTCTCCTTTTTTTTCTGTAATTTTTTTTTACACTTTTTATTTATTTATTTTTTGCTTTCATTTTCTTCATTTTTTGTTTTTGCTAAATATAAAAGTTAAACAAAACAAAGTCGCAATCACTTTTCACATTGCCCGCCCACTCTCGACAGGCTCGAGAGGAGAGGGAGAGATCCTCCGCTCTACCCCTCTCACTCGCCCTCTCCCCCTTCATCTGTTTCTTTGGCTGTTAAGTGCACAAGTTTTTTTACCTCAGCCTAAAACAGAACTCAGCTGCCACGAGCTGAGCTGAGCTGAGCTATATATCCATATGCCCGCTCATTAAGTCATCGTCGAGTTGAGTCGAGTTGCGTCGAGTTATTCAATGGCTCCAACGACCCTTTGATGGGTAGCTGAGGGCGCATCGCATTTTATTTTCATAATTTAATGTGCGCGCCTTTTTTTGTTTTTTTTTTTTTGTTTTTTTGACGATGCCCGAAACACTCGGCTACAACATCCACGCGGCACGGCCCGCAAAATACGCGGAAAATCTGTGCTGCCAAAAAAAAAAAAACAAATGGGAAAAAATTGGGGGAAAAAAAAGAAGAAAATGCAAGCAAAACAAAGCTAAAAATGAGAATTCGTTTGGCCGCGCTGGCGGTGGGGAAAATGGAGAGTGTTGGCGCTATGTGCGGGTATGTGCGAAATGTGGTGTATGCATGGCAGCCGCAGTAATGTGCCACGCGCCACGCACCACCCAAACAGGCAGCCAGCCAGTCAGTGAGCCACCCGCACCACAACCCGACCGAGCACCTATACAGCCCGAGGAGCCAGCGGTCCCCCACATATTGTCCCGTTGAACTTTCACTTGTGCCCGCAGCCTCAAGCAAAGCGCCAGCAACAGCAACAACAACAACAAACGCAGCAGCGAACAGCAGCGAACAAAATTAAGCAGCGGCTGCAAAATGAGCGCCAAAACGTTTAGCAAGTTGTTTACGAGGCTGCCATTTTGTTTTTTTTTTTTTTTGTGCCCTCTCCCGCTCACTTTCTGTTTTCTTTTTTTTACCGTTGGGTTTTTGCGGCATTATTTTCATGTGGAAGCAATCCGACATCTGTTGAGTGCTATATGGCAAAGGTACAGACAGAGTGAGAGGTAGAGGCAGAGGCAGAGGCAGAGGCAGAGGCTGAGGCAGAGGCGGAGGCAAAGGCAGAGGCAGAGGCAGAGGCAGAGGCAGAGGCGGAGGCAAAGGCAGAGGCAAAGGCAACTTTCGCATCAGCAGTCGCCAACGGCGTACCCAATTTCCAATTGAACTTTGGCCCGACTCTCACTTAAGTCCCCCACTCTTAGCCTACCTTCCCCTGCGGCCTGCCCTTGCCTATATATACATCTACATATACATGACATAATAAAGCAGACGTCGCAGCCCTTGCTTAAATTAGTGAGTGTGCGCGAAATTAACTAAAGATAGAAGCTGAATCGGTGCTGAGATGGATATATATATATATATATATATATATATATATATATATATATATATATCATAAATAAAACTATACTATATATATATATATATATATATATATATATATATATATATATATGCATAGTTTTATTTATGAGTAGCTGACTCCATATAGTCTTCATATATTTATATATATATGGACTATATCGTTTTATATATAGACTATATAGAGTGCTTAAAGCAGAATTGTCCGACTAGCAAATACCCGCAACAAAAAACTATATATATGAGCCAAAGTACGATTTTCGATTCTAGTGAGATTGAGTGAGAGTCTATTTATACAAAGCTCAATGACTCTAGCAGAAAAGTAAAGCTCCATATCATCATTCATATCATAATTCATCAGAAAAAAACTAAGTCCAGATGGATGTATATGGGTCAGGCATGATCTATGTTTGCTAAGGCAAAGCTCATACGAATTGAAAATTCAATCCATTCACACATTTGCACAATCGACCAGGTCTTAGTCGACTCAGCTCTATATACTGATCAAGAATTGCCATAGGGTCAGCCTAGAGCCTACTTCGACTTGTTCCATACACGCCAACAAAATGAATATGCCTTAACTTCCTATTGTGCCGTATTAGAATCGGAAGCTAGTTCTTGCTTATCTCTAAAACAAAGCTTCTATCTGCACTTATTCCAGCAGCTTTTCTTTTGAATGGCTGCGGAGAACATAGCCAGATGTTCAAAATTAAATTCTGTCTTTAAGCGCTTGGATGTAAAATCGATTACTTGGCTTAAAGATGCTTATGCTAATTGGACGATAAGTTGTTTGCATACTCTGGACTTGTGGAATATATATGCATTTATTATCAAGGAACTTACCCCTGCCGCCACTTCTACCCCTACCTCTACCCCTCTCCTACTCCTTTACGCCTTGCACACTCGGCCAAAACTTCTATTTCGTGTGTGTTGAGCTTCCTCTTCTTCTCTTCCTATTATTATTTTTTTTTTTTTTTGTAATTTAAATTTTTGTTCCTTATGCGTTTTTAGGCGTTTATTAGATTGCTTGGTGCCGCGACTCGGGTGACTAGCAAAGGAATTTTAAATTCCAATAAATCTGCCAACTTCAATAAGTGTCGGTCTGAGTAGTTGGTGGACTGGGCGAATGGGGAATGTGGAATGAGAAAACGAGGGGAGGGGAGACACAGCAGGGGGAGGTTTGGGCTACATTAAAAAGCGGGTTAGGTATTTGCGTATTTGCATCAATAGAGCAAAATGGCATTTCACTTACTTGCTGATTGACTGAGTGTGTGACTAGCTGATTGACTGACTAGGACTAAGTGACGGACTAACTGATGCGCTGTCTGATGAATTGACTAAAGTGCAGGTTATTGATTGACTGACTGATTGACTATATGATTGACTGATGAACTGATCGAATAACTAACTGAACAGTTGTATAGATTAATTGACTGTCTATCTGATTGACAGCAATATAAGCATTGATTGACTGATTGACTGGCTATCGGTTTGATTGCAAAGATTTTATTTTTTTACACTGAATGACGAGCTGATTGTCCAGCTGATTGTCGAGCTGATTGATTGACCAACTGACTGACTGGCTGATTGAGTGACTGACACACGCTGATTAGCTGACTGACACACAAGAATTAACTGACTGATTGATTGACTGACACACATTGATTGACGGCTGATTGAGTGACACTGTATGACTAAGTGATTGATTGACTGGCAAAAGTTGATGGGCTAATTGATGACTGATTGATGACTCACTTATTGATTGACTATATGATTGACTAATTAACTGACATACATTGATTAACTTACTAATTGCCAAATTGACTGTGTGCATAACAGGCTTTGATGGACTGACTGATTGAAAGGCTTTGAATGACGAATTAATAGAATAACTGACTGATCAGCTGGCTGACTGACTAACTGACTGATGAATTGACTACCTGAATGAATGACTGACTGATTGATAGACTAGTCAACGTATATTGCTTGGCAGATAAATATTGATTGACTCACAGGCTGTCTGACTGACTGCCTCGCTAAGTGACGTTGACTGGCCGACTTACAGAGCTGCCAGACTGAAAAGCTAAATCGCAGTTTTGCGTCTTATTTGGCTGGGGCTTTGTCCGTAATCTGGTGGTTGTTTCGCCGGCTATCCGGGGTCATAAAAAAGATTCGAGCAACAAGCTGGCGGATGGGCGGACGGGCGCCCTCCCTTGAACCGGCATCCCTTGCAGCTGCTGACAATACACAAATTTGATTGGCGCCACCCTAATGTGATTTCACTGGGACTGAAGTTTGACAACAAACATTTTGGTTGGCAATTTATATGCTTTATAATTTTTATTGGTTTTACTTGGCTAAATCGATTTGAGTCCCAACCAGGCCAGCCAACCAGCTAGGTAGGTAGGTAGGTGGCCAAGGCTGGTGGGGAGCTCAGCCTTGGAGTGCCGACTGCCGGTGGTCCTTTAGAATTTCACTCTTTCGCATTTTAACTGGTCGCGACAACGAGGCCATTTGTTAGCCATTTCGGCAAGGCGGGCCGTAAAATAGAATTTATTATTTGAATTATAACACGACGCGTTGCTGCGTTGCTGCGTTGATTCGTTGCCCGCAGCACAAAGCCACGAGCATTCAAAAAATGGCTCAGAACTCAAACTGTTTTTGGCGGTCAGGGTCCACCGCTGGCCTTTGTCCAAGACGTCTGCCAACATTTTCAGCGACAGTTTTTTAATTAAAGCGCCAACTGCAAGCGACTCAAACATTTCTGATGGGCAAAAGAAGAAAAAATATAAAACATATAAAGGCATTTGAATAAAGCCTAAAATGGAATCAAATGTTTGCTTTAAGTTAAGGGCTTAGTTGTATATAGAAAAAGCCTTAAATTAAGGTGAGTTGAATAAAATTATTTATGCATGATGGACTTGCAGAGTTCTAAAGACAGAAATATCTATTGCTGGAGCTGCTGCAAAAGCTATTTCTTTCGGCGGATAGCTAGACTGATAAACCAAATAGATAAAAGATCAAAAGCATATAATAACCAATATCATTATTATCATTATCATTATGTGAAATCATTATGTAAGTAAGATCCCTTCAAACCACTTTTTCGACTTAAGATCTACTAACTCTTTGACTTAAAAGCCTCGCATGAAAATTAGGAGAAAACTTAGACGTCAGCACCTCCATTTACTGAGCCGAGTCTTGACTTCAAGTCTTTAAAATATATCCTTAACATGATCTGTGATAGCTACAGTCTATAAATCGTTCTTCATCTAACTTATATATCCTAAATTCCTCTTTCAAAGCCTAAAAAAATGTGCTTCAATCATTTCTGTTTAGATTACGTTAACTAAATGATAGCAGTACACTAATCTGTAATTATTGCATCAAATATATAAATACATGCATATAAAAAAAATTATAAAATAAAAATAAAAATAAATAATAATATAAAAATGTATACATATATGTATAAATTTAATTTCAAATAAAAAATTTTATAAAAAACTTAAAATATAAACATTTTTCCAATGGTAAATGCATTACCCACGACTCTAAACCATCTTAACATTGAAAACAGTCGAGCATGTAAGCTCCTAACAGTAGCTGTAAGCGCTCGCTGTTAACTTAACAGCCGCGGCGTTCAAACATGTTCGCAACGAACCTAAGAGAGTTGCGATGTGATGTGAGTTGAGCTGGTGGGGCACAAAGGGCAGCCACAACAAATATGGATGGTAAACAAATATAAATATATTTTTGGAAATTTATATAATTTTCAAAATTGAAAAACCGCTTTATGGCCATAGGCCACGTGTGTATGAATGTGTGTGTGTAAGTGTTTGTAAAACAATAAACAATTCATTTGCTGCTAATATATATGTGGGTTCAACAATAGCCAAGCACAAAATAAAAACAAATATACCAAACATGTATATATACAGTGTATATATACATTTGTATGTGTTGATATCGTATGTGCTTGGCTCATTATTTGAAAATTGCATTTGGTATGCGTCGAGCGAAATTAAATTTGTAACTAAGCAAATGCTGCATATTTGATAGGACTGTCCCCCTCGACTACACCCCCTCCAATTGATGTGACTGTGCATGTGTACACTAATTAAATACACACATACGACTACACCTGTGCTGTGTGTGAAGGTGTACACATGCAGTTACCAACCAGCCCAGCCCAGCCCAGCCAGCCAGCCAGCCCAGCCAGTCAGCCCAGCCAACAAATGTAAACACAAAGCACACTCCGCTCCGTTTGGCCCTGGTGGCCGAGCCGTACGTAGTCCGTTGTCGCGATCCCAGCTCAGGCAGCGAACCGAACTGCCATAGCCCAAAGTAAATTTCTTGCTAATTAAAATCCAAATATTAATTTTAAAATGCAACACAGCGAGAAAGAGAGGGAGCTAGAGAGAGAAAGAGTGCGAAGGAATGGAGCAAATGTTTAACAAAAAAAAAAAAAACATAAAAAGAATAACAAGTAAGAACTTAGCAGTCGGGCATTAACGACTGCCGAATACTCATTCACGTAGAATACATATCACAAAAATTAAAGTTATGCAAACTAATAGAAGATAACAGCGTTAATTTAGTTGTAAAATTTTAAGATTCTAACACTAAAGCTGTGGACTATACAGTTTTTCCCGATTTACCCCAATGGACGTAGATATATCAGCCGTATATTTTTGAGCTTGAGTTCCCAACACGAGTATACATTCCATATTTCAACTCTCTAGCCCTTGAGCTACCATGGTTTCTGAGATGATGAAAAATGCAATTTCCAATTTGTCACGCCCCTAGTGGGCGGATTGGAAAAATCTTGACACTGTATAATTCAATGGTATACCCGATTATATGTGCCAAATTTCAAGTCTCTAGCATCAATGGCGTCGAAATGGTTTGCATACAAAGAGGCGAACAGACGGACGGATAGACGGGCGGACAGGCGTACAGCAAGACGGGCATTGCATAAAACCAATATACTCCTTTCACTTCCAGGAATGAGTATAAAAATAACAAAAAGCATGTTGCAGTTGATTCATGGTTTGGTTTATCGGAGCAGCAGCAGAGGACGCAGCAGCAGCAGTTGGTAACTGGCAGCATTGATGGCCACAAAATTTCATTTGCCCCACAGGCAGTTGCCGCAACACAAAGGCAAACAGAAGCTTTGCTGGCTCTAAGTACACTTCTACTTAAATTTGGACGCAACAAACTCGAAAGCTGCTGCGGTGCCACCAAATGAAGCCAGATGAGATGAGTGCAAGGGGCAAGGGGCAGCAGGGGAGGCGTGGCGGGGGCGTGTACACAACAGCTATACAAAAGCTGTCCAAACATTTAAACGCTCAGCCAAAGGTAAACGCGTCTGTTGCATGTGCGCAAAAAAACAGAGAAATATATCGATTCAATATAAAAAAATAAATAAAAAATCGAGGGAAACAACTCCCGATGATCTATAGATAGGAAATAGAGCAACAAAACGCATTTGGAATTTTATATATATAATTATTTGGAATATATGTATATACATCAGATATAGCTTAAGAACTGCTAAGTTTTTATGTCAACTAAGATTAACATTTTACTGAGAAATTTAAAAATTGAATTCAACATTTATATGAACTTAAAATATTTGAATTCTAGTTCTAACTAGCCAAAACATAGATATAACATTGCTCAAATCAATGAAGAGAAAGGCTTTATTTAGTCCTGAAAGCATTTTTATTAGATCATTTAGTTTATTCTAATAGAAATTTAAATGAAAGATTTTTAAGAAACAGAAATATAAATCACAATAAAAATCATTTAAAATAAAAACAAAAATATTTAAAGGATCTAATTTTTTTGAATACTTTTTTATATTTGGATTAAAATACTTATTATTCTATTCTATTTTACATTAAAAAAATCGAAATAAAGTAATAATAAATATATATATATATATATATATATATATATTTATTCATATATATATATATATATATATATATATATATATATATATATATATATATATATATTTTTTTTTTTATTTAATTTTTTACCATATTTAGCTATATTGTTTACTCATTTCTTTATTCAGTTTAATTGTTTGCACATTCTAGAGTATTTTACTATATGCCTAAAAATTAAAAAAAAAAAAGTCTGTAGCTCTTATAGGTTCTAATATCGACGATTTTCATATTTATATATTTTTATTCAATTTCATTTCTCTTAGTTTATTCATTTTCAATTTCAAATTTACTCTATTCAAAAAAATTGAGTATATAAATTTAATATCACATTTTTAACTACTTGTTGTCACTGCACTAGGAGCCTGTTTCGCTTTGTTCTTCTTCTTCTTCTACTTTATTGCTCTGGCTATATAATTTCTCTTACAATTTAAACGATGCGATAATTATAAATGCAACAACAACAAACCAGTTGCGGGGCAAGTGCTAAGCAGCAGCAACAACAACATGCTTCGAACATCGAACCCGCTATCAAACACACACAGATACACACACACACATACGCACACACACACACACACACACACACACACACACACACAGAGAGCGATGCTTGCAACTTTGAAGTTCGAACATGTGCGCTCTTTGGCTTGACGATGATCGAGCATGAACATTCTCTTAGCTCTATGCTTGATCCATTTTGGTGACTCTTTGACAACTCTAACTGTAAGCGTGTGTATGTGTGTGTGTCATGTGTGTGTGTGTGATGGGAGAGTCTCTTCTTTTGGTGTGTGAGAGAATTTTATGTTTATGCTAACAGATTTACAATTTGTGCGTGCCGAAAATGTTAATGAATTTTGTTATGGTTTTATACCTGCTAGAGGAGACAGCTAATCTAGGTGTGTGTGTGTGTGTGTGTGTGAGTATCACTCTGCGTGTGTGTGTGTGTGCTTAGGGCAGTGTCGTGCCCATCATTCGATTTGCTATAAATTACGAGTGTATTTAAACATATGCAGAGACTATGGAAAAACATAAAAAAAGACAAATGCAGAGACACACACACACACACACACACACATACATACACACATATACATATGTCTATCTTTATATGACTTTTGATTCGGCCAAGTTTTTCTTGGCGTTGTATTTATTTTTTTTTTTTTTTTTTTTTGGGGGGGGGGCTTGGCATGGTATTTATGGAAATTATGAACGGTGCCAAAGCGACGCCAATTGCTTGACCCAAATTAAAACATTGCGCGCTCATTGTTGTTGTTAATTGTAGAACAAACAACGCAAACAACCAACAGCACAAACAACAAACAAACGGCAACAACAATGCAAGCGAGCACATTTGCCATGGGAACGGGCAGCCTAATGGGAAACGGGGTCCAACGAAATCGGATTCAGAAACTAAATCAGTTTGCAGTCTCTCTTTGCCAGCAAATCAATGGCAATATTTCAAAATGTCAGGCCCGGCCCGGGCACAGGTGTGAGCCACAAAACTTGAACAACGTGCAGCAACGAGCAGCATCCACACTCACATTCACATTCACATCCACATTCACATTCACATTCACATTCACATCCATATCCACATCAACGGCAGCAGCTGCTCCATAAAACCCATTATACCCAATCATCATCAGGCAGCAGCAGCAGAGTGTCCAGCTTTCAAATCGGGATCTGGAACCCCAAAAGCAACAACAACAACAACAACAAAAGCTGCACCCAGAGAAAAAAAAACAGCAACAACAAAAGACTTTGACAACACGAAATGTTAATTGAAAAGCTAGGCTTAAGTTGAGATTTTCTATGAATAGGCTAAGAATATAAGTCAAATACAAGAGAGTCCGGATATAACGACTTATATAATTTATAGCGTTCGTCCGCTTATAGCGACGATGGGAAGAGAAAACTTCGTCTTCCGTCGTTATAACTGGATTCTACTGCAAACACATTAAATAAATTGCAAACTATGAAAGGACTAAAAAGTTATTCATTTAAAATTAATATATAAATTAAAAAAGCAAATCAATGTATACCAGCTTTTCGCTCAGTGTGGCGTGGTCAGCGCGTTTTATGCAAAGAAATCACTTTTCATATATATGAAAGCAACAGGACGGGGTCTTGCGGGAGATACGTGGTGCAGACCGGGGGCATGCAGGGGGGGTTGGGCATAACTGGTTTTTGGCAGTAACTATAACTACAACGGGCACACATACATAAGTATATAGTGTATATGAACCACAAACTGGACCGATAGGGGCGCATTTTTGCTGCAAGCCATACAAATACAACAAATGCATGCGAGAAGTTGCTGCGGTGCTTCAATTTGTTGCCGCAAAACTTGCCAGCGACAACATCAACATCAGCCATCAACATGCAACAGCAACAGCAACAGCAACAGCAAAAAAAAAACACACACACAAGAAACAAGAATGAGAAGCAGAAGAAGCAGTAGAAACAGACAACCCCAGCCTTGCTTGTGGTTTGCACTGTGTGTGATTTGTATCGTTTACAGGTTGCATCGAACCCCAGCTCAAAGACCAAGTCAGTGACAGCGACGGCGACGGCGACGGCGACAGCGACAGCGACTGCAATGGCTCACAGCGGAAGGTGTCTTTGGCTCCTTTGGATAATTATGCTGCAACAACAGCAACAGCAACGCAGTAGGTTCAAAGTTTAACCACAATGCTAATCAGCAATCGCACCTACACATACGCTCTCTCTCTCTCCCTCTCTCTCCCTCTCTCTCTTTCTCTCTTCCACTCCCTCCCTTCCTCATTCACACACTCAAAACTTTTTACAGTAGCGAAATTTACGTCACTCCTCCACTCACACACACACTCAGCACAACTCACTCTCCCTCTCCCTCTCCCTCTCTCTCTCTCTCTCTCTCTCTCTCTCTCTCTGTCCCATTCAGCTCATTTCTGTCCTGCTTATGCGCGCGCTGTTCGCATGTCGTGCGCGTGCGCAAAGTTCGCTTCCAGTTGAACTTTTTTTTTTACCTGTGTCTTTCTTTCTTTTCTTCCTTTACTTTTTTTTGGTGCGCGAAAAACGGCAGCCAACTGCCCACACGTCATGTTGTTGTTGTTGTTGTTGCTGCTGTTGCAATGAAGACATCGCACAAGCTCCTTCATTCATGACTACCTGCCTACCTGGCCTACCTGGCCTACCTGACTCCGACACCGACTTCAAATTCAGCTACAGCGCCAGCTCCAACTCTGCCTCAGCCTTTGACGTCGACGCATGCGCATTTATGTTGCATGTGCCTTATTCCTCTTTGCATTGATCTGCCGCATATGCTTAGCAACCTCTATCTCTAGACATGTGCATATAGATAGTCATATATGTGCATATATATATCAGAAGTTGACCATTTAACTTGTAAGACTTTGAATAACACTCGTTGCATATCAAATAACAAGCTCATTGTTTATCATATTAATCTATAAAGTGTTTAAGTTGATTGAAATATGTCGAATCTTACTAATTAGTAGTAGAGTAGCAAATGTTTTGTTCTTTACTATGTATTTGCTTGAGTAGGTTTAGGATAACTGATTGCCTCTCTCTCATTTATTCACTACTTTTATCTTCCTCTCTCTCTCCTCTTTTCATGCAAACAATATCAATTTACAATTTGCCTGCTAGATCTTCAATCAAGTGAGCTAACTGATCATATGGATCCAAGTGATGATATGATGATAATCTTCATTGTGAACTGATCATATGAAATGATTTTGATACTGAAATTATCATATGAAATGATCTTGCTGTATAAGAACTTGTGAGAGGATGATCTATCAACTTGTAAAATTGCGAGTCTCTGGCTCTCGTTGCACGACATATAGACTGAGAGATGGACGAACACTAGGCTCGTTTGTAGATACTGATCGCGGAATGCCTGAGAAAGTTGAACAAGTAATTCAGTCTACTATAATCTCTCTCTCTCTCTCTCTCTCTCTCTCTCTCTCTCTCTCTCTCTGTCTCTCTCTCTCTCTGTCTCTCTCTTTGGTCATATGGACTTTGTTCAATTTTAAATGTATGTATGTACAAAAAGTCGAAAACTAAAAGATCATTTGAAATGATCTTCACATTTAGGAAGTTGTGTTCTCTTATGTCTAGTATTCAATACATTTCACGAGAGATTGATTGAGAGGCAGACATAACACATAGGGCTTGTTCAGCTCGGCTCTAGATACTGATCGCTGAATGCATGAGTATGTTTATTAAAACTGATTATGCTTCCCAGACTCCTTCGCTCGCTCTCTCTCTCTGTCCCTTTATCTCTCTCTTCCTATCTTTCTCTCTCTTCTTCTCTCTCTTCACAAAAAGGAACACATGCGGATTTATCTAAATGCAAAACTGCAAGTCTTTGACTTGAATACGTTGCCCACTCCACACATGGGCAGATTTGAATTGAGAGACGGATGAGCTCGTCTGTTGATACAGATCTCATGATCATTATCAGCATTAGCATCAGCATCAGTTTAGCGTTGCTAGGCCCACCTGTATTACATAAATATCAACTTCCTTTGAAATCATTGTTCAGCTTTGAAGCATATGTAAATCAACTTTTATGGTGTCTGCCACACGTTAACAAAACGAATATGCCCTCAATTGTCATATATAATTTGAAATATGGTTTTTTAGAACACTTTTGACTTGTTGAGCTGCCAAGGTCTTTTGATTTACATGCGTTTATTGAAAACTAGAGTCATTAACTCTAATATTCAATGGATCACAGTTAGTAAATCCACATACATGCATACTTGTTAGTTAGCCCATTTACATATTCATTCATGTATTCATCCATGTCTCTATATTTTTCAGCTTCCGTCCACTCTGATCTCCCGTCTGTCTGGCCCAGCAAAAGCTTTAGAAGCATGGGACTTGTGTTTGGGTTTAGTTAACATGAAGATCTCGTCCCAGCTTCACTTTTACATGATAGCGTTGAGTTGCTCTTGAAAACGAAGACAAGATTTTTGCGTTGTTCAATTTTGTTTCGAAATGAAATCTTGTTGATCGCCTTTCGAATTAGTTAACATCCATTTGCGATCGCCAACAATCAATTAGATCTGTCTTCTGCCCTTGTTAATGCTCAAATATGTGAGTTATGTGCGCACTTTGTGGATGGTAGGAATAAAAAGAAGAAAAAAAAACAGAAAAAGCAACAATAAAAAAAACTTTAAAATGGAAAATATATTAACATTGCGCGCATACCAAGAGATGGTCAAATGAATATTTATATACCCTGCTCAGAGAGTACAATGAATTTGTTATGAAACTTGTGAGTTATTGATATTATATAGGTTAAAGTCTTGAGTTGTAAGTGAAACTGCTTTATATACATTGTAGGGTATTTATAGCCTTTAATCTATTGTGATGAACATGATTTTTAATGATATTTAACTTCATATAATTGACTATATGAGATATGTTGAGGCAGATCAAGTTTTGCATGTATAACAAGTAAGCTCTAGTAGAGACTACTCGATTACGAGATTTTCTGAACCCTTAAGAACTTCCAGAATGTGTATTTGTGTTGTTCCCAAACCAAAAATCGAAACTGTACAAAATACACATAAATAAATCTGACAAATTTTGAGATTTAATTTTATAACTAATTTTGTTGATGATTTTTAATCGATAACATTCAAACAAAAATAGTTATCGATTTTTTGAAACAAACTCAATCTGTGCGTGCTTTATAGGGAGCTACAAACAAAATTTCAACTCTCTAGCTCCAATAGATTCTGAGATCAACCAAAGCCATTATATCCTTCTTTCCCATTTTCAATGGGTATAAAAACTGTTTCATGAATTTGAGTGTGTTTCCATCTTCGACTTTCCAATGTTGCTCGTTTCTTTGGAGTTATTCCTATGCTCAAGCTGAACATATTTTAAATACTAGGCTGTAAAGAAGTGAACAACAGCAATAACAGCAACAACAACAACAACAACATATAAACAAGCAACACGTGTAATCTTGGCGCTTAGATTGTTATGCCTGTTAATTGTTGTTGCTGTTGTTGTTGTTGTTGTTGTCATGTTGTGTTGCGGCTCAACTTTCACTTGGTCAGTCATTTGGTGGTCAGCAAAAGTTTTGCCAGGTCTGTCCAGTGCAAAGACAAACCTGACAGACTCTCTCTCTCTCTCTCTCTCTCTCTCTCTCTCAGTCTCACTCACTCTCTCCTTCTCTTGAACAGAAATCTCAATTGGGAATGCAAAGCATTTCGTGGCATGTGGGCGGCGGCTGGGGCTTTACATGTAGGAGCGGAGCAATGGCACTCCATTAGACCGAAATGTGTTAAAACCAAATACACACACAATTTTGGTGGCCGCAAGACACAAGGACAATGGCAGGCGACAACAGTCAAGCGACAAATGACAGCGAACGGGGCTGGCTTCCTTCTTCACCAACAGCAGCAACAACAACAGCAACAACAACAACAACGCGAACAACCACAAACAACGTAACGACAAGGAGAACAAGAGCAACGCCGTTTTACGAGCACTTGCGTCATAAAAATTGTTGTAACAACAACAGAAACGCATTTGGGGCAGCCCCTAGAAGTACATGCGCCACCGGGACTCCTTCTGCCCCCCATACCCCGCTCCTTAGTTGAGGCTGCAGCACCAAAATACAAAAAAAAAGGTGATGGCTCTTCGAGTTCTTTTTTTTTTATGTCAAAGTCAAAGGCCAAAAGGCAAACGCATAAAAATGCCAGACTATGAGATAGCTCACATTTAGCGAGGGTCGCTTTGAAAGTATTTAGATAAAAATATTACAAGCACTTAGGTATATCCTTAGGCCTTTAACAGATCATCTTTTCAATATAGGAAAAATATAAAAAATATATAAATATATTTTTTTTTCTAGATAAAAAAGATGATCTGTTATGATATGATATGATATTTATAAATATATATATATATATATATATATATATATATATATATATATATAATAAAATATAGAAAACCTTGTTTTATACATTCGAAGTTCTTTTCATATTGTATTGGAAGCTTTAATTTTTTCTGAATTTTCTCATAATCTTTCTCTGTATATATCAAAATTTGAATGAAGTATAATATATAATTTATATTTTAACTTGATTTGCCAACACAAACTCTTTTCCAAAATGTTTTCAAATAAAATCTGGTTATGTTGTAATTTTGTAATATTTGTTTGGGCTTTTATACAAATTAGTTTAAGTTTTTCTTGCATTTTTAATTATATTTAAACCTTTTTGTTGTGATCATTTTTTTTTTTTTTTAAATATTATTAAATGAAAAATATATTTTGAATTTGATTTAAATTTCTTTTTTTCATTTTGCCAATATTGAATAAATTTTTAAAGTTTGTAATCAAATTGATTTTATACAAAATATTTTACCATAAAATTTAACTTATGAAAATTGCATAAAGCTAAAAAAAAAAAAAAAACATTTTAAATAATGTATAGTACTTATATTCTCAAATATTCATATGCATATATATTCTCTATATATATTATCTATAAACTCTCAAGGACTTCTCTGCCTACCCTCTCGCTGGTGCTCTGCATACGTATCAATGTGGGCTATGAAAACGGGGCAAGTCAATCGGAAAACACAAATTCGATTAAGTTGTTTAAAAACAATTTTTATTTATTACCTACGCATTTTCATTGTTGTCGCTGGCTTTCGGCTTTGTCGCTGCGGTTTATCAACACCGACGCCGACGTCGACGTCGCCCAGCCCCAAAACAGCCACGCCCCCATCTTGCAGCACTACAAGAACAAAGAAGCATTCGTTGATTCCACTTTCAGTGTATTCATTTTGCTGCTTCTTTTTCGTCTTCTTCATTTTCATATTCAGCTGCTTCTTCTTCTTCGTCTTGCAATGTCCAATCGATGGAAAGGAGCGGAAATGCGATTTCCTTTTTCGGGGCCTTCATTTGGAAATTAGTCGAGCGCCTGTCACTTGATTAAAAGCCGTGATAATTGGACTAGAAATGAAAGCGGAATGCAACGGATAGCGGATGGCTGGATAGGTGGGATATCGTCAGAAAACCCGGGTAGCTAATTTATATCAGACTGGGAGATAGAGATAGAAAGAGAGAGAGAGAGAGAGAGAGAGAGGGCTACTTAGCATATCAATTTGGTTCAGAGTATGGAAAATGGAAAATGGAAGCGAGTGAGACAAATTCAGTAACAAAGGCCGCAAATGTCCGGCAAAAGTCAAACTAAATATGTCACTCAATCCACAGGGGTCTTGGGACAGAGGGGCGGCTGGACGGGGCTCGCTGGGCAAGTTCTCAGTATTTGTAGCCGCAACACCTCTGTGTGGCATGCGGCATAGAAAATGGAATTTGAAACACATCGTTGCCTAGATTGGAGGGTGCTGCCCGCTGCCCTCTGTCCGCTGCAAATGAAATGGGCAAACAGAATGACGCTGGCCTGCCAACAACCCGCTGCCATTGTCAGTTTACAATGCGAACATGCCTCTAATATCCTAATTGATTGGCCAAACATACATAAATGTAGCTGCCTTTCGTTGGGGTGGCCCTCGGCTCGGGCCTCGGCCAAATGCTGAAACTCTAGCAAAACGTTAACAATTTTATGCGTTTCATTCTATTTAGTTGGCAGCCGCTCGACAAGGGGCATTAAACGATAACTAATATACGACGCTGCTGCTGCTGCTGCTGGGCCAGCTGAAATAATCCATAGGCCAGCGCCAGATATTAATGGCACGCGGATCAATGAAGAAGGCATACAAAAGGGCAGGCAAATGCCAAATGGAATGCATGAAACTGAATGAAATAATATTATTAATACATACATACATATGTACACCCATATCAAGCATAGGTAGACGAAACTGCAGCTGTATATGTATGTATGTATGTGCATATATACATATGTGCTCGTACTTGTATTTAATACTACAACTATTTTGTAATGCATGCGAAATACTTTTGCTAACAAACAAATTAAGCTCAAATTAATTGAAATACCATCATAAATATTTTTATATAATTTTGGGCAAAAAAATAAGTTTTTATCTCAATAGCTGCTCCAAAAAAGCAATGCAATAAAATAAAGTAAAAATAAATAATAAAGTAAATAATAAAAAAAAAACAATAAAAAAAATAATAAAGTAAAAATAAACATAAGAAATATATAAAAATATTGCAAGCAAAAACAACTACTCATGTAAGCTAAAAATGATTCAAGAATCAATATTTTTCTAGTGCTCAAACCCTTTGTAGTCCTTATATGTAGGTATACAGTGTGTCAATAATATTTTCGTAAAACAAACATATATTAGACTATACATATGTACGTATGTAAGAGGAATAACAAGAAAATTTTCATAAACTTTTATTAACTAATTAATTACCCTTATTAAAAAAAAAAAGAAAAAGTATTGTCAATATGTTAATTAGCTTAACAGTTGCAACTAAAACAGCATGAAAATGCGTTATAAAGTCTGCTCTGTAAAGGAGCTCTGAAGCGATTCACATGCACAACTAATTCTAGTCTCTGATAGACTATGAGTATAACTATTTCAGACTTCAAAAGTCTTCTCGTGGATATGAAACACATACACGTATATCATTAGAATGCACTGTTTCAATGGGTTCAGGGCATAAAATTGATATATGGGAATTCTGCGAATAATGTTTTTGGAAAACCGTAAGTAATATGCAGAAGGAGGCGTGGCAGACTCCATAAAGTATATATATTCTTGATCAGGGATATGTAAATCTGTCTATCCGTGCACATGTACGTCGATCTCAGAATCTGTCTACCTGCTTGTTTGTCTGTTCGTCCGTCCTTTTGTTCGTCCGTCCGTCTATCCATCTGTCCGTCCGTCCGTCTGTCTGCATGTCAGTATGTCTATCCATCCGTCTTAACACGTCAATTTCATTACCCACAAAAATTAGAGACAGTCGCTGCGTAAACTGTGCAGCAGGCAGAACGCCCGTTTATGGACATACATATGTATGTATGCACATGTATATGTATATGTGTTGTTTGCTATGCAAGTGTAAAAAGAACTTTAAATGATTGGAATAGCAGCTCTGCACAGGGTTCAGGGTATCGCCCAGTCGGGCACTCCCCACTCGAGCACTCTTGCTTGTAGCACAGACTGCTAAGGCAATAGTATGTGTTTGCAGGAGGCGCCAACAAAGCGAAAGAGCTTGCTGTTGGAATATGCAAGCTCAGCATTTCCACAGCGACTATTCTCAATATACTCAACGGGTGTCCAACAATTGTTTATGCGGCACCAAAAGTAGACATATGTATGTATGCAGTCAGGGCCGGATCAAGCACAATAATGTCAGGGGGCAAGGTGTGCTGGAGGCCCTTAAAATAGAGGTCAATATCCCAGTGATGAGAATGAAATATTATAAGAATCACATACCAATGTACTTGATTTCAATGAAGGTAGGAATACATAGCGTATATTAATTATAGAATATTATTATATTGGTGGTCCCACTGGCTCCTATGATAAACCGGCCCTGTATGTAGTACATGCCATAGAGACACCGTCTTCAGGCTTAAGAATAAGATGTGATTAAATTTTAGTAGTCCATTTGACATAGCAAGGGTATAGACAATTGTGTAAGTATATATTCATGCCTCATTGCATATGACAAAAAACCAATATACTCTCTTTGCATTTCGTAAACGAGCAGAGAAAGTCAAGATGAAGCTATGCTATTTGTAAGGGCGAGAGAGTGTGTGCCATACACACACACACACACACACTGCAAAACTCAGCTGGTCTGACTCAGTCAAAAGATCACGAACACGTCCGGCAGGGCACTAAGTGAGCCATACGATAACAACAACAACAGTAACAGCAACAACAACAACAACAATAAAACAGGAATATCATTTAAGGGGCATATCATTGAAATACGGTTAAGAATGGATAGGAAAAGGCCTTGGCACGGCTTGGCACGGAAGGGAACAGCACGAAATGGCACGGATGGGAACGGAAGGCCGTGTGGCCCTTATCCTGTTGCGGCTGAATGACCCAGAGCCAAAGTCAGAGCCAGAGCCTGCAAACTGATTGCCATCATCGCGGACGCCTAATGAAAATGCCCGAAAAATGAAGAAGCTACGATTCTGTTGAGTCATCGAAGATGGCAGTCAAGGCAAATGAGCTGCAAGCACGACCGCATGGATACCCTGTAAAGAAGGAAATCTTGCTAAAAAGTAAAAATAGTTAAATAAAATTCAAAAATGTATATAAATTATTATAAAATAAATTGAATTTGAAATTGTAAAACTATCTTCTAGGTCCCACTTCTAGTAGAGTCGAGCATGCCCACTTATCGCTGTAGCTACGGGGTACAACAAGAAAAGGTTCAACGGAAATTTCGACTGTGCGTCTCGTTCGAATGCCAACTACTTAACAGCGAATGCGAATCATTTTAAATTGTGATTCATGCAATTCAGATGGACAGAGAAAGAAAAAATGAGGAAAAAATGGAGAGAGAGAGAAAAAAACTGAAAAGGGACAACAACCGAATACGGTAATCAAAACAGGAAAAGGTCACACATGGATCAGGGACGCACTCGAGCCTAATGATGAGCAGGCAGACAGATACACAGATAGAGAGAGAGAGGGAGAGAGGAAAGAGAGAGGGGAGAGTTCGAGTTCGAATTGAACAATCAAAGTCGAGTAAGAGAAATTGTGCACTTGGCTCTAATAAATGGCCAGCACAATGGCCAACAGCAGCAGGGACCCGACCCGACCCGGGTCCGGTTCGGCTTAGACGTGCTTATTAATGGCCCAGTGGAAGGTCTGGCCATGCCAATTACAGCGATTTGCAAGCCGGCTAACGTTATAATTAAATGCTCGCCTTGTCACACACTCACACAGAGAATAAAATAAAATAAAATATTAAATCGAAAAAAAAAAGATAAACAAGCCAAAACAAAAACAATAATAAAATTTATAAACGCTTAAGTGACAGCCACGAGGGGCGCAGATTCAAGTGGCCGCAGGCGTCGCGTCGACTTTACAGGTTTTCTACCTCTCTCTACTACCACAGTCCATGCTCAAGCTGCCAGAGTTGCCACACAGCTGGGTCAGAGTTGCCAGAGTCGCCGGCCAACTCGAGACAGCGAACTGACCTTTTGCATTAATTGCGCGCCAAGTCAATGCCAAATCGTTCAACTGACCCAAGACAGAGTCTGGCATATATATATATGTATATATATACATTTATTATATATTTACATACATTCATATATATATAGTTCGTTTTAATTTGAAACGGGTTGAGCCATTTGTTAAGTGGGCGTTGGGTTTTCTTGTTTTTCAACCTGGCTGCGGCTATATAATTTTTCATTTGGCAAGCGATGTTTGAAGCGTCAGTGGAAGCCAGTGGCGTCGTCAAAGGGGGGCGCACTGAAATGCATATATATGAGTGCGATAGAAAAGTTAGAGGCTGATCAACAGAGGGTAACAACAACAAGATTAGAGACAAATTGTCTTATAACAATGATCTATGATTAATATATAACAATATTTATGTTAATGATCTATGATTTATATACCATAATTTTGTCTTACTCGATTGATTGATTTGCGACAATATTTGTTTCATATTCCTTCTATACTCCATCTATATAGGAGCTATATAGAAAATTTTTAAATAATTTTACTTAATGTAACTTCTAGCTTATTCTAATAACTATAATATCACTATGACTATAATATATAGTCAACAGGCTTTTGATGAAATTATAAGATTTATGATTCTAATATTTAGTTATACGCAGGTTTTACGACTTGCTGATTAACTCTTTTAGATAATATATAATATAAGGAATATTCAAAGCTTAAAGTACGAGAGAATACATACTTCTAAGGATAGGTTATTTGAGGATCTCTAACCTCAAATTAAACAGTTTTTTTGTAGTGAATATATATGCAATGAGTATATATTATGAATTAATGTAATGATTTTTAAAACTATAGAGTAAAGTAGTAAAGTTTATCACCAAAGTTTTGTCTTTTCAAATGCAGGTGACCAAAAGAAACTAATTTGGATGTTTCTATCGGGAAGTCTCTGTCTACAGTTGGATATATGTACATATAAAGGGTTGTCCATATTCAACGAACCCATCTGAGGTTGCCCATATTCAAGGGATTCAGTTTTATTTTTTTATATTTTAAATCAAACAAAAACACAACTTTTCAATGTTAGATTTTAATGTGATATCTCAATAAAAAATAAAAAAAAGGGCCTTTTTTTTTTGTAAAAAGAAATACATGAGTCCGTTGATTATGGGCAAGCTCAGATGGGTCCATCGAAAATGGACAACCCTGTATTAATCAACTTTATACATCAGTTTTATATAAAGCCTGGATATATCTGATTTCAGAATACACTCCTATTATTACTTACTAAATCTCATTGATCAAGTCCAAATAGTCAAGAAATTGTATTTTGATATTAAAAGTTATTCTAATCACCTCAATTAATTAATTACTATATCATATATACACTATATGTACATATTGTACTATATGTAAATATATGATTCCTATAACCACAATTCCAATATAAACTTACAATGCTAACGCTACCCTCCCTTCCACCCTCTCTTCGCACCCACCTCCCATCAAACTTTGACTACGCCCATGGTCAATCGGAAAGATACATTGCATGGCAGGGCATATCTATCTATAGCTATATAGACGTGTCGCGACTGTCTGGCATTTGTTTAGGCGTTTTCGATTTTTATGTTAAACTAAAGTGAAAAATTAACATAAATTACATGTAAAACTTATGGGCGCACGATTGGAGTCGAGTGTCGCAGCTGAGCGTCGCACTCCAAATGCAAAATCAAAGCCAACTGACGCCAGTCCACTATTTGTTGTTGTCATTTCGTCTGGCTGGGGTTCCAGTTTTGATTTGATTTGAGTTGATTTGATTTTGGGTTGCCAACAAATCGCTGAATAATAATGGAACAGCTAAATGGTACCAATAAGCTTCTGATTTGTGTGAAGTTTTGCTCGCATTTTCAGCGCTTATGTAAATTCATATTAATAATAATAAATAATGATGTTGCCATTGCTATTTGCCAGTTGTTTGTTAATGATTGTTGTTTTTAGTTGTTATTGCTATTGCTGTTACTGTTGTCGTTGCTATTGCTGTTGCTGTCTGTGGTTAGCCAAAGACCTTCAGCATTTGCGGTTAAAGTTTGAGGCGTTGGCTGGTCATTTAATTTGAAATGATTTCTAGCTCATGGGGCTAGCTAATTTCACGTTCGTCCCATTGCCCATGGTAGACAACAAGTTGCAGCTACATCTTTAGCTTCATCATCAGCATCAGCAGCATCAGCTTCATCTTCATCTCCATTTGCTGGCCAAATCGACTCGGAGTTTGCTTTTGCAATTTCAAGTTGCTTCATTTAATTTGCTGCTGCTGCAACTAAACTTGCTGCGTACGCTTTTCATGCCACGTCAAGTTGCAACTGCTGCTGCTGCTGTTGCTGCCTCAGTGATTGTGTGTAGAATATCAATTACTTATGCTAAACACCTGCTGCATCGGAATGTCTGTCGGGCAACGAGCGCCGATTCTAAACCGGGCCTAAATACTCACTCTCAGCTATACACACACAATCACTCACACAATCACACACGCACACTCACACACACACATATACACAGACTCTCATACACGCTCTAGCTCATGCACTTATGCTAGCTCAAGTTTGTGCCTTAAGTCTTTCGATTTGTTTTTTCTTCTCTTTGTGTTCTTCGCCAGTTTTTCTATAATCTATGCTGCTGCTGCGGGATCCATAAGCTTGTTAGCTCATGTTGTAACTACGCTTCTTATGGGACTTACTCTCTTGAATAAATATTAAAACATATATATGTATCCATAATATATAAACAAATTTTCTAAGAATATATTTTAAAAAATTAAAAAAAATATATATTTACATATATGTATATATAAATAACGACATTTTTAAATTAAAAAGTATTCAAATTAAAAATAAATCATTATATAACATACTATAAATTATAAAAATATTATAAATACATTTTTTTTATAAACACGAAGAAACAAATTTTTTGTATATAGAAATATTATAATAAAATATTATATTATAATAAATTATTATTATAATAAAATTATAATAAAATATTATAATAAAAATGGTAATAAATTATTAATAATTATATTGTTATTTATATTTTATGTTTATATACATACATTTAAAAATAAATTGAAAGTCATATATACAATTTTTTTTTTTTTGGTTTGGTTCAAAAGCTTTAAAAATATTTTTTTTTAATTGTTTACATAAAACAATAAAAGTTTAAGAATTGTACATGTACATAAACAAACAAAAATACAAAATATGACAAATTTAATTTAATTTAAAATTACAAATATACATAAATTGTTGATAAAAACTAATAAAAATTTTAAACTTTTTTGTTTTTTTTTTACATTTTAAAAAGTCTTTATATGAGCTATACCTTTTTGCTTTTATTAATATATTTACATATATACTATTTATTGTTTTATATGGAATTTTTATGTCTTTTTAAATTTAAGTGTGGACTTTTAAAAAAAGAAAGTTAAATTAACTAATATAGATATTTAAATATATTTATTTTTAATTTAATACACACAAAATAAGTAAAGTCAATAAACATAGTGCAATCAGGTCAAACAAATTTTGTTTAAATTCGATTCACTATTTTTTTAATTTTTGTATATTATTTACTTTTTTTATTATTTACTTTATTGATTTTTGCAAGCGTATTTGATATTCGTTTACCTGGCGTTGCTCACCGCAGTTTGTTCTCTGGCTGCTGGAGCTCGTTTTATGTTTGCTCATTCAACTGGCATCAACACGCCGTTCGGTGTAACGCAGTTGAGGCTGCTCAGCTGCAGCGCCTGGGCCGGGTCCAGGGTTCAGTTTGGATGCAGCTCCAGCCTGGAGTTGCCCCACCCCAGCTGCTGTAGATCTGCGGCTGGAGATCGCATTCAGTCTGTGGCTCTGAGAGTCTTCAATGATTTGGTTTTTTTCGCTCCTCTTTTCTGATTCGCTTTTTTGCCGTTTTCATTTTCATTTTTACTGTCGTTTTTTTTTTTTTTTTTTTTTTGTGGCTGTAGCTGTGGCGCAGGCAGTTAACGTAGCTGCCTCTGCTTATGAGGTCGATTTTTCTCGAGTCTTGAGAGTTTGTCCCCCAACCCACCTGCTGGCAACTGCCAGCTGCCATAAATGGCTCGTATCATTTGCGGTGTTTTGTACTGTGCAAGACTTGTTACAATTAATTAACTGGCGCATCAATTAAACGCTGCCGTCCAAGTTGGCCAAGTTGGCCAAGTTAGCAGGCGCCGCATTGCCAAATCCCTTGGGATAGCCCTGGACAGGAAACGCAGAGTCTCGAGCATCGAACATAATCCGCAACCGATAAAAACTCAATTAATGGCCATCATAAAAACAGCAGCCACATTCACAACATTCACTTAGGGCCTGGCCAAAAAGCCGCCAGGTGTGGCACCTGCTGTAAGCTGTTTAGCTATCGATGTTTTGATAAAATACGCGTTTACGCTTCAGATTGAAAACTGAGCTCTATCTATCGCAATCGATCTAATTCCAAAAAGAGAACTTTAGCTAAAGAGTTAGTACAAAGAACAGTGTGTGATTTGCTGAGCAGCCAAGAGTTCAGTGGAAACATGGCATCAAGACAACTTTATTTGGAATCTGTCGTTTTAAGAAAATGTGAAAATATTAGATTACATTGTGAGTTGTATACAAAGCAGACAGTTTTTATATGGCAAGTGGGTTTAACCAACATGAAAGAAAAGTGGAGCTAAGTTATAGATTCCATTATTTGAGGTGCTTTTCAAATGAAGAGATAGCAAACATATGAAAATTTGTGTATCAAATATATATGTTACAACGATTGAAGACGATCCTGAAATAGACGAGTCTATACCAAATTTTTTTGCAATGCTATTGCCAAAAGATCATAATGAAAAGAGTCTTCAAGACCTAAAACCCTATTTTTATGATAATGATAAGCTGATAATAATATGGAAAAGAAGCTGCAAGTTAATTTATCAAAAAAAATTTTAGTTTTTTATTTAATTTGTTTCTATTTAGGTTATTTTCTCGCCTTATTCTTGTCAATCACATCTCGTAAAGACCTAAAGTTTTATATTGCTATTTCGGTATTCCATACATAGAACTACGCTATCATATTTTGCTTCGATAAAAGATCGATTAAAATCGATTTTTTGATTTTCTTAATCAACGTTAGAAAATTATAAAAGAAAGAGAGCTTAAATGTACTGGGTAGGTCTTTCTTATGACAACGGAGAAAAAGGGAGCTGTCCATAATCTGTAATGTGTAATACAGATTGTGGATAGCTCCCTTTTTCTTACAATTTCGCAAAAACCTATTTCAAATACTAGGCTAGAGACTTATATTTTTATTTTTATGATAACATACATCTACATGTCATTCCCAAGGCCTTCAATTTTTATTAAGAAAGTCTATCTAGAAGAAATACTATTCAACAATAATGTTCCCATAGTAAAACTCATTAGCGCCGTCGCCTCGTAAACTAAGCAATAAGCAGAGCATCTTGTATATAAGTACATATGGAGCAGCTATGCGCAGGGTTCACAAAAATTGTCTTACTTTTTGATGCATAAGCTAGGTAGCCAATACCAATAGAATCTGACCATATATTGCTCAACATGTCTCTATTTAAAGTACAAATATGTGATATATGTATGTATGTTCTCTTCACCTACAAGCCTTATCTGCATAGTACCTCCTCCATCTTACATCTCCAACCATCACATATATATATGTATATCTACATCTCATATGTCTCGAGCTTACAAGTTCGATCAAGAGCAGAGCCATAAAATCGATTTGCTGTCAGAATTAGGGCCAAACACACTCTCGACTTTCAACTGAGGCACTTTTGGACAAGTTTCGGTTCATATTCCATTAGCTGGCATTGCTGTGGCTCGTCATCGGAACAAAGCTGGCCATTAAATAACAAAACTAAGCAACTAATTGAAGGCACACAATTCTGACTAAATGACGCTCTGTAATTGTGACGCACTCGAGAAGGAGAGAGAGAGAGAGATAGAGAGAGTGTGAGAGAGAGAGAGTCGAAAATTAAATGTGATTTGGATTTTTCGGGCAGGTTGAAAGTTTTTTCATTTGTTTTTTTTTTTAGGGAGACAAAAAACGAAAAACGTAAAACAAATGGAATAAAGTTCTCACAATTAAAATGAGCTTAAATTAAAAAGTACTTTTACAGTTTCACACTCTTGACACGCAGCTGGCAGCTGGTAGTTCAGGTGGGTGACAGATAGAGAGAGAGAAACAGAGAGACAGAGAGGCAGGCGGTGGGTGGGTGGTTGGTTGGTTGGTTGGTAAGGTGAGCCACTCAAATTGATGGACAGCGTAACTGGAACTGGGTGAGTGGACCGAACGAGCAACGACGACTGCGGACGTGCTAGCCAAGTAAATGACTTATAATTGATATTCTAAAAACGGATAAGCATCGCTTCAAGCAGCGCCGCGGAGGCCCAATGGGTGCTCGTCGCATCGCTATCATCATCATTATCATTATCGTTATCATTATCATTATAATGAAATTGCCAAGTCGATGCGACTGCGACTGCGACTGCGACGCATTCCAGGCACTTTTGCAAATTGTTGTTATTTTGTGGCCGTGCTACCGTGTGGCAGGCGCTTGGCTGTTGCTGCCTCTACCGCTGCCTCTACCGCTGCCTCTACCGCTGCTGCTACTGCTGCTGTTGTTCGGTAATTGCCACACGGCGGCAACTCAATCTTGCAGCAGCGCCCACGGATTCAGGCAGTCGCGCGCACCAATTGAAAATTAACATGTCCACGTATGCAAACGAGTGTTGCGTGCGCCTCCTCGCCGCATCACAGGTGCTGCAACTGTAGCTGCCAACTGGTAACTGCAACTGCGTCTTTATTGTTGTCAATTTGGTGGTTGGCCAAGCGAACGCTGGGCGGATATACGGCAGTTGGACGAACAGCTACGACTCTAATAAGCAGCCAGCCAGCCAGCCAGCAGCAGACCTTGGGCACCCAGAACGCAAAATAACAGCGCAACTTCACTTCGCTCCACTTTATTGGCGCATTGTAAATCATGAAATGCAAATACGCAATGCACACAATCAAGACGTCTTTCAACTGCTGAGAGTCAGACTATTCGTGTGCCTTGAACATGTCAAATATATATCTGATAACTGAGCATCTTGTATAAGCGGGTCACAGCTAGAGAGAATGGCAAAAGTGACGGAGAGGGAGCATAGTTAAATCGGAGTAGAAGCTGAAGTAATACATTTATGTATAAGACTGTCAGGCTTGAGGTTTACTTTGATTCATGAGAATCGCAAAGAAAGGCTGAACGAAAGACACCTTCATAAGTGGAATAACAAAAAAGAAGGGATTAGGAAAATAAGCTAAAATAATATATATATAATATACATATATAAGCAAAGCTTCAATACATGAGAAGCGCAAAGAGATGCAAAGCTAAAGACAGCCTCTTATATAAGCGAGTCACAACATGCCTTGTGTTGAATAGAATGGTAAAAGACGAAGAAGCGATGTGATAATGATAATGCATTATGTTAAAAGCATTTTTCAATCCATGAGAATCGCAAAGAAAGGCTGATATGAAGACAGCATCCTAGACAGAGCAATACAGCAGCTTAGTTCAATAAGAATAGAAGTTGAGAAATATACATATATTTGTATGTACATATACGACTATCAGCAAAAGTGATTTCAATTCATGAGAATCGCAAAGAAAGGCCAAGCCAAAGACAGCGGTATCTTAGGCATAATGTCAAAGAACAAGAAGAGTAGAAGCTGAGATAACATATATGTATATATATGAATCCGTCCATAATTTATTTCAATTGATGAGAATCGCAAAGAAAGGCCAAGCACAAGGGGCAGCATATCAAAAAAAATAAAAAAATAAGAGAAAGAAATCAAGTTCAATAAGAGAAATTGAGATAAAATATTTGTATATATATTTAAGTATTTAACTCATGAGAATCACAAAGAACGGCTTTATTTGCAAGCAAGATTCTTCTCATAAATTTATATAGTACAGTCAGACAGCGCAGCTATAAACCCACTTGAGATATATAGAGTTTGATAGATAAATATAGATCAAAATAACTCTCGCTCCACATAAATACCTCAAGGTCTTTATACTCATTCATTATTGTTATATTTTCTTTAGAGCATTTGCCATTGCTCTTCTAGATTAAATCTACACTAATTAACAGAATTCTTTCGTCATGCTGTTCCGGCTGCTCTCAAGCGCTGAACCAGTAACGAGCCAATGTTGGGTTCTACTATTAAGGCCTTGAACGCTTTACGCAATTTTCTCACAGAATTGTTTTACAATGAGCTTAAGTCGCTTAGATGGCAAACAATTCCCAGACACCTTACACTCAACAGACACAAGACACACATTGGCTTGGAGACACTTGGCTGATGGTGGCAGGCCTTTGTTTTTGGGATTTGTCAGCGATTATCCGATTGGAGTTGGCTTTTTGGGGTCTAGGACGGAAGTTGACTGCTATAATTAATAAAGATTTCAATTTGCATTTGCCCACCTGCAATTTAAGGCGTTTGCGCAAGCGCCAAGCGGCGTTAGCGTCAACGTCAACGTCAGCGTCGGCGACGGCGACGGCGTCACGACGTCGCCGACGTCGACGTCAGCTGCAATCGTTATTTCGTAAATGCAGCAGCCGATGCCGAGTAGCGCGGCAGCCGCCACATTGCTCTCAAGCTCTGTAATTTGCAGCGCAAAATACTTGAGTTGGCTTGAACCAACACTTAAGTTAAGTTAACTTGGCTTAGGTCTCAGAGCGGCGGTTACGCAAGCGTTTAGGCCAACGTTAATCAGCTGTTGGCAAATCAACGCCAATTGCCTTTTCCCGTATTTAGGTGACTTCATTCGAGCTGCCAACAGCAAGCGACATCTAGCGGCAGCAGAAGAAAGCAGCTTGCTGATGTGCAAATTAAAGCTGAGAATTGTATCATCGATGTCAGCTGGCCCACTGGCAGGCAAACAGACAGACAGACAGACAGACGGAGAGACAGAAAGCTGCATAAGCCCTAGAAAAAAGTGTTGTAAAACATGCTGACAAATGACTCTCACAAACACACACAGACATTCACATGCACCGCAACGAAATATGCAGCAATTATGCGCGATATTTCAGCTGCAGACATGCAACAGTTGGTCGAGTTAACACAGCCAAGCACCCAGCCACACAACCACCCAACCACCCAACCACCCAGCGACCCACTCGCCCACATGCAGCACATGCATATTCTGTGCTGAGCTCATATTCATGACTGTCTCCAAGTGGGCGGCAGTCACTGTCGGTGTGTGTGTGTGTGTGTGTGTGTGTGTGTGTGTGTGTGTGTGTGTGTGTGTGTGTGTGTGTGTGCAGCTCACACAACTAACTTATGTTTAGCTACAACAACAATTTATGTGCCTTGTCCTTCTAGCATGGAATTGAAGGAGTGCCAGCAACTACTTTATGAGCACACACACACACGACCACAAACACACACACACACACACACACACACACACACACACATGTACACTCACACTTTTCTGTTGATGAATTTAAGTAGTTAGAACTGATTTCTGCTTCAAGCACTGCTTCACTCGTTTCTCACTCGGATTGGCAAACGTTTTTTAACTTCTCCAACTCCAAATGCTAATTCAATTCTACTCAGTTGGCAGTTGCTTTTTGGTGTCTGAATACAGCAACAGACTATAGGGCTTGAAGAATTGCCATTGAGGTACTTAAGAGCACAAATAAAGTTATAATTGGGAAAAAAGTATGTGGGATAAGCACGCTTCGAAATAAAGTTTTTCCTATCTCTCGCTTTCTTTCCTTAACTATCTGTCTCTTTTTCTTTTACACACAAACTTAAATCTGTCTGTCTTTGTCTGTTTCACTCTTTCTATTGCTCGCTTTTTTACTGACTATCTGTTTGTCCCTTGTTCTTTCTCATCCTTTCTCGGTACCTCTCTCAGTCTCTCCCCTTTTATCTATATCTATCTTTCTCTGTATCTTTATCTATCCTCCCACATTTCTCTCTTTTCCCTCTCTCTTTTTATGTATCTCTGTCTCTGTCTGAATCTCTTCCTGTCTTCCTCTTTTCTCTCTCTCTCTCTCTCTCTCTCTTTCTTTCTCTCTCTTTCTCTCTTTCTCTCGCTCTTTCTTTCTGTATCTCTCTCCGTCTCTCACTCTCGTTCTTCCTCTCTCTCTTTCATTCTCTAAGACACGCACTATCTTTCTTTATCTCTCTTTTCTCTCTCTCTCTTTATTTTTCTCTCTCTTTCTCTCTCTCTCTCTCTCTCTCTCTCTCTCTCTGTTTCTGTCTCTTTCTTTCTGTCTCTCTCTCTCTCTTTCTTTCTTTCTCTCTCCTTCTCTCCCTTTCTCTCTCTATCTTTGACTACCTTGAACTCCCTCTTTTTCTCTATTTCACTCTTTCTCTGCTGTTTAACGCTGCTTTTCTCACCTCTCTTCCTTTTTTCCTACTTCTTTGATTTATTTTGCAAATTCATTCCCTAATATCCATAATTACTGGCATATTCTTAATAACTTTTTGCCGGGCATTTACAGCTGTGTCAAAATAAAACCCCAAAAATAAACCAAAAAAAACAAAAAAAAAACACGCGAAAACAAAAAAAAAATACCTTCTTCATTGTCAATGTCTATTAAGTAAATGAAAACATTTCGCATTCGCTGGGGCGACAGGCGACAAGCGACAGGCAACAGCGACAGCAGCTGGAAACAAGTAAAAAGCTGGCTAACGTGGCGTATGCGCAACATCGCAAACAACAAACATGACAAAGAACTTTGCAACCGAATACGGCAATCTAACAAATAGCAATGAAAAACTGACAGCCTGGCCAGCCTGGAAGGGCGAGGAGTGAGAGGAGAGCGAGAGAGAGAGAGAAGGGAGAGAGAGAGAGAAGGCGGACTAAAGTCCAGCTATTTCGATTGTATTTAGCAAAAAACTAAGCAGGCAGCTAGCTTGTAGCCAGTGACAGCAAACAAGGCAAGGCAATGAGTGGTGGAAGAAAGAGAGAGAGACAAAAAATAAAAAGAGAGAGAGAGAGAGAGTTAAACAGTTGAGAGAGTGTGGCCTTGTTGAGTTCACGAAATTGGCAATATTTGCAAAACTTGCACAACTAAATAAATAAGAAAATTTAATAAGAACGTAGTCAAGATGCAGACAGGTCAGAGAGAGAGAGAGAGAGAGGGAGAGAGGGAGAGAGTGAGCGAGGGAGAGGCAACACGTTAAGCGGTCAAAAAGTGAAGTTGAACAAGAAACACCAAACTAAATGGAGCGCGAATAACGTCGAGTGGATGCAGGCAAACTAAGGGGTAAGTACTAAAGAAGGGTGCACCAAGGGAGGAGGTGGGGCAGAGTTAAGGCGAAGGGGGATGGAAGCGGGGGTTGCAGTGGGCTTTATGGTGTAAATATGACAAATGCATGCGCAATACAACTGCAAAATGCAATGAAAGTGGGCTGCTGCCTGTGTAGGCGGCGTGGAGCAAATAAAGTGCTGCGAAATGCAACCAGTGTTGGGAAGGTGGGGAGGCAGGGAGGGAGGCAGGGTGGCTACAACAGGGCACCGTTATAGCGCTGTTGTCGCTGCAGCAACTGCCCCGCGTGCCGCAATTCGCTGGACAATGGCACAAAGTAATTAATTTCAATTTGTAAAGTTCAGAAAAGGCAGCGCGCAGTCTTCCTTACTCCCCACTCTCCCTCTCTCTCTCTCTGTCTGTCTGTGTGCCCCCCGCCCTCCGCACCCCTCTGCAATCGTGTGACAAGCTGAAATAATTGCGCCGCATGCAGATAAGCGGCGCCCCAACAAAGCAGCTGCCACAACAGCAGGCAGCAACAATGCCCAAACAACTTAATGTGCAACCAGAGAGAGAGAGAGAGAATGAGGGAGAGAGAGAGAGAGTGCAATCTTAAAGGCGCTGCATCTTGCTACCCCGTCACGCCCCCAAATCTTTCAAGTTGATTTCAATTTTTAGCCCCAAACATTTCAGTTTGCAGTTTCCCTTTCGTTTGCCCTGTTTCATTTACTCCTTTTTGTTACCTCGGTTTCGCTTGCATTTTGAACTCGTTCTCGTTTCGTGGCCCATAAACCAGAGAAGTGCTCACATGGGGAGTGACTGACTAAGGCATACCCTGCACTCAAGCAAGCTGCTGTTGTTGCTGCTGCTGCTGCTGTTGCTGCTGTTGCTGTTGCTGCTGTTGCTGCTTCTTCATTTTGTAGTTTCGCATTTCGCTTGGGGAGTGACTGACTAAGGCATACCCTGTACTCAAGCAAGCTGCTGCTGTTGCTATTGCTGCTGTTGCTGTTGCTGTTGCTGTTGCTGCTGCTTCTTCATTTTTTAGTCTCGCATTTCGCTTGGGGAGTGCCTGACTAAGGAATACCCAATATGCATATTACAATTGTTGCTACTGCTGTTGCTACTACTGTTACTTCTGCTGTTGTTGTTGGTTATTCATTTCATAGTTTCACAATATTGTGCCTGACTATGCTTTACCCAATATGCTGCTGCTTCCACATGAAGCTGATGCTTCATTCCTTAAAGCGTTTGAAAAACTTTAGTCTATGTTATATACAACCTAAATTATTTCTATATATTTCTACTAGGTATCTAAATTTGAAATTTTCTCTGCTTCACCCAACTATTTATAAAAAATTTAAATATATCCAAAAATTTCGAGATACAAATGAAGAGATGAACAAAACTATAACTATTACTACAACTACAAGCACATCATAGCCATTCACCCATGCACAATGGGTATGAAAAATGAAAAAAAAAAAAAAATACAAAATAAACAACAACAAAACAGTGCAATAAATTAATGCAACATAAATTTACGGCCTACTGCAGTGCTGCATTGTAACAACAACAACAAAAACAACAACAACAACAAAGGCAACAACAATGACAAAGGCAACATTTTGTGTCCGTTTGCAATTTCTAAATTGGCTGCAAAATAACAATGCGAATCGCGTTTTAATATGTTTCTTAAAGGACAACAGCATTTGGGCATAGTTGACTAGAGTTTCACTCGATTGGAAAGCCAATACACGGAACAAAATTTGCAGTCGCAATGTGAGATAGAAGCTGAAGGACTATAATAAAATATATGCCAATGTGATGAATAGATTCACTTGTCATTTCTCTCAGTTACAGAATCTCTCTATATATATTTGTATACATATATATATATATATATATAAAGACATTCTACTAATTATAGTCATGATAAGCAAACGTCTGTAGTCTGGTAGCCAAGGCAACTGATTGAATACCTCGCATTGCACGTGCCGACTTTGCTGCTGTATTAATTATATATGCAAGGTAGTAGATAATTGCAAGTGCGGTTTTATTGTCCTCAATCAAAGGACACAATGGACTGTGCTAATTAGAGAACTACCAAAAATTGAGTGAGCTCATCTGAACTGAACATATAACCAATCTGGGCGTGGTTGGTGGTACGCAAAGAACCGAAATAGTTAACATACATATGATATATATGTATATTCAATAACATTTAATTAGGCACACAAATTTGAAACGAAAATGCGAACAGTTGTTGACTTTAGTTATTGACTTAAAGAAAATGGTTGACAATTGGTTGAAAGCGGAATTGTATGTGTACCTCGTTCAAATACTCTCAGATACTTCGTTTATCATCCGAGTTGTAGCAAATGTCTTCAAACTTATTCAGTATAGCCTAAATGTGTATACTAGTTCCCCCCTTCTTATTCCCTAAATTACAGGGATTCAAGCTCAAGTTTCCTTGACATTTTCTTAAGACTATTTTTATTATTATCTTACATTTTCTCAGATTAGCCATAGCCATAGCCATTCATTTCCATTGCTAGTTTCTCCTTATTCCTTCAGTGACAGGGATCGAGCCCAAGTTTCCTCACAGAGCTTCCGATATTTGTCATTTCACTCCACTGTTAGTTCATCAATTAAAGGGATCAGGACCAAGCTTCCTACTTTATGTCATTTCTTTAAGACATCGCTAAGATTAGCCATAGCCAATATTTTCCATTTCTAGTTCCTCCTCCTTTATTCCTCATGTACAGGAATCAAGGCCAAGTTACATGCCCTCTGTTATTTTCTTTCGACATCTCGCAGAGCTCCCGACGCTGTTGATTGACCATTTCAGCTATACAGTTGATACTCAATTGCTAGGATCTGTCTTTGCTTCCATTCTCTTATGAAATCTTCGCATTCCTTTCACCCTTCCCATAGCCACGCAAAGAATAAGTTCAACGTCAAGCCTCAGCCACGAGCCTTCTCAACATACTTGAGAAGGAACATGGCTTAGGCATGACATAGCGCCATCCCTTTGAATGCACTTGAAACCGCTTCCGGCTTTTTGGCTTACACCACATCAGCTGTCATGGCGCAGTAAACCATGGTTACACACTTGGGAGATAATCTGTGATATAGAAATTGAACAATAAAATAGTATAAGTATACGATGAAAAAAATGTAATATTAGTTAAAATAAAATTGAATTAAGTTTTTTGTATATAAAATATTTTTTATAGAAAAATGAAAAAAAAAGTCAATTTAATAATTACAAAAAAAATATATATATAATTTTGTATATGAAACAAAAATGATCTCTATACATAAAAAATAATTAAAAATATTTTATATTAAAAAAAAAAAAAATAAAAAAAATACATACACAACAAAAGTTGGCTAAATAAAAATAATAAAAAAAATATATAGAGAAAAGAAAACAAAATATTTTTGTTTTCCGAATTTTTAAAAATAGTTTTTTGATTAAGCACAAAAAATACAAAAACCTTTAAAATAATTTTTTTTATGTAGAAATTCAATTTATAAAAAAAAGCAAAAAAAAAATTTTTTTTACATAATTCAGAATTTTTAAAAATAGTTTTTTGTTTAAAAAATACACAAACAAATATAAGCACAAAAAAATACAAAAACCTTTAAAATAACTTTTTTTTATGTAGAAATTTTTTAAATTTATAAAAATTTTGTTTATATTTTACTTTTTAATTTATAATAAATAACTAACCAAAAAACACAAAATTTTGAAATATTTTTATTTATTTCGAAAGTATACCTTTCATCTCGAGCTCTCCGAGACTGAATGAATGTTTTTGCCTCTCCGTTGGGTGCCTTGCATTCGGAATGTGAAATTCGAAGTCGAAGCCTACTTAGCTCAAATAATTTTGTGTATTTCATGGCACACTTTATGTGGCCAACGATTTTTTCCCGTCAGAATATAGAGTTTTCAAATTTTGCTTGATTTTCGATTTATGTATATGAAAAATATATGAAAGATAATTTATTTCAGCTGCATCTCTTTGATAGCCCCACTCATAATATATCTGCAATAAATTGTGGAACAAATCTCTCTATCAGTCAAAAGTTAATGGCGTTGGACATATATTGTCGCTGCTTAAAGAGTTGAAACACACACACGCACGCCTATTTCCCCTATTCTGGGTATTTCTGTATTTTCTGTGTTTATCTCACTTTTTCAATTGAGTTTTGGACAGCGACGCGACGCTCCTATCCAGCTCTACAAGTGACGGAGTGCAGCTACTGGTAAATTATGTGCATGGCTATGGACAATGTTTTATGAGGCATGCATCTACCACCCTCTCTCTCTCTCTCTCTCTCCATCTCTCTCTCTCTCTATCTCACTCTCTTTAACTCACTCCCTCTCACTCCTCTTGCGCGTGTCTCATAATTTACAAGCGAACAGTTGGCTAGCGAAAGGATCTGAATTCGGCGCCAGCTGATACTGATTAGATTTTTTTGTGCTCTTTCTTACTATTGTATGCTCTAACAGAGAGTATTATGAGTTTTTTGAACATTGATATATATGAGTAAAATAAATTCCTTAAAAGTTCTCGTCTTTCTTTCAAACAAACTTCTTGCTTTTTAAGATCCATAAGCCAAGAACTATCAAATGAGAATTTTATTAAATTAATCGATTATATTTTCTAACTTACGAACTTTTTTTCTATCATTGTCAAGTTTTAGTCATTAAGAGGTCTTACAGTTTCCTAATGAAATGAAACCTAAATTTTAAAGTAAAAGAAACATATTTAATATGTAAAAAAAAAAAAACCATATTTAATATGTGTAGAAATAAGATATATAGTACTTTTGCTTGCAAAAATTTTAGATTAATAATAAATAAATAAACATTTAATAAAAGTCCATTCTGCATTATAAATTTTCGATTGAAAATATTAGCGATTATTTTTTAGTTTAAATATTTCAATATTATAATCGATAAATTATTAATCGATCAATATAATTGAAGTCTATTCTACTTTCTATATTTTCATTTGAAAATATTATATATTATTTATAAACGGAATACAAATTGTGTTCTCATATCAATGTTTTCATTTGAAAATGTTATCGAGTAAAAATAAACAGGTTTATTATAAATATTCTCAATTATCAAATATTATCAACTAATTAAGAATTGATCAACTTGATAACATTCTATTTTGTTGTATATATTTTCATATAAATATATTAGCTCTCACCTCACACTCACCTACAAAGAAACACTTTTTGTATTTTATATAAATGTGATTTCCTCTTTTGTCGTTCGCTCTACAAATTATCGTGATTATTTGTTCCAAAATGTAACTGATTGAAATGCATATCAAGAGTGTGTAGACAAAGTGGAGAAGTTTTCTGAGAAAATTGTGAAGCAGCAACCGCTAATTAAAAATGCATTCGTCTTCTGAAAAAGGAAAGAAAGAAGAAAACCAAAACCGTTTTGGCCCGATAACTGGGCAACATCAGCGCGGCTACTGCTCTGCTCTGCTCTGCTCTGCTCTGCTCTGCTCTGCTCTGCTTTGGTTGACTTTGTAGGTCCGCTTGGCTAGGTCTGTCCGTCCGTCTGGCTGGCATAAATCTTTATTATCACGAAACGACAAACGACAATGATATACCACCACAACGAACCAGAGTATCGAAATGGAGCACGATGATGATAAATTCGGGTGTACGAAATGAAGTTATAAATAAATATACAGCCAATAAAGCATAAGACATTAACTTGTTGGCTACCAGCTACACAGATGAAGTGAAACTTAATTAGCTACGCTGTGGCTGACGAGCCAAATGGGGATGGGGGCAACACTGGGGTCTCTGATTGGATCTAGCTGCGACGGCGACTGTGACTAGCATTTCCATAGCATTTATGAGTTGGTGGTCCATCATGATGTATGTAGCTAATGAAGTGCATACAGTTACATTTGCACTTTCAGCGCCTTTCATTAGTATTCGCACTAATTGTTACCCCTCCGGCCGGCCTGGGGGAATGGGACAGAGGCGAAATTTCTTTCGACCCTCATTTGATTGGATTTGCCAGGCCGCCACAGTTCGGGCCCAATGCAAACAATCAAAACTTGCTTCAGCATCACCAGCAACAGCAGCAGATGCTAATGAAGTCATCTCATCAGCGTGTTGCATACAAATGCGTCGTATTCGCCTGCTGCCAATTTCCGCTTTTGATTTATGCTGCAAAATGTTGCAACAATAGCAACAGCAACAGCAACAGCAACAACAACAGCAACAGCAACAGCAACAGCAACTCACAATTGGCTATCGCCGGCAATAGGCAAAATCTGTGAAATCGAAAAACGACAACAATCAAATCACTGGGCGCAAAGGCGCCGCTGATTGATGACATTGATTGATGATGTTTGCCGGCACAGCAATAATTATGCCAATTACAGCGAACTGATTTTTATTGAGGTTTCTTTTTTTGTTGTTTTTGCTAAAAAATTATATACAAAATACTTTGATTTAAAGCAGACTCAATTTCTATTTGCTTGACTTAAGGCTTGATTGAAGGCTTGATTGATACAAAGCAAGCTTGAATTATTCTATTTTAATTGATAAACATAGGTACATATTATAGACCCCTGAAGTCAACTAAAAGTTTATTGATTGAATGAGTATAGAAGAGCGCTTTTAATTTCCATTTCTCTATTCTTGATTGAAGGCTTGATTGATGCACAGCACGCTTGACTCCTACAAATTAATTGATAGAATAAATTTTTAGTTAATATACAGCAGAGCTCAGAAGCTAACTTGGGGATTTTTGGTTTTGTTTTCTATTCCTTTATACTTGATTGATGCATAGCACGCTTGAATGACCTCATTTTTGAATTGATGCTTAATATTTGGACAATTTGAGTCAAATACAAATTGCTCGATTGCTTGATTAACTGAGAATTTAGTTAATATGCAGCTGAGATCAATCAACTTAGAGATTCTAGGTTCCTCTTTTTATTCCTCTATAGTTGATTGAAGACTATATTAATGTATAGCAGACTTAAATGACTTAATTTTTAAGTGATATGTGCTATTAAAAGCCTTTGAGTCAAGCACAAATTATTTGATTGACTGATTGAATGAGTTTTTGTCAATAGGTAGAAGAGGTCAAACATCTTGGGAGCTCTAGTTTTCGAGTTCTTTTTCTATACATTAGATTGAAGGCTTGATTTATGCACAGTAAGCTTGAATGACTTCATATTTGAATTTATGTATTCCAAACGGCTTTGAGTCAACTGCAAATCGATTGAATAAGATTTTCGTCAATATGTAGATGAGGTCAATTAACTTAGAGACTCTAGTTTTCGAATTGAATTTCTATTGAAGGCTTGATTGATGCACAGCTGACTGAGTAACTATTTTAATTGATGTATTATATAGAGACTTTGAGTCAACTGGACATTGCTTAATTGAATACATTTTTGTTTAATATATAGAAGAGCTCAAGAGTAACAAGATTAGGGATTCTTAGGACTCTAGCTGTATAGTTCAGCTATAGATACCGTTTCAATCCATTAGGCAACTCTTTGAATTGAGTAGGGTATAGTTATGTTGCCTTTCACATGCTATCCGGAAGTTCTAATCATATATTCCTAAGATGTACATTTTTTATATGCAAGTTAGATTCCTTAGATACATATTCCCAAAACTTGAAGTTTCTAGGCAACAAGCCGGCGAATACATAAAGCCCATATGCTGTTCTCACTTCACGTATGACTATAAAAAATTGAATCTCCAGCTATTTTTGCTACATGTAGCTATGTTAGATAATGCGAGTCAAAGACACGGGAACTGCTAACGGATTGTGGACAATGTTTTTTTTTTTTGCAAATATTTTCCAAGAAGTCCGGAAATGAATCTATTTAACCGAAACTCTTCGGTGGAACAAACGCAATCGTTGAACACCTAAAACATATTTTGCTGCAATTTTTTTGTTTTTATGGTTTTCTTGTTAATTTTATCAGATGTTTGGGCGCAGCAAGCAGAAAAAGAATAATGAATTAGCCGTAGCAAAGACAACAATTAAGACAGAGAAACATTTGACTACCTTCAGCCGAAGTGACCCCAAATAACAGCAGCTGAAAAAGACATGCGGGTAAAGAGAAGGACAGAAAGTGAGAGAGAGAGAGAGAGAGAGAGAGGGGGGGGTAGTTTGATAGTGACTATGAAAGTGAGCGAGAATAGAGAGGAAGGGCAATGGGCAAAAGAGAGATGAAACCAAAGATTCGCAACAAAAATCTGCTCAATCACTTTTCACTTAACCCAAACACAAGAACTTCAAGTTGATGTACGAGAGCACATGTGGAGGCTGTGCCAAGTGTAGGGGAGCGGCAGAGGCTGGGGAGGAATAGCACACAAAGGCATGGCAAATGGGTCAGAGCTAAGGGGGGGCCGACTCCGGGCGGGCATAAAAGCAATAGGCATGTGTAAAAGTGATGTGTGGGCTTTTGAACACCAAAAAATAAAAGAGAACAAACAACAACAACAAAGGCAGCGACAGCAGCAACAGCAACGGCAGCAAGGGCAACAGCAGAAGAGGCAAGCAGCAAGCAAAAAGCAAAAGCAAACTTTACTTCGATGATGATGATATGCAAAAAAGGCCAAGTCGGGAGCAAAGAGCACAGGCCGTAAGAATCGGCCAACAACACATGTGCACTCACACACACACACACACACACACACACACACACAGGTCTGATATTTAATTCCTACTCCAAAACGAAGAGGAACAAGAAGAGGCAAAAAAATATAAAAGCGTTGCTACGTCAGCAGCAGCAGCAGCAGCAACAGCAGCCAAGGCAACACTTGACCCGAAAAAAAGAAGAGAAGAAAATACAGCAAAAGTGCTTCGCCCAAAATATTTAGCAGCAGATAAAGTCAACATGGCAAGGTCTAAACTTCCTGGCCTAGACGAATATCGTAAGTCGTGATTGATAGTGAACAAGTCACGTGAATTGCCACTAAAAACGCCAAATCAGCGATAGTCGATAAATATTAAGCATCGGGGGTTGAAACTCAATTTTTTATTAGTTTTTTTAATTGTTAACACTCCAAGAAAAGCAAGTCAGAGCATTGTTGTCGGGCGATACCGACTGCAGAATGCCATACCTAAGTATTTGCCACGCCTTCTATTGGTATATCTTTCAAATTTCAGCTCTCTAGTAAATTTATTTTGTAATATTTAATTTTATTTAATTTTTCATTTGTATACTCATTCACGAAAGTGAAATGAGTATATAGGTTTTGTGCAAAGTCCGTCTTGCCTTCCGTCCGTCTGTCCGCAAACCATTTCGACGCTACTATGTAATGTAAATTAAGTTTTATAAATGTCAAAAAAAAATCATATGTTCAAAAATATTAAAAAAAAAAAAAATAAATAAAAAAAGGGAATAATAATTAAAATCTATATACAAAATTATACAATAAAAAATAATAATCCATTTCAATTGATGAAATATCTGAGCTGCCTAATTCAATTAAGTGAACAATATTTAGAAGCTAAAACTAAATAATATTGCATAAAAAATACACATAAAATAATAGTTATATGTATATAGAAAAAATTGATTATCAATACTGCATAAACTATATAAAAACCATATACTTTATATAAACTACATATGAAATTTGGTGATTGCGATTAGCATAGCTTTGGTCCCACTGTGCCCGGCTCTTACCTTGATGCAAAAGTCTTTTGCATCGACTTAAATGTTCATTAAGCCAGGCGATGTATGCGAAAGCTGCTATCGCATAGCTGATGCTATGTGACTTGGCAGCTTTCTGAAGGGCTTGCTGCAATTTGTTGTTGTTGTTGCTAAGCGCCTGCAGTTTTTTTTTTCTTAAAGCGAATCGAGCAGGCGGCAAGAAGTTATTGGCAGTTTCAATGTGTCAGCAGCAGCAGGTGGCACGCCCACGTTCGTTGATGATGAAAGTGCGTCAAATGGTTTTTTGATTTGCTGTTTGCGTAACAAAAGCCAAGTTTTAGTGCTCTTACTCTCTCTCTCTCTCTCTCTCTCTCTCTCTCTCTCTCTCTCTCTCTCTCTTTCTCTGCCTTTTTCTCGTTCTCTGTGTCGCCTGCCTTTTGCCTAATTGTGTATGCGTGTGCAGTGCCTCAAGCCTTGCGTAAATTTAACAAGTTGCCACTTGAAGCAAACCCTGGCCAAGACAAAGCCAACAGCAACAACAACAAAAACTACGCCAAAACTGGCAAAAGGCAAGACTCACTCTCGCTCTCTCCTCTCTCTCTCCTCTCTCTCTCCTCTCTCTCTCCTCTCTCTCCCTCTCACTTACACTTGCCAGGATTAATTTGATTTAGATGTTGAACTGTGTTGCCTGTATTGTGGACTTCACACTTGTCATACACTTACCCAACTGCTTAGAGCCAAAGCGTTGCCAGTTGCCAGTTGCCATCGAGATTTACGACTCAGCCAGGTCTGTGGCAGCAGAAACCCATTTTTAACTAAGACACTTTTGTATATTATAAGGTAAAATATGTTCATATATTAACATGCTTTACTATTGCAGCTTAAAGTATTTATATATTTGTGAGCAGTTTGATTTGCTCAAGTTAGCAACTTGCCAGAGAAAGATTGGGGTTCTTAAAGCCATTTGAGTGGAAGTTAGGTTGTTCCACTTAGAGTTCTAGTTCTGGTCAGGCAGAAGCTAAGGCAATTATAAAATGAATAATTTAATTAGTGAATATGTGTAAAAAAAAAATATTTAAAAAAATAAAAAATTGTACATACGATTCATTGCTAAAATAATGATAAAGTGCTCAGTAAATCAAAATCGGAAAAAAGGCAAAATATTTCTTAAAAAAGCCAGAATTCCCGCTGCTCACTGTTTTTGAATTTTTGCCGCAATTGGATTTTCAAAAAAGCCAGATTTGACGGGAAAAAAACAGATTTGATAACACTCTCATATTTGATCATATATGCATATTCCCAATCTCTGATTTATATATATAGTCAGATTACTTTCACTATCTGACTAATCAATCCCACAAGCTTAAGTTAAATGAGTAAGCTTAAGTAAAATGAGTTGGTCTGGTGTTGTTCTAGATATATCTCTCATATCGTTTCGTATATGCATATGAATATTCTCAAAATCATATTTCAATATGTATTGCTATATTCATATCATATATATATGTATATATATATAGATAATCAGATTACATTCACTATATCCCTAATCAATCACAGAAAGGTAAGCATAGAAAGGAGTACAGCTGTTTAGCTTATGATATATGATCTATCTCTCATATCATATTATATATGCATATTCTCAAATTCATATTTCATTATATATTGCTATATTCACATCATATATATATATATAGATAGTCAGACTACATTCACTATCTGACTAATTAATCAGACAAACTAAGGCACAGAAAGGAGTACAGCTGTTAATAGATATATATCTCAATCATATCATATCATATATGCATATTCCCAAATTCATAAAACAACATGATTTGACTGTTAAAAATATCAGCCCATATTGAGTAATATAAGTAAAATATAATACTAAACTCAGACTAGCTCTAAAATGCCTTTGCAGCGCATTCGATAGTCGTTGCGGTGCCAAAAATTTGTCTTTCCTTTTGTCAGCTGGATTTTCTGTTAGCTGTTGCTGTTGCTGTTGCTGGCTCATTTTTCTTACTTTTTTTGGGAGGGGTGGGGGCTGTGTGGGGGGCGGCAAACAAAGTTGCCACGTTGCCGTTGACAGCTCAAAAAACACTTAAAACGCTGATTTACGTCACGTCTTAGACAGGCAGCGCCCAACCACCACTCCCCCCCCCCCCATTCGCCCTTCCCCCTCCCCACAAAAACAAGCAAACGCCACCCAGCCGGGCGATGCCCATTGCCAATGCCATCGCACCCCGTTGATCATTACGACGCACAAATTTGGCGCATTGGCAAATTGACTTTGCGGACTGCAGGCGGGCTGTGGGCGTGGCACGGCCTGAATGCCAGCATGACGGGGCAACAAAATTGTGAAGGTGCCAAATTGTGGGAGCTGAGTTTGACTGGCGCCCCACCCCCTGCCCCACCAATTAGCGACGCTGCTAAGAATCCTCAAGCCTTTTCGCATAGGCTTTGGCCATTTGCTTCACCTTATTTGCTCACATTTTTTTTCGCACTCTCTCCCTCTCTCTCTGTCTCACTTTCTATTTTTTCGCCTCTCTTTGCTTTTATTTCTTTTCCATTTTGCTTCTCACTTTGACAGCTGCAAATTAATTAGATTTCATTATTTTGTGCTGCTGATTGCGCCTAATTAACTGTACTTGAAATTTCAATCATCCATCAAGGCCGAACATGTGGGCGGATGGGGACGATTGGGGACTGGGGGATGGGCTGGGCTTGGCGTGCCGTGGCGTGTGCCGTCTGCTGACCCTTCTTTCGCATTCAATTAGACAATGTGCTGCAATTATGTTAGCAGCCGGCATCAATCAATTAAATTCTTATCAATACATTGTGCGGCCGGCGTATCCTTTATCAATTGACCGGAAAGGTCAAGCGAGGCGTGAGGTCGCTGTCAGGCCGAGTCAGGTCAGCTCAGGTCAGCAACAGCTGTGACCTCGGCTAATTTTGTCAAACATTTCATTAAAAGTGCGAAATTTATTTGATTTGATTTGAGTCGATTAGTGCTTGTCAGCCCGACTAGGTGGCAACGCTGAGGTGCCAGACAAATTGGCATGGGAAAATCGTCTCGGAATGATTACGTTTTTAATTGAATATAGAATATTGAATATATTGCCAGAAATTGACTTCTTAATTACAATATTGTTTCATAAGCAATGCTTAAGTGGCCTGACCAAACAAGCGTGCTAGAATTTTCGATAACTATAAACAAGCAGCTGTTTGAACTATCGATAACTCTTAAGAATGTCAGAAAAATCTAAATTCTATAAAATTAATATGAATTTATATTTAAAATTTAGAGACTCTAGCTTTAAAGATGTAGGAGATATACTTTTTTAAAGATTTTTAATCGATAACAAAAAAATGGAAGTAGATATCGAATTTTTGAAACAATCTCGACATGCGCGTGTAATATGCGGAATTACGAAAAAAAATTCAAATCTCTAGCTCTTATGTCTTCTGAGCTCGACGCGTTCATACATATGGACAGACGGACGGACGGACAGACGGACAGACGGACGGACAGGGCGAAATCGACTCAGCTCGTCGTCCTGATCAAGTGTATATATACTTTATCGGGTCTGTCACGCCTCCTTCTGCCTGTTACATACATTTTAACAAAACCATTATACCTTGATTTCCCATTTCCAATGGGTTCAGGGTATAAAACCGTATTCCAATTCCAGTTCAAGCCATGAACATTTGGCGACTTAATCACCTCACGCTCATCATGATTGGCCGGCAGTTGCGTAGGATTTGACACCAGCCGATTATACATACATATGCTCTAGGCCTAATTCAAGTATTCAGCTGAAGCTAATATGTCTTAGATTTCAGCACAGTTGACGTTTATTATTTAAGACGATATCTGAATTACCGCAAGTAGTCATCTAAAGGCTTTGCTGAGGCATTGTCTGCAAAGCTGTGACTAACATTTAAGCACCTATACAGTGCATCAGTAAAGTCTTTGTACAGCATAAATCTCCGAAAATCAAAAAAAAAAAATGTTAACTCTGTTTTATTAGCTAATTGAATAGCTTTCTGTCTGCCAGATTTTAGCCTATTTTCGACACTTTCTCTTGTATTTAAGCCACCCAAGCACAGATTGAACTGTAGAACTCTGGCGGTGACAAATTATGTCTGCAATTTTCGTATTGGATTTTGCTGCATTCCTCGATAGTTAGATAGTTCCTAGCATTTTCAACAAATTTATGTCCACTTGGCAATTCAATTTGTGCAAAATTCATTCGAACCTATTGCGAAATTATACCAGAGCCTGCCACTGCATAGATTCGACAATAGGCGTTCCCCTCTTTGTCTGCTGCTAAAGTGTTAGGAAAGAAACGTAAAGCTGTGCAAAGACTTTTTTGCAGGCAAAAATGTGATTTTCATGATTTGTTCTTAAACTGATCATTGTGATTTTAAAAAAATTAAAACTGTTTCATTACTTTTTTTTTCATATTTTTATCACTCTTTTTATTATGCACACTTTAAGTTTTAAATTAATTATTACAGTTTTTTAATTTATTTTTTATATTTTTGTATAATTTTTAGATTTTAAAAAAATTTAATTTTATATATTTGCATTTTTATTATATTATAATTATATTTAGTTACACATTATAAACTTATTATTTTATTTCATTTAATTTTTTTATTATTTTTATTAAATATTTTTTATTATTTTCATTTAATTTTGAATATATTTATTTAGACTTTTAGAGCTTTTTGTTATATGTATTTTAATTTAAATATTTTATCTTAGTTTCTTTTATTTTTGTATTAAATATTTTCTCCGATACTTATACATGACTTGTATATATTTATATTTTATTTTAAATGTAAAGTTTTTTCTTTTTTATTGTGTTTATATTTGTTTATTGTTTTTTTTTTTTCTTAATTAAAAAAATTTTTGAAATCAATTTTTTTGTTTATTTTTTGTTTATTACATATACAAATTTTATTCATTCCCAATGAGAAAAGTTGCTGATGTGCCTGCGTACATTATTGGCATACTATATATAAAATATCGCTGATGTTGTTTATTGTTATTAAAATTTATTTATTATCTCAAAAAAATTTTACCTTATTGCAATTTCTATGCACGCTGCTCTAATTTGCTCACTAACCATTAGACAATATTCATGTTGATTTATCACATTTTGCTTGAAGATTTCAGTTATCTAGATAAACTTATACCTGGTATACACTATATAAAAGTTCAACCTATACTTCTGGTATATATATTAAGCTACTGTTTCAGATTAGAGACATAACTCCAATTCATCAAAATTCATTTGTCATTTTTTTGCCTTTATTAGTTATTAAAGTTAATATTTGCATACAGGGTATATGCTAGTCGAGTACAGCTGAACAGCTAATTAAATTTAGCCATAAATTTAGCTTGACCACAATCCATTAAAGTCACATACCAAAAAAAAATGCATTTAAACTATTTTCATATATCAAATCAGTTAGATGCGACCATTAAGGCCAAAATATGAGTGAACGAGCCTTGGAGGCTGCACACACATACATAGACACATACATACGTATGAGCATATTTATATATATTTGCTTTATATGAGCGAACGTATTTTGATTTTAGTAATTAACTTTAAAAGTCATTTATCAATCAATCAGCAAGAATGTGTCAAACTAAAATCGAAACCAAAAAAAAAAAAAAAAAAAAGAAACGAAACTAACAAACCAAATGGCAAAAATTCAATGGACGCCAAGGGGAGATGAAAAGAGCACACAAAAAACAACAACAACGTGACCGTATGGCACAACAATCTAACAATCCAGCACTCTACTTCGCTCCACTCGAATCGATTCAAGTCGAGCTGTGTCGAGTCGAGTTGAATTGAGACGACAAGTGTGCTAAAAAGCATTCAGGAGAAGGTCGCACTCGCTGCGGAGGCCGCAAAGCTGAAAATTGGCTTCCAATTGGCCTGCGAAGCGGACAAGCGACGACTAAGTAAATCAAACGTCAACTGACCAAAAAAAACAAACAAACAAACAAACAACGACGTATTAGCCTTCTGTAACACTTGGCCTAATCTAGAAATAGAAATTGAGTAATTAGAATTCGATATAGCTTGATGTATAGAGTATGCATGTATATAGACTGTCTATATAAGTGTAAGTGACTATCTGTAGTAGGAGTGAAAGGCTTAAGTTGGATATGAAAAGAAAGAGAAGAGAAAGAGAGAGACAGAGACAGAGAAGTGTGCTAAGAGGAAGACTGAGAGCAAGTGAAGGTCTTGTTATATATAGAATCAATCAAGATTTCCGATTGGTATAAAAAGCATTGACATATCTAATCTGAATCTGTAATCAGAACATGTAATGCATATATCTATTTCTTGAGCTAGACTTGCCAAAAGAGAGGTATAAGCTAGAGGGAACGAGCTTAAGAGTAGCTCTAGGGCAGCTATTAAGTAAAATCAATAAACGATATTTCTTCGAAGAAGCACATTAAGACTTTTGGTTATCGAACATAAACAAGTAAATGTGTTTTAGGAGGGAATGTTCGACTAGGAAATACTCTGAAGATGGCGCAAAGCTGATATTCAATTGATAATAAGGAAAATGGATGATGCATCGAAGAAAAATGATAAGCTCGAAGTGAGTGTGGCTATACATATTTTATACCCTTAAGCCTTGAAGTATTTAACTTATGCGGCTTGCGACATTACTGCGTTCATACGGAAGGACGGATAGACGAATGGATAGACGGACGAGCGGATAGACGAAGAGATAAACGGATATACGGACAGACAAAAATATAGACGGACGGAAAAATAGACGGACGGGCGAACAGACAGACGGAGAGGCAGGCGAATAAACGGACGGACAGACAGACGGAGAGAAACACAGATAGACGGACGTATGGTTAAACGGACAGGCAGACTGATGAACAGACGGACAGATAGACGAGCTGACAGGCAGTCCTGAATGCCCATTTATCAAAGTATCCAGGCTATACAACTGAGCCTAAAAGCTCAACTCTGTGTTATAGATAGATATGATTGATATAGTTCTATATGATACGATCAAGCCAAATCAACAGATTCATTAGCTCAAACTTTCTAGACGCATATATATATATATATATATATATGAATGTGAGATATATGTTATATACACATCATAAATATCACATACCTTTCTTAACTTTTTTCCCTCAACTCTGAATGAGCACTTGAGATACCTGAACAAAACGGGCCAAAAAAGTGCTATGCCTGCTCTACCCTTTTCAAGTAGCCGTTGAACATGAAAATCAAACACGTCACGGCAATTAAAAGCGACGCTGGCCATGCTCAAATCCACACTTAAATTCGATACAGAGTAAACAGAGAAACCGAAAAACCGAAGAGGAAGAAAACAAAACTAAATAAATAACCGAATAACGAAAGCGCTTAAATGTTTTGCCTTGCCAATTGAGCATTCCAAGTAAATTTTTTTTTTTGTTTTTTTTTTTTTTTTTTTTTTTTGGCCTGGTCTGATAAATGACAAAGGCGCCCATTTATTAACCTTAACTACAATTATGGCTGCTGACCACAGGCAGGCCGACTGGCAGGACTTGGCTTTGGTAACGGTTACAGCTTCGACTCCGACTCCAACTTCAATTCTGATTCCGGCTACGGCTCTGGCTACGACTACGGCTACGACTACTACGACAACGACTGAGGCACTCTGCATGCCAAATGCGAGCATTAACTGCCATTAGTTGTGGCCTATGTGTGTGTGTGTGTGTTTGTGTGTGTGTGTGTGTGTGTGTGGATGTGTGTGTGTGTGGCAGCTGATGATGCGGCATGCGGCATGCGGCTCAAACTTTTCCACTTTGCAACTATTTCAAAAGTAAAACGAAACTTGGCCAGCCTCCTGCAACTACACCTTCCCCTCCTCCTCCTCCTCCTCCTCCTGCTGCTGCTGCTGCTGCTACTGAGCACTGTCAACGCTTTTTTGGTGCCAGCAACTGACGTCGATTTCCAATGCGATTCATGTCTACTGACCCGCTGCTTCCCTGCCCACCACCAGCACCACCACCAGCAGCACCACCTCCTACTCGACTGCCTGCTGCATGATTTATGATTTTGCCAAAAGTATTTCTGTGGCCAGCAGCAGCAGCAGCAGCAAAAGTCTCAAGCCTCGAGCCTCGGCCCGTCCGACATACAAAGTTGTCTGCTCAAATCATTTTAATTGAAAAAAATTACACATGAACGGAGCCAAAAACTGAAAACGAGAATAAAAACTCTAGCAAATGGCAGCAAATCAGCAAAAGTCCAAAACCGAAACTTGAATGCGCTCACAGAGAAGTGGAAAATCATATTATAGAAGGAAAACAGAATGCTCTAAGAAATAGTACGCTATAGAAAAAGAGTATCTAAAATTACCTTCAACTAAAGTAGCGAATTAGTTAACTAAGGAGCTTTATATCAGTTATCCAAAAAGAAGAGAGGAAAAGGGTAGAAAATAAAAGCAAAGAGAAAAAAAAAGTAAAGTGAACAGAAGAAAATAGAAGAGAAGAGAAAAAAGGAACGGAACATAAGAAAAGAGAAGAAAGTAAAACTAAAAACAGAAGAAGAGATGATAAAAGAAGAAAAAGAAGACAATAAAAAATAAATTAAGGAGAAGTGTAAACAGAAGCAAAGAGAAGAGAAAAAGAGATAAGGAAAAAGGAGAAGAGACAAGAAAACAGAAGAGAAAAAAAGAAAAGAGAAGAAACAAGAAAGAAAACTGTAGTAAAGAGAAGTAGATAAGAGAAGACATCCTATGTCTTCTCATAGAAGAGGAGAATAAAGAATGAAAAATAAGAAAAGGGACGAACGGAGAAGGGAAAAGGGACGAAAAAGCAAAGAGGTGAAAAAACAGAGAGAAGAGAAAATATAAGAGGAATAAAATTAGGTAAAGAAAAAATACGGAAAAAATAATTTTAAAAAGAAGAAGAATAGAATGAAGAGAAAAACACAAAATAACAGAAAAGAAAGGAGAAGACCTGAAAAAAATAAGAATCGAGAAGGAAAGCGAAGAAACGAATAGAAAAGATAAGGAAAAATAAGAATAGATCCAATGATCTACCGCAAAATTGAATGTCCAACGGTACTCATAGATGGCGCCATCTATGATGTTCTATAGTTCTATTTGTAATTCGTAAGTTCCATTCGAAGTACAGCTCAAAATGCATATAACTTTCATATCGAAAGGGCAAAGAATTATATATATCCAATGTGTTCACGTGTAGATTTCTTTATGAGTGCTGGTCTCTGGTCTCTCTCTCTCTCTCTCTATCTCTCTTTCTCCGTTTCTCTCTCTGACTGTGTGCTATAGTGCTGTCAAGCTTATATGCCCTTCAGCTGGACGGGGCTCAGAGTATGGGCTTGGCCATGGCCATTAAGCTCGTGTGTGTGTGTGTGCGTGTGTGTGTGTGTGTGTGTTGGCTGTGCCTAGGCCTGGCACGTTCGCTAGCTACCGGAAATGTCCATTCACTTGCATATTAACAAAGTTCCGCACAGGCAGCGGACTGGACTGCTTGCATATACTTGGCAGTACTTAATAAACTCCCGGGACACAACGAGTGAAAATGACGAGCAGACGGACTGACTAAAAGCCATGTGTGTGTGTGTGTGTGTGTGTGTGTGTGTGTAGCTGGGGAATGACCCAACTAAGTTGCTCGTACATCACAAATGGAGACGAAGAGTGACGGGACGGGCAATGCAAGTCACAGTGGCCTTTAGAGTGGCCTTTCCATAGCATACAACTGTGCGACCGCCTGTGGCGCTGCCCCTACCACGCCTCCGTCTCCGTCTCCGTCTCCGACTCCGGCCCTGACTGTGGCTGTGGCTCGACTTAACTGAAACAGGAAAGTATTTCGAAGGCACCGGAAACCGGAAGCAAGCAATAATTCAAATGAATTTCAAATCAAATCATTACAAAACATTTACAAAGTATGCGCAGCAAGCTGCACAAAACCGCACGAATCCCCAAGCAACAGCCGGAGACGTCGACATCGACGTAGACGTAGACGTAGACGTAGACGTAGCTGTAGCCGGAGCCGGAGCTGAAGTCGGGCGCCCGCAGCTTTCACTTGCATGCCAAGGCAAAGGCAAAGGCAATAGCCTTGAGACAGGACCTTGGGACCACAATCGACCACCACCCAGCGCCACCTACCGGAGCCACTACTAGGCAACTGCAGCAGGTGGCCAAGTGATTAATTTCTATTATTATGACACTGATTAGGGCCACTTACAAACTCATTACAGTCATGAACACACACAGTGTGAGAGGAAGGAGAGTGGACGGAGAGTGGAAGGCGAGTGGAAGGCGAGTGTGGGACGGCTCCTCGCACATTTATCAAGCCATTGGCCACCACATGGAGCGGCCGTTTGTCTTGCACTTGACCAGGTCCAAAACCAAAGCAACTAAATCAACAGGCAACTGCAGCGTCCAGAGGCCGGCGCCTTATGCCACGTGCCACGCGCCACACCAGTTGTCAAGGCCATTCAAGTGGCTGGCTTGCAAATGCAACTGCAAATATCGAGCACGCCATTGGGAGATATCTAAGATATTATGTTAAGTGTGTGATTTAAAGACTCGAAGAGCTTTCGATTGTGGAAATGTGAGAAAGTATTACTAAAGATGGAAGAGGTTGGTTTATAAGTATATATGTATATTTACATATGTATAGAAAGAGAAAGAGACAGAGAAAGAGAGAGAGAGAGAGAAACAGAGAGACAGAGAGAGAGAGAGAGAGAGAGAGACAGATAGAGAGAGAGAGAGAGAGAGAGAGACAGGGAGAGAGAGAGAGAGAAAGTAGTTTTTATTGAGTTCTAGTTGCCTGACTCCAGCATGAACTGAATCTTCAAACAATCTAGTTCGTATTTGCATAATTCTACAATAAATCCTTTCATATCATCAGATTTAAAAAAAAGTCAAATCAAAATTTTCACAATGTAAACAATTTTTTATGCTAAAAAAATAAAAATAAAAAAAAAAATCTTATAAATATAAATCAAAACATCACAAGATGACTAAAAGCAAATACTCGCCCTTTAATTCCATTTAACAGTAAATTTGCAATTACTTTTTGTGAAAAAATTAAAATAAAAAAAAATTACAGTGTTAATATTTAAGTGTCTAAAATGCTCAGTGAACAAAATCTTTATGTTCATCACAGTGATCTACATAGTAAATTTGAGCTCTAGTAATAGCTAGACTAAATAAAATTCAAGTTAAATAAAATGAAATTATCGATTAGAATCGATAGGGATGCGTTATTGTAAAACAAATGATAAGTTCGTACTGCATATGATATACACAAAATCTCTCAAATCTCCAGCTTAGGTTGTTTCCAAGATCAATTCACAAGAGCGAGGGGCAGACAGACAGAAACTCAGACGGAAGGACAGAGGAACATGACTGAAGTAACTCAGCTAATTGTCCAGATCAAGAATTATATACCTTAGACACCAGTCAGTATCGTAGCTTTCTGCGTCGTGTGCAATGCCAACTGTTCGACTTTTATAACTGATGATATTGGTGGACGTACAGACAGTCACACAGACAAGATTGACTCCACAAGCTATTCATATTCTTTGCTTTCGGCCATGCCTCCTTCTGCCTGTTACGTACATTTTCACAAAATCAATATACCCTAATTGACCTAGATCGATCCAGAGATTTTTAAGCCTCTCCAATTTTTCAATAAAAATAAAATTTTTCATTGTTGGTTTCATTAGTAAATTTCACTGAATAAATAAATATTTTAATTTCGTACATTAGCTTCAAAAAAAAAAAAAACAAAAGAGAAAAGGTTTTTTTAAAAATAATCGTTTTGCTTAGTGTAAATGGCGGTGTCTTCGCTGAGCTGAGTGTTGCTGTTGCTGTTGCTGTTCAGCCGCGATTCGGACGCACGACGAGCACTTGGGGTCGCTTTTTGCCATTTTTGCCCTTGTTGCCCCTGCGACGGCGTCTGCCGTTGCCCTTCTTGTTGACGCGACGGCGACGCTGCTGGACACGACGGCGATTGCCACCTCCACGGGTGCGCTGCGCCAGGGCCTGGCCAATCACCTGGGGCAGCAAACTGTTGACGGGCGACGAGCCCAAGATCGCCTGATTGAGGGCCTGATTGCCGGTGCCGGCGGTAGTGATGGGTGAAGCATTGCCATTGCCATTGCCTAGGCTCACGTAGATAGCGCCATTTCCAGCGCCGTTGTTGGTAGCTGAACCGGTGCCGAGGCCGGTGCCAAGACCCGTACCGAAGCCCGTACCCAGACCAGTACCCAGGCCCGTACCCAGACCCGTACCCAGACCCGTACCCAGGCCCGTACCCAGGCCCGTACCCAGGCCGGTGCCGGTGCCGGTGCCGGTGCCCGTACCCGTATTGATGGGACGCAGCTGTTCGAGCATGTCCTGCTTGTTGGTGATGTACTCGTTGAGTGCGGCATTCAATCCATTGTTGCCGCCAACGCCATTCGCATTGCCAGTCAGGCCCGAGGCCAGAAAGCGCAGCTGTCCATTCTGATTGCCATCCTTGACATAGAGTCCGGCCAGCCGTGACTGATCCGCATCCGCCGCAATTCCTGCACCGGTCGACAGCACCGCCTGCCCGACCACAGCCGCCAGCAGTGCCCAAATGTGAACGCCTCGTGTCATGATGCCGTTAACGTTAACGCTGACTGTTGGCCAGGCCCAGCAGCCCGTTGGCTTTTATAGCGATCGAGCGAGCCGCTCTTGCGCATGATATGCAAAATGCCATATCGATTGGGTCCATTCAAAAATGTACGCTTTCTTCGCATCGATTCTATGCTGGGCACAATTGCGAATGTGCTGGAGATTTTCGCTGCCCATTAGAAAGCCATAAGCCATAAGCCGAAAGCCGAAAGCCGAAAGCCGAAGCCCTGCAGGCAAAATTTCAGCGCTGGGCCGTTGATTTCTAAGCGTGTCAAGTGCTCATTGTTTGTCCAGCACAGAGCTAGCTCGGCTCAAGTGCCATTCACAAAATGAAAATGAAAATTCAATAAGAGTCTAACGGCCTCCAGGGCGCCGCCACCGAATGAGGTAACAAACGCGCTCTAAGACTTCTATGCAAGGCATCGAAACTCTCGTCAATTATGGCCAATGAATTGACTGTGTGTGTAGAAGGAACTAATGCAATGCCGACTAATGAATGTGTAGAAGAACTGAATGCCAAGAGATGAATGTGTGGGGCAACTGAATGCCATTGATAGATCTATCTGTGGAGAAGACCCCAGCTTAATGTCTATAGAGCAACAGATGCTGTAAGAGACACAGTTTTGTGTTACAATTTTCAATAGCCCCAATGGCTGTTGGTAAAGGTGAATACAAAAATGTATATATCCAGTTTTAGGCGAAAAACTCTCATAGAGCTTAAAATAGAACCGTTTTACATATTTATATTTGGTAACATGTCAAGAGGTATTTTGCCATGGCTCTTGTAGACTCTTGTAGGATATATTTTCTTTATTGAATATCTGTAGACCAGTAATGCACATTATTAGCTTTTTTCGGAGTTTTTTCTTTACCAGAATTCGTAATTTTTAAGAATATAAAACATAGTTTTCCTATGTCTGTCAACTTTTATACGGATTTTTGGGCCAGATAGTGGAAAATCAAAGTCGGCTACAAATATAATACATATACCAAAATAATACCATATATATTCTTAAAATAATTTTTTTCTCAAAGAACATAAAGCTTGTGGTATACAAAGAAATCCAGTGAGATATTCATAATTGCGCTATCTTGATGATACGTTCTTAGCAACCGTTTTTAGTAAGCTTTTTCCAAAATATTTTAAAAAATATTTACTTAAAAAATACAGAATGCAGTTGTACTTTATTTAAAAAAGAATAAAACTGAGGTTTATCAAAAAAAAAAAAAGTCTAGGACTCTAGACTTATTAATGTAGAAAGTATTCAACATTAATGGAGAGCATGAACGAAGAACCATATTGTATAATATAATATATATAGTAGTGTAGTGTAGAACCCCTCGCTAGGCCGAGCTTACCAAAGATTATGCATACCAAACATTGAACTTCCCTAGTTTCACTGGTAGTTTCACATACACCCACAAACAACCCCTTAACACCCCCTTTACACCCCCTTTACATACCCTTTACAACCCCTCTACACCCCCTTTACACCCCCTCTACATCCCTATTCCCGTATATTACCCAAACCGCATATACTCCTTTCGAATTCCTAAGCGAGCATTGAAAGTGGTTCAAATGTCAGGTAATGTTCGCCGCTCAAAATGACTTTTTGAAACGGTCTCCTGCACGCGTATAAGGTGCAGTTGTGGCCCCAGGAAGTTTTTGGTTTAATATTCGCCAAGCAGCGTAACGCGCATCTAATTGAATTGGCAGCAATTTTCGACAGCCTGTGGCCCACTGTGCGCAGGCTGGGCGGCATGGCCCAAGTTTTTGGCGAAAACGACATTTGGCTGACGGCCTGGCGGGGCTGTTGAAATAAATTTCACTTGGGCCAACGCAATGCACGCACACACACACCCACACACCCACACACCCACACACACACACCCACACACCCTCACACACACTCGCTATACACATGCGGTGCGTCGTTTACTTGGCAATGCAATTACGGCCGCTAACCGCGCGTGAAAATAGCAGCACAGCAGTTACAACAACAACAACAAGCAACAGCAACAGCAGCAACAACAACAATTGTTGGTGAGCGGCTTAAAGCGAAGCAATGACAATTAACGAGGCAAGCGAAGACGTTGCACGTCGCAGAGGCATATCAATGACAGCAGCAGCAGCGTTAAGGAAACGCGGAAGGACGTCCAGCTGGCAGGAAAGCAGCAGCAACAGCAACAACGGCAATAGCTGCCGCTGATAGCAATGGCAACAGCAACAGCAGTAACAGCAGTGGTAAAAGTAACAGCAACAACAGCAATAGCTGCCGCTGATGGCAATGGCGACAGCAACAGCAACAAGAGCAACAGCAGCAACAACAGCAGCAACAACAACAGCAACAACAGCAGCAACAACAGCAGCAACAACAGCAGCAACAACAACAGCAGCAATAGCTACAGCTGATAGCAATGGCAACAGCAGCAACAACAGCAACAATGCCAGCAACAGCAGCAATAGCTGCTGCAACCAATGGCAGAAGAAACTGCAGCAACAACATTAGCAGCAATATCCACAACAGCAGCAGCAACAGCCACAACAGCAGCTGCAACAACAACAGCAATTGCTGCCAGCAATCGCTGAAGCAACTGCAGCAACAGCAACAGCAACGGCAACGGCAGCAACATCAGCAACAGCTGCAAAGCAAAAACAGCCTTACGCATATTCGCAGTCCCCATTTGTGTGTGTGTGTGAGTGAGGGGGGACAGCAACTATCCTTCCCCCCCCCCCCCCCCTCCCTTCCTCCTCCTTCGCTCCTCTACGGTAAGCACTTTTCACGAAATGCAATGCAAAACGTTAAGCGAAAACCGCACGCACTTCATTTCCACGTGCAATGGCACTGGCAATGTGTCGAGCAATCGTAGAATGGCAGTCAAAGTTTTTGCCACAACTACCTCAGCAGCTAACATGCAGTGCAGTGCCAACTAGAGACCCCCCTCCCGTGACCCCCATGACCCATCCAGTGGCCCACGACCCTTACTCTGGCCAACTCCTGTAGCGACGACAAAACAAAAAGCAGTTTGCCCAAAATGGGGAAAATTGCAAGGAATTTTAAGTGAAATTCCATGACATTTTAATGGGGTTACGATTGGGCACACACACACACACACACGCACACACACGCACATACACAGACACAGACACACTCTCAACTGCAGACGCCAAATGTTTGCGCCACATGACAGCGCCTGATCCTCTTCAGCTGGCCTAGGTAGCAGCCAGAACTGCAATTTCTAGCGCCCATAAAAAGTGGTATTAATGAAAAGTCCAATTGAAATCAAATCAATCGAAACAGCTGCGAGCATTGTCCTCTAATGGTAAAGGAGTTGTTGGATATGGAACTCGGAAAAGTTTGAAAATATGAAATATTTTATTGGTATTAAAGGGTTGGCCTCTAGAACTAATTATATTTGATATTCCCCACAGCCATGAAAGACCTTAAGGCGATATATTAAGCAAAATTAAGATATCGCCTCTACACTTCGGATAAGGAGATCAGAAAAGTGTTATAATATGAGACGGTTATTATTGAATCTATAGTGAGCAGTGTCTAGGAAAGAACTTTACATCCAAAATAAATCAATCAACATGGACAAGGCAAATGTTTTTAGTTGCGAGTCTTATTCTTCAATGCCAAAGTAGCTGTTGTATCAAGCTAAGAAAACAGCTGAAAATCGGAAATATACAATTGATTTTGAAAAGATTTGCAATGTCCAGGAAAAACTTTAGTAAGCTAGATCTTTAAGATATTGACATATAGAACTAACCATATTTTTGGAAGACCTTAGATCATGTCCCTTTGTTAAAGTTGTTGTCCAACAATAAAGAAGCTCGGATAACTATAAATAAGATATATTGAGTTCATATTGAAATTTTGTTCGATGTCCTTCAGAAAAGACCTTCATAAAGACCTTTGATATACTCAATTGACTTAACTGACAATTAACTTGTTTACTCCATATTCAGTAAAGACCCTAGGTCACATCTTATTGCCTTTACACTTGGGGTTCAGCCCCGCAAAAGTTATTGTCCAACAATGAACGAGCTCGGAAAAGTATTGAAAAAGGAAATATTGAATTCGATGTGATTCAGAAAAAAATCTTTATAAAGACCTTTGATATATTCAATTGTCTTAAGCATAACTTGTTTATTCCATGCTCAGTAAAGATTCCAGACCACGTCCCATTGCCTTTACACTTGGGCTTCAGCCCTGCAGAAGTTATTTAATTGATTTCAAAGGGTTGTTCAATGTCCAAGGCCTCCCTTAATGAAGTAAACCCATTGTCCCATTGTCCCATATAACAAAAATCAAGCATATATTTATTTAAAGCTGTGGCAAATGCCATAAAGTCTCAGCCCGAAAGTTTGGTCACACTTGAAACACGCAGTGTCAACACAGGCAACGGAAGTGTTTTCAGTTTTGGGGAATGCTGGGAACTAAAAATAGTCACGGAAATGTAACGAATCTATGCTTAGAGATCAATAATCGCTCCCAGCAGTCCAGCAGTGCCGACACGCCCCACCTTCAGGTGAGCCCCTCAGCACTGAGCCAAAGCCATCAAAAAGGTGGCATTATGTTTAGGGGTTGGGCCGTTGGCCCAATCTCCGAAATGACAAACAGACGCAGCAAATAAATAATACGAATGAGGTCGTCAGCTGGGGGACTGACTGGGCGAGTGGTGGGGCTGGCTGCTGGGGAGGATCTTAGCTTACCACTTAAGTCGCCAGCCCAGCGGGGCGGGACAAATTAACACGCACAGCCACGGGGTGGAACAGGAAGCAGGCCGGCGCTCTGCTCCCCAAGAAAGACATCTCATTTCAGATCGCAGCTATTTTCGGATCAGACGCAGACACATTTCTGCTTTCTTTTTGCTGTCGAGCAAAGGGGGGGGGCGCGACCCCCGCCAGCAGCGAGGAGTGTGGAGCGAGGAGCGAGGAGTGAGGAGCGTGGAGCGATCAGTGAGCAGCTTGCCATGTCGCACCTTTATTAATTGCAGTCGACGATGAGCCAGACGCGCCCAGACGAGCGTTTGACATGCTTAATGCGAAAAGAGACGAAGTAGTTGTTGTAAGTAGAGCGAGTATCTGGTGGGGCTGGCGGGACTGGCGGGTCGTGGCATTTTTGGGGGGGCAGAGCGAGCGATCTATTTTTGGAGCTAGCTGAACGGCGCGTCGTTGACATAGGCTGGAAATTTGGTTTGTCAACGGCATCTATTTCGGGCGCCCTAGCAACAGATCCGAATGCCAGCAGATATCAAGCGGCGGCAGACAGCTGATGCCACACAGGCCACAAGTCCACAAGTCCAAAGTCCCCCAGGCAAAGACTGAACGCGAATGCGAATGCAAATCCCCCTATATACATATATCCATATATATATATATATATACTTTTGTCTCCATAGTACATACATGGCATGTCCATGTCTGCGCCTTTGTCTGGGATATTTTACCCGGCTGTCGGGTCAAAATGAAACATTCCACTGCCACGGCGCGTCGTGGCTGCATTAGCAACATCTTGACAGCAACAGCGCTGCTAAAGCTGCAGATATTTGCTATATTCGCTACTCTGAACAACTGCCAGTAAACGGATGTGGGGCAACTATGCCAATACTTGCATGCACAAGACACATGCCATACTACGAAATATAAATATATCAATAGCAGTAACGGAACTTGGGACGGGCGTATCCGCCCTTCAAAGTTGCCTTCACATTTAAAAAAAAAAAAAAAAACAAAGTTTGTTGAAAACAAATTATTACACACTTCAAAGATCTTTAAATACTTGTGGATCGTAAATTAAAATTTTAAATAAATAAGAATTTAAAAATCTGTAAAAAAATAAAAACAAATAAAGCTTTCAAAAATTAAAATTATAATAATAAATAAATAAACTAAAACTAGAATAAATAAAAAATTAATTATACAATTAATTAGTAAATTATAGATTAATACAATTTATCAATTAAATATTAACAAAATTTTTAAATAGTAAACAAAATAATACAATTTTGTAAATAAAAAATAAAAAATAGAGACTTGATTTTGTTGTAAATTTCATTTCCGAAAAAAAATTTCTTTCAACATGCTGAGTTTTGAAAATTTATTTTGGCTCGATTGAGGCTATGGAAATAAATATTAAATAAATATACTGTTTCGATTCCTATTTCTATTTCTTCTCTATCCATAGCCGTCGAACTGATCGAGATCTAGAGAACTGTCTAATTTCAATTATAAATGCAGATCGATGTTATAGATTGTATTCGTCATACATATGCTATCTATATTATGTACTATCCATACTATATACTATATAAACTATACTATACTATCCATGCTATATACAGGGTTGTCCATATTCGACGAACCCATATTAAAGATGTGACCCATGTTTTTTATTTATTTTATTTTTTAAATCAAAGAAAAAATTTGTTTAATGTTGACGATAATAATCATTTTATTTGGTTCAAGTAGATTTGAATGTGATATCTCAATATAGAAAATAAAATAAAAAAATGTGTTTTTTTTTTTTATAAAAAAAAAATGATATGGGCAACCTCAGATGGGTCCGTCGAATATGGAAAACCTTGTTCTATCTATCCCAATTGTACCCATAAATCTCTTTCTCACCCGTTGATTTGAGAATCTACAGAAACACCAAATTCGCTAAAAACTTTTTCGAAAATATTGAAAAAAAATTCAAAGTAATTTTGTTATCTACGATCAATGTATGTACTTCAGATAAAAAAAAAGGCATTTTTGAGTAATGCTATCTGCATGTTTCGAGCAATTTAGTTATACTCCAAGATTATCAACTATTTTCATTTCAATTGACACCTGATTATGCAGCCAAGAGCCAAGAGCTGAATGCGTATGATGCATGGCGATGTCATCAAGTTGAAGTTGTGGCAACTGTCTGTTGCAGCTGCCACTTGTGGCAATTGGGCAATTGGAATGACTTATGATTTATTTTGTTGGACTCGCCCACCGCTGCAGCCAGAACTTAGCGCTCGCTGCTGGGCGAGACCCAAACATCCAAAACATGAAAATCAAATTTCCATCCAGCCGCATTCCAAAAAAGACAAAGTAAAAACTCTTCAACTTGAAGCACAACACTTTTTGGCAATTAGTGCGCAGCATTCTTGCATTCAGCGTCCTGCGTCCACTGAACAGAGACCAGAGAACAGAGACCAGAGACCAGAGACCAGAGACCAGAGACCAACGTCTCGTGTTCTGTAACGTTTTGCCGCTGATGGATGCGGATGCACTTGAGGGCGTGGACAAACTCGGGGCCGAGGGTCGAGGGTCCACTTAAGCGCATTTTAATTTAATGGGCGCCAAAAAATGAAGGCCACTCGCATGTGGTCATCAAATGCGAGTTTTATGTAAATGTCCTGCACTCAAGTGCCGGCCCATGCACTTATCCTTTAAGATACTCGTCAAGTGCCTCTGCGCTTTGGCTCAGCACAAAAACCAAATGATTGAAGGACGCTCTCGCACTTGACTTTTCTTTATTCGTTGCTGTTACTTTTTTTTGGTTTTTTGTGTTTATTCCATGGTTTCGTTCTTACTTAACTTCATTCTCGTTTTTTTTGTTAACGTCTCGTATTACAGAGGCGGCCAGGAAACGCACAAAAGGATAATGACAGGCGCAGGCTGTCGTTCGTTACTTACATGTCAAGCAGGGACAGCGAGCGGGCAAGAGATCTACCTAAGATTTGTTTTGTTTCATAGCGAAAATCGGGGCATCGATTTCATCTTTGAATACCCTACAGTAATAGGGAATGCATAAATGAGGTATGTGTGCATTATCAGTAAGTCAGTAAGAGCTAAGTCAATTTATGCTTATCTTATTTGTAAGCAGATCATAGGCATCATAAAGATAATAGAGATCATAGATATCATAGATATCATAAAGATAATAGAGATCATAGAGATGATAGAGATCATACATATCATAGATATCATAGATATCATAAAGATATCATAAAGATAATAGAGATCATAGAGATCATAAAGATAATAGAGATCATAGAGATCATAGAGATCATAGAGTTAAAAAAAAACTTATCTTATATTATGCTTCCAATAAACTTCTATAGGAATATGAAAACTAGAAAGACAACATTCCAGTCGAAATGTATTTCTCATAGTGATCATTTATATTTATAAATATTATCGATCAAATAATCTATAAATATATCGCTAGCTTATCGATGAATATTTAAATACAGCCCAATGTCATAAATTTACAGAAGCTATTTCAGACAACTAAGGCTAGGCAAAAAAAAGTTTGAGCCATAGTATACATATTATCGATACCTAATCGATAAATATCGATGTAAGGCAAATTAAAAACTAGGAAGACGACTATACTGCTATAAATATTTATATTATCGGTCAATTATAGCCGATGACATCGATAAATATCGATGTAAAGCAAATTCAAAACTAGGAAGACGACTATACTGCTATAAATTTTTATATTATCGATCAATTATAGCCGATGACAGCCCATTCCTACGGCTAATTGTTCTATAATAGCTAAACAGGATATCTGCTAGTCGAGCACATTTCGCTTGACTTCATTCCGACGAAATTTTTCTACATATTTTTTCCATCTTCAGTTTTTTGTTGCCGTAATTTGAGTCGCAACTTTGTGCACGATGTGCTCTTGTTAGCATCGCTTGGCCTCATTTCGACTTTTTTGCCCTCGAGCCTCGGATTTCCTTTGAATTGGCGCCGGTCGCTCGCCCAGTCAGCGATTATTGTTTATTTGTTTGTTTTGTCAACATTTGGTCGTCATAAGCGAGGAGAGTCTTCTCCTCTTCGTGTTTTTTCGTTGATTTTTCTCTTGGTTTTTGTTGTTGTTGTTGTTTTGTTTTATTTTTTGAAGCTGTCTACGGTTACACACCGATTTTCCAATGAAAGTTTCCGTTTCTGTTTTTATATGGAAAGTGTTCCAAAAGGCGCTCGCCCGATAGGAAATGCAACTCAATCAAACACGCTTAAGATGGCCCAACTTGGCAACTTGTGTGGCTTTTCTCACACGCATTTTTCACGCTAAGCCTTGCTCGCAGTCGCAAGTCGCAGGTCCGAGCTGGAAAAACCGGAGACTCCAACGGATCGGAGGCACGTTGTGTGTGGTTCGCTTTATTGGCTTAGCGCACCCGCTGGGCGGCCCTTCATTTGTCATGGGCCGCATCCGTTGCGCTCTAGCTGCCGTTGTTGTTGCTGCTGTTGTTGCGTAATGAATTTGTTTTACCCAAATTGAGGCAAAAACTACCGTGTCTCAGTTTTCATTTCATTTCATTTCGTTTCGTATCGTTTCATTTTTTGTTTTTTTTTTTTTTTTTTTTTTTTTTGGTTTTCGTTTTTGATGGCGACGCTGCATGTGGCAGAGGTCGTCATTGAATTTTCCTCTGATTTTCATTAATGTGTGCCGTGGCAACTGAAGAGGGCGCGTAATTGATTTGTGTCCCAGGCCTTCCACATAAAACAAATTGCCTTTACCGCATATACTCGAATATCTAAAGAATTGTGCTGAGCTGTGGAGATGGTTGGAGTCATGTGTAGACTACGACTAGGTGTAGTCGAATGTAGTCTACGACACCAAAGATAATTATAAAGAAATGTAGAGCCATAGAGAGTAGTGTAGGGTACTAAGGTGTTAGGGAGGAATAGTGGACAGCAGTGCACTGTAATAAAAGAAAAGTGGAAAGTAGAGAGTAGTGGAGAGTAGTGTAGAGTTGTGGAGAGTAGTAGAAAGTAGTGGAGAGTAGTATGGAGAGTAGTGTGGAGAGTAGTTGAGAGTATTGGAGAGTCTTGTGGAAAGTTGTGAAGAATAGTGGAGCATGGTGCAGAGAAGTGTAGAGAAGTGTAGAGCTGTAGTATGTAGTGGAGAGTGTAGAGTAGTAGGATGTAGTGGAGAGCAGTGTAGAGTTGTGGAGAGTAGTGTAGAGTTGTGGATAGTAGTAGAAAGTAGTGGAGAGCAGTGTGGAGAGTAGTGGAAAGTACTGGAAAGTCTTGTGGAAAGTTGTAAAGAATTGTGAAGGGTAGTGGAGGATAGTGGAGCATGACGCAGAGAAGTGGAGTGTAGTACAGAGTTATATAGTAGTAGAGAGTACTGTAAAAGAAAGTGCAAAGTATTGTACAGTAGTGGAGGGTAGAGGAGAGTACTGTAGAGTAGTGGAGAGTACCGTAGGAGAATGCAAGGTATGATTAGATCACTGTGTAGAGCTTCAAAAGAAATACTCAAGAAGGTGTAGAGTGCAAAGTAAAGTTTAAAAAGAAATATACAAAAAGCTGGCATATTGTAAATAATTTTAGTAATATCTCACTCAAGATTCAAATAAGTTTTTTGGACTCTTAACAATTAACTTATGTAGGCTATCAACAAAGAGCAGCTAACAAGCTGACAACTGGTTGCATTAACTTGAAACTTGTGAACTCCTGCGTAGGGTTGTCAAAATTATCAACTGGGCGTGGCAGCTAATAAAGCAAAGACAATGGCCAGCCAATTGGCCCTCTCCGTCGGCGTCGCTTTTGACACATTAAAAACCGCCAAATTGATCAATTTCGGCAGCGAGCGGACGACATCGTGTCGTCGCCTATAACAATCGTCGAAAGCGGCGCAGCAAAAACGCCCTCAAAACAACAAAAGCAAAAACCAAAAAAAAAAAAAGCAATAAAAATGAAACTAGTTGAAGTATTGCGATGACGAGTGATCGACTTGTAGATACCCTGGGCTATGAATAAAATTACTTGAACTTCAATTTGAATCTTTGCTGTTAGATGAGTGTTTGTACATATATCGAAATAGAATTACAATCTATGAATAACTGTAACTAAAAATATATAGAGATATAATAGACATATAATGATCAAATACATACAAGCAATATACAAATAAGATACTCTTTGCTGATCAAATATATATAAACAATATACAAATAAGACACTCTTTGCTGATCAAATATATATAAACAATATACAAATAAGACACTCTTTGCTTTATTAACTCTGGTATATGATGACAAAGAGTTGAGCGGACCAAGATCTCAATACATAGTTATATCGAACTAAATTCAGATCAAAATCGTATCCCAATCTAGCTCTGATCGCTCTATACAGACACCAATTAACTAACATCTTTTGACTCTCGCATAGCTACCCTGCTTAGCCGGTGCAGGGTATCAAATTAGAGAGCAACAGCAAAAACAAAAATGAAAACAAAAGCCAAAAACAAACCCAAACGATCGCTGCGATCTGGAGCTGGTGGGCAGCTAATTTGGAGCTACGATTGGGTAATTTGCTGTGGGACTGCATTGTTTTGGATGTGATTTCTGGGGGCTGCTTCAGTTCTTTCGGCTTATGTGCAAATTAAGTTTTATTAATTTAATTTTTTAATGAGCTGTGATCGGCTCCAAGATTTATGCCTCACTCTCTGTCGATCAACAGAGTCGGCATCGTCGTCGGCGTCCGCATCGTTGGCTGCTCCAAATTTATTGAGACATTTTTCATATGGCATTTGTGGCCGTTGTCCGATGCCCATTGCCCGTTGGCCGACCGCTGCCATCGATTTATTTCGAATTTCGTTCGTAGAAGGCTTCGTAATGATCGCTGATGAGGTGTTTATGAGCATGCTCGGTCATTTTGCATTAGTCATGCCCATTGTGGCGTCTTCATGGGGGCGTTGACTGTGTCGGCTGCTCGTCGGCATTTCTTTGTTTTCCGTTTGCCCATCTATGGCAGTCATTAGACGGCGGCTGCCCGCTTCGATTTGCTACGCCTGAGGGCAAATGAAAACGAAAACATTCCAAAATTCATGCAGCCAACTTTGTTGCCCTGACGACCGACGGCCAGTAATGACATCTTAGTTAGCATATGAAAAAAAACTCTCTTTCTTTTCTCTTTGTCGACCAAAATCATAACAATTTGGTATATTCTGTTTCATCTTCATAAAGCTTATCTTTCGTCCTAATTTGCCTAATCACATGATCTTAAAGAGAAAAACTGCTTTTTGAATGATGTAGAGGAAATTAAAAGAACTGACGAACAAATTTGATTTTATGATCAAAATCAATTCAATTAAGGAGGATTTAAAATCTAGAATCGTGTTTTAAAATATTTGTTTATACGTATATGTATTTTATTAGATGTTTGAACCAAATTGTGTGCTTAGTTTTATCAATATCTATATATCCATCAATATCTAACAATATCTATCGTTATCTATCTATATATATATATATACATATATATATATTTATATATATATATATATATTTATACCTATTTATATCTGTCTATGTTTATCTACATCTATCTAAATTTATGTAAGTTTATCTCTACATATATTTTGGTCACAAATATCGAGTATCGTACTCGAAAAACGGCCACAGTCGTGTCACTTTTTAAACACACCTCGTATATGTCTATAAGATATATATTTATGCACATCTGTACATATTCATATCACTATAGATCTATGTTGATCTATATTTAAATATATCCATCTATATCTAAAAATATCTATCTATATATATCCATATCTTTTTATATTTATGTAGATATATTTATATCTATATCTAATTATATCCATCTATATCCAAAAATATCTATCTATATATCTTTATCTTTTTATATTTATGTAGATCTATTTATATATATATATCTAATTATATCCATCTATATCTAACTATATATATAAATATTATACAAATCCAAATCTATCTATATATATCCACATCTATATATATTTGTATATCTGTATTATCTATACATACCCATATATATCTATGTTTATATCTAAGTTTATTCGCAATACTTTTTGAACATAACTCGTATAAGTAGTTATAATATATATACCTTTCTACATTTAAATATCTATAAATATGCATTTCTATATAGATCTACCTCTAACTATTTATCTATATACATTTCGAACTCAGCTCCTATGTGTATCTATAAAGATATACATCTATGTATCTGTCTCTATCTATATATCTGCATACTTTCGACACACCCATGTTAAATTGAGCATATACTTTCTGAAATGTGAAGTCCAATTACCACATTATTAAGCCATCAAAGTCAACTAGATAACACATCAGACGGGCTCAATGCTTGCTTAATAATAACTTTTTAATATAATATTTACAGATTGTAAAACTGCAAACAACTGTAAAGCGCTCCATAATGGGCATAAATACAGACATACAGACATACATATATATACATCAATATATATGTGTGTTTGGTATAATAGGATATATTTGAAATATGCTGGGGTCGGGAGTCATCGGCATACTTTGCGCCACGCAATGGGCAAATGGCCTTCAACCTTTGCCAAGTGCAAATATGAAGCACTTAGCGGCTCGCAGGCAATCTTTTCCATTGCAATGTGGTTGGGTGGTGTTTGGGTGGTGCTTGGGTGGCTCGCTGGCTGGTAGTGCGGAAATCAAACAATGCCATTAGGCTAATAATTGCTGCTCGTTATTGTTGTAATTGTGGCCATTGGGCCGTCGGCCATTGCCTGGGCACACAAAATGTATTAATTAAGCTATTTATCTAAACTAATGCGAGCATTTAGTAGCCAAGACAGAAGCAAATTGCACTCATTAGACCAACTGGGCAACTGGGCAACTGGGCAACTGGGCTTCGTCTCTGTAGAGTCTCTGCCCTTAATTCGATGAGCCAATCGCTTTTTCTCTCCAGCTCTGATGCGCTGATAGATAATTGTGTTGGATAAGTAGGAGACGACGTTGTCTGTCCATAGACACAGCCTCTGTGGCTCACTCACTCCCTGTCTGAGTGAGTTAGTGTTGAGGAATGTTGTAGCCAATTGAAGATATCGTCACTTCAATGCGATCAAGCCAACGGTCAAGTTCTACATCATCATTAAAAGCTTCACTGCCCAGACACTGGAACTGAAACTGAAACTGGGTTGCGACTTTGCTTGGTCTCTACACAAATTTGGTGCAGCATCAGCAGCAGTCGAAGCAGCAGCCGCAGCTTATCGGCTGCCGCATCATTAGCTTGATTATGATTATCAATGAGCACATCGAGAATGCCGCCGTTCGACCAGCCGCATTGATTAATCACAAAACAACAACAACAACAAAAACCAACTCGAAAAAGCCAGAGAAGAACCGCTCGAAGGGCCAGTTCTGGCCAAGTGCATCTTTGTTTATGGTCGAATGACACTTGCTGAAAGTTTGACTTCAACTTGAGGTATTTAGTTTATACATCTTCAAGTTGTAGAGAAGTCTTTTTCTAGTGTTGTACAACGTGTGGCAACTGGCAATTTAAGTGTAGCAAAATATAAAAAATTGCTTAGGCTCTGTCGAATGACACTTGCTGAAAGTTCGACTTCAACTTGAGGTATTTAGTTTATATATCTTCAAGTTGTTGATAAGTCTTTTTTTAGTGTTGTACAACGTGGCAATTTAAGTATAGCAAAATATAAAAAATTGTTTAGGCTCTGGGAATGATTGAAGCTAAATGATGATTAGGTATATAGAGATATATATATTTTTCACTACCTAAACAATAAGCAGAAAGACTAACTTTAACAATTAACTATAATTAAACGAATACTTTGAGCTCCAATAAACTCATTTCATGCAATTTAGAAATATAACAAAGCTTAATGTAAGTCATAATTGAGAAAATATTGGAAAATTTAAGTTTTAAATTATATATATATATATATATATATATATACATATATATTTATCTACCCTTCCGACTATCTGTCCTTCCGTGTGTATTGAATACCGCAAAAGCTGGAAACTTGACTTTTACTGATTGAGATCCCATAACAAGCACATTAATTTTAAATATTTTAGGTTTTGGCTACTATAAAATAATCATAAATATTTAAAAATACAGCTCTCCCGAGCATTCAGGGTGTCTCCTAGTCGTTCACTCCTCACTATCGTTTTATCTGACTTGTTTTAGTCCGACTCCTGTTGAAGATCTCTTAAATCGATACGCGGCCCCGTTTGGAGCTCTGTCAGCGTGACAAATTAGTTAGTGCTGGGATTTTAATTCTCTTGCTGTTGTTGTTTTTCGAATGCACGCTAATGAATATGATTAGCATAATGAGTAGCCGAGCATTGCCAGTGGCTGGCGGGACTGGAGGATCAACGGCAGCTGCTACATCTTTACTCATTGACTTTTGTTGGCTGTCTTCTGTCTTCTCTGTATATGTGTGTATATTTTAATGGATGCCTACCCCGCCCCCTCCACTCCCTCCACTCCCCGCACTCCCTGCACTCCCTGCAGCTATGCTGTACTTACACGCTATCATAACCGTAATAAAAGGCCACATATGGTCCGTTGGCAGGTAGATTTTTTGGTTGGCAGCCGTCACGGCAAACCTAGCGAAATGAGCTCATTTATATTAACATGCCCCAACCTCGGGCTCCACAAGCAAGCAGCACTAAGCCACAACCTCATATCAGTAAGACAAAAGCCCCAAACTCCCGCCCCCCAAACCCCAAATGTAGCAATCCACCCCTAAAATAAAAACAACAACAACAACAACAACAATAAAAAGCAACAAAAACTGTCAACGTTCATGATGTTTGACAGATGGACCAGCTACAGTTACAGCTCCAACTCCAACTCCAACTCCGATTCCAGCTCCAGCTCCGACTCCAGCTATAGCTTTAGCTCAGCTGGTTTTATGCATCACTAAGAAGCATTCATCTCATTTTTGATATCTATTGTTAACGAACATCCTGACGGGATGTTGTGGAAACAATTGCGGTGAAGTGAGATGGAATGAGATTGAGATGGGATGAGATGAGATGAGTTGAAATGACTTCAATGTATAGCAGAAATCTAAACTGTAACAGAACTTAAAATTATAAAAAAAGGTACTGTTCACACATGAATATGAAACTACAACCTTAATAATAAGTACAGACAACAATGTATCATAAGATAAGCTACAATTTATCCCATCATAAGTAATCCGAAAATAAGCAAAAATGTAACCTAGGATAAGAAACACCACAAACTATCCTAAATAAACATATCAGCTGGAGATAGTTTTCCGAATAGACTTCAACTACTAGGGATAAGAATACCATTTAATAGCTATATAAGACCGAAATAATCCCTCACCTCGTCTAAAAGCCTCGTATATACGAAGAAGCTACTACTAAACTACAAGCAACTACAAAAAATGTATAAAAAATAAAAAATAAAAAAAGAAAGACATATCAACAATATAGATTATTTTACATTCAACTAATTAAAATTTATTGAAATATAATCTTTCTTGATCTTAATAAATAGACGAAAGACTCGCTCTACATAAAAAAGAATTAAAGATTCGGGAAAATCGTATAACGAAAAGAAAATTTAGAAATATTTTTGGATGCACAGCTCTTATGTAATTTAACTCACTTTCCATTCACTTAAGGAGAAAGCCTCATTTAAAACCAATTTGCTAGAGAAAAGATCATTAGATCAATAAATATATATATGAAGCATATCTTTATGAGCTACATATACATAAATACCCATCGAATGGATATTCAAACAGTTGCATACCTACACTGACGAGCAAAACTGTAACACGAATTCAATGTTGTCACTTCAGCGGTTTATATTTTGGCTCCTACTGTATGTATGCTTAACATCGTAGGCTTGTTTTGTTTGTACATTATTTAGCTCTCTTTTCTGCAAATTTGAAAGCATTCGGTCAACTAGATGAAATAAACGAACATAAAATGTAAAAAAAGTCAAGTGTTACAGTTTTGCACTCAAATTATTTTTCAACTAATATTTTTATTAAAAATTTTTTAGTACTGGGTCCAGAGCCCTTTTGACTTTTTTAATTGTTTAATGCGATTTGGAATACTTTGAGTATAGCGTCGAACCACTTCTGGAGGAATTGCGTACCAAACGTCTTTGGTCCTCTCCCACAACTCATTCATTCCATTTGGAGGGACTGCATATTTCGCAAGCTGCGACTTGATATGACTCCATAGGTTTTCGATAGGATTAAGATCTGGAGATTGCGGAGGCCACTTCAGGGTCTTGAATTTTTGCTTTAACAGCCAGTTCATGACCAAGTGGGACGTGTGCTTTGGGTCATTGTCATGCTGAAAAATGCATTTTTCGGCAGCAAGACCCATATTTGCAATTACTCCTCCCAAATTCTGTTGTAGAATGTTCAGGTATTGCTCTTTACGCATTACCCCATCGATCAAAACTAAGGGTCCAACTCCATTTTTGTGTATACACCCCCAAACCATAATTGACCCGCCACCGTGCCTGACAGTTTGCCTTACTGTATTTGGTGACTGGATCGTGGGCTCCCTGGACCAATACCAGGATCGTCCGTCTGACTCGAAACGATTGATTTTGGTTTCGTCTGACCATATTACCTTTAAAAAATTCACCATATTACATTTTAGCAATTGTTTAAACTCTTTCTTAATGACTTACAGCATCCCAATCAGCTACAGTCCAATTTGCGTGCACTGCAGCAAAGCTTTTACGCAAAGTTATGTGTCTCTTTGCTAGAAACGGTTTTTTTTTCTTTTCTTTCGCTTTCAGTCCTAATCTGTGGAGACTGCGGCGGACTGTCCACGCACTGGCATTTAAATTTAGCATATTCGCCGCTTTTATTGGCGTAATATCACTATTGCCTGTCACCAAATTGGCCACATGGCGTATGTCGCGATCATTTAAAATTCTAGGTCGACCTCCTTGGTTGTTTGAAATAATTTGCGGACCTTCTTTTTTTATTCGCTGCACAGTCATGTGGCTAACACCGAATTTGTTAGCCACTTTCCGAACGGACTCACCTGCTAACAATAAGTCAATAATTTTCTTTTTATTTTCACTATCCATGTTTACTGATTTGCAAATTGACTTCAAATGAGCAAAGCTTTCCAAGTTCAATAAAAACAAAGAAACTTTAACGGTAAAAAAAGCTTTAAGACCTAAGTAAATTGTTTTTGCATTGAGAGTGCATAACTGTAACATTTGCCTCTTCATACTCTTTGTCATTGCATTTCTCTTCTAGTTGACCGAATGCTTTCAAATTTGCAGAAAAGAGAGCTAAATAATGTACAAACAAAACAAGCCTACGATGTTAAGCATACGTACAGTAGGAGCCAAAATATAAACCGCTGAAGTGACAACATTGAATTCGTGTTACAGTTTTGCTCGTCAGTGTATATATATATATTATATATTCTAAATCAAAAATATATATACATACATATATAGATTCATCTATCTACAACTCGACCTTTGCAATGCCGTAAACTGCAAAACCGGAAATGTCGTAGTCTTCCCTCGACTCTTACTTCTGTATATTTTTTTTCTTTCTGTTTTGATGATCGCATCGTAAAATTATATATTTAGTGTAAAGGAAGTGGGCCATAAAACTAGATCATAAATATAAGTTGGGCAGTAAAATTTATGGGTTTTTAATCACATAAGTATGGAAACGGTTGACTTTTAATTGCGTCAAATGTCTTATATAGTTAGATATTTGTACATCTTAATCAATGCCAACGACTTGTTTGAAAGCCGTATTAATAATAGCGGATATGTAGGCGTCTATTTTTATGATTACAGGGTATGTGTGAGTCGACAACGAACATTGCCTCATCTACAATGGCCCTGAAGTTGTTTGTTAATTGTCATAAAGCTCTTCCTTTGATTTTAAAATCAAGGCATTTATATTTATATGCAATTCTCATAAGTAGAAATAGGTAGTTTTGCATGCATAAAGAAGAGATATCTGTACTAGTTTAAAATCTTATGTAGTTTCGCCTGTTTTTTGATTATCATAGCGTATGTGCTAGTCATTTGGATGAGCAAATTGAAAGATGTAGCTTAGGCATGTTTTTATAGTTATTACAGGGTATGTGCTAGTCGACAGACAATATTGCCTCCCAAGCGATCAGCGTTTAGAAGCCCAAAAGATCTTTGTTTATTGTCAAGTTGAGTATACAACACTGAAGGCTCTTAACTGCGAAACGAAAGCCTCTCTATGCAATTCTCATAAGTGTCATTTATGTGGCAAAGACGGTACAATCTTAAAAACTAGAAACAAACTTTTAGAAATCTTTGTAATATATGTATAACCATGTTTTTGTGATTACAGGGTATATGCTAGTCGGCAATGGATATTCAAGCTCAAGCAAACGCCCCTTTGAGAAACTAAAATTGTTTGTTAATTTTCAGATTGTGTAAGCTAAGCAAAGAAAACTCCTCCTCCTTTAATGTCCAAATAAGGAGCCTTTCTATGCAATTCTCATATGTTGATGAAGCTCGCTATACTTTTCCTCAAGCCTCTTTGACAGCAGTTCATTGATTTGGCCACAAATCGAGATCAGCTAACCAGCAGCTCAATGCTCAATGGATCAGCACTGGGCCGTGTGCCCCCATTGGCGCTCCAGATGCTCCATTTCATGTGCACATATCCTGGCCACGGAGACACACAGACACCGACTTTTGTCTGCATGCAAATGGGTCTCGGGACAATCGGGCTGTGATACTTTTCTTTTCTTTTTTTTTTGAGAGTTTGTGTTCTGGGGGCAAAAGCAGCTGCCGTTATGGATAATAACGGGAAATATTCCATATCGAAATTTGTAGCGCCTTTTATCGTTGGCAACTTTGAAAAGTTAGTCACTTGGTTGGCGCACTGGCAGAGGCACTGCCACGCCCCTGCCATTTGAACGCCCACTGTGCCGGTGCTTTCACGTAATTTTTCATAAACATAAAAGTTGCTGTTGCTGCTGCTGCTGCTGCGAGTAGCTGCCAGTTGGGCATGGTGGGCGTGGCTTTGGGTGGTTATGGTCGCTTATGGGCTTTGCCAGAGTGGAGCAGGAGGCGACCACAGAGTGTGTAGCCTCTGCATATTGTATTTGTATTTTGTGATTTTAATGCGGCATTTTGTGGCAAGCTGAATATGGGTGTCTCTCTGACGGTGCCCCCAACCAGCAGCCCACCGCCCCACCGCCCGCTCGCCCCCTCTCGACATTAGCAGCGAACGCAAAAACATTTTATGACATAATTTTTGTTGTTGCCTTGGCAAAAAGGTGAACGGCTTTTTTCCTCTCACACACACACGCCGGAGACAATCTACATACGACTGTGAACTTTGCCATCGATGACCCAGCAGCAGAAGCAGCCAACCCCCCCCCCCCCTCCCCCTCTTTGGATTTGCATACTCGTATTAAGAGACCTGGCTCAGTCGCCTTTCGGTTGTCGGTTCTCGGTTCTTGGTTCTGGGTTCTCGGCTTTCGGCTTGCGGCTCATATGGCGCATTGTGGGCTCCTCGGTGAATTGTAATTACAGGAATGTATGTAACCTAATGACACGCCCCATGCGCCAACCAACACCCAACGCACACACCCACCCCCCCAACCCCTCCTCCACCTCTGATATGTGTTGAAATGAAGCAACATGTGCCCATTCCATAGGCCACATGCCTACACGCGCCACGCCCCCACCCCTCACACCCCCCCCCCCTCTCTCTCTCTCTCGCCCCCACACACTTCAGCCCATTTGCTTATGAGTAAGTGGCAAATGTTGTAGAAGAAAGCGCCAAAAACAACGAAACCAAAAGCTTAGCATATACGACATGAGCTTGCTGAAGGAAGGGAGGGAGGGAGGGTGGTAGGTAGCTATTGAAGGGGGTGTGGGTGGAGAACAAGGCACTTGGAGCATTGTCAGCTTTCGGCGTGACGAAAATTTAATGCTCTAAACTCGCATGGGCTGCTTAGGTAAATGGAAGTCTATGAATGGCCTGAAAGTTTATAAGCAAATGAAATAGTTGAAAAATAGATAAGTGAATAGAGATAAGTGATCATAATAGACAAAATAATATAAAAATATTTTTTTAAGTTTTAAGAAACTAGATAAATTAATAAAAATATATTTGAATATAAATGCATAAATATAAACATTTATAAATTGAACATAATAACATTTAAAAAAAGAATGTATTTGTTTATAAGCCTTTACAATATTTCAATTTATTAGAACGTTATATAAATATTTTTATATTTATAAATTAATAGAAATATATGTGAATATAAATATAAATATAAAATATAAACATTTATAAATTAAACATAATTTTAGTTTCTTAAAACATGATAAATAAATAGAAATATATATGAATATAAATGCATAAATATAAACATTTATAAGTTAAATAAAATATGTAATAAACTTTTTTTAAATACTGAAAAAAGAAAATTTTAATAGCTTTCTGCTTATTATGCTCGTCTTAGATGTAGAAGAGTATTTGGGTTCTATTCAATGCCCGTTCGTACGTAGTTCTTAATGTCCGTCTCTTCGTGCATCCGTCCGTCCGACCCTTTGTCCGTCCATCTATCCGTACATTCATCCGTCCGTTTGCAAACCATTTCAACGCTATTGAAGTGAAAAACTGAAAAGTTGGAACTTATACTCAAAATCGTCTTATCTTATAAAGTTTTAAGATTGGTCACCGTGGCAAATTTACAAATAATTTATCTGGCATAACAAAAACTTTACTATTTCAGCTGCTAAAGACTTGAAAATATTATTGTATAATATTAAACATTAGTATATATAAAGACAAAATTTAGTATATAGACAAGCCAGGATCATAACTATATAGATGACATATCAGAGCCCATTGGATAATTCAGATTCTGTTGACTTCCTATATTGATTTACTTATTTGAATATAAGCTACATTTCCACATATAACATGAAAAGAAGGAAAATAGGCCCAATGAGGACGTTGTGAAATTAAAAAAAAATTATTCTAAATAAATATATATATACATATATATTATATATATATATATATATATATATATATATATATATGTATGTATATATCTTCAAAGGATTTGAATCCAAAATATATATAAAGTAAATACAGACTTCCTCTTGATAGTTAACAATTAAGATTCAACTGGGATCGAATAGTTTTAAGAGTTCGACTGAAAAAGGCAAAATGTTTCAGAAAGCACTGCAGTAAAAAATCTTCTAGCTCAAAACTAAAATTATATCAATAGTAAAATGAATGGAAACAAAAGTATTTAAGACTTTTAGATAATAAAAAAAAAAAATAATATATAAAAATAATAAAAAAAAGATGTTGAACAGATAAAATGTGAAAAAGTGAAAAGCTCTAAATATTATAAGAATGGCAAAACGTAAGGTAAAAAAGTATTTAAGAACTAAAGATCTGAAAAAAAAAACTAAAATTTAAAGCTGTTTTTAGCTACCTTAGATGCTTTACTAAAATCAATGGAAATTAATAGCAGTAATACCTAAAACGAATGCCAAAAATCTTACCAATAATAATAATAATAATAATAATAATAATATAGTACAAACTCTTCGATAAAAATCGATTTCAGTCACTTGGTTTCAGCTCTTTAGCCAACTCGAACATGAATGTTTCAAAGCGCATGTATTTGGCTCATATAGCCGCCTTAACTAGGTAAATCCCATCTGGATATAATTGAATGAAGAAACTCAAGATGATGTTTGATAATTAAAAAACCCAAAATTAGTTTAGATGGGCGCTCATCTTGTTAATAAAGACTATGACTGGCATTAATAAACGCATCATTATGTGTGTGTGTGTGTGTGTGAGAGAGAGAGACATAGGCTCATTAACAACGTGTGCGTGTGCGTGTGCGTGTGCGTGTGTGTGTGCGTGTGCGTGTGTGTTGGGGTGTTTATTTGTGTTATTGTGTGTGGGCGTGAAAAACGCCTCTCAGCCGCGCCAATTGCAGGTGTAATATTTCAATGTGCGTGTGTGTGTGTGTGTGTGTGCAAATTTATATTTGCGCTTAGCTTAGTGCCAGGCAACAACAACAACAACAACAACAACAACTAGAAACAGCAAACATGGCCCAAGCAAGTTGGCAACTGATGCCGCTTGGCTGCTGCAATAAATAGCTGAGTCGAGTTATGGCGGCGGCTGCCTTTTCTGGCTGGCATGCGGCATGCGGCAAGTGGCATGCGGCAGCTGTGCCACAACAGCATAGAGCAGCAGTGGGTGTATTATCTTTGGAATTTATTACCAACAAATGTTATTTCTAGAACGTTAGACACACTTGCAGGCCGCCATCGTCGCCGCTGCCGCAGCAGCAGCTAGCTAGCGCCAGCGTCTCATCAACGCCTTCATTAGACGCCAAGTAGCTTAGCGAGAGCCACGCAACGAAGATGCGCAGAAAAAGAATACAAATAAAACAGAGGAAAGCAAAGCGAGTACGAGTGCTCTAGGCGGGAGTGCACGACTGGGAGATACCCTAAACCTAAAGTTTCCACACTTCAATGCAATTGAGGCGGACGGACGAACAGACAAATGGACGGATGGATAAACAGACGGGCGGACGAATGGACAGACGAACAGGCGAACGGACAGACGGATCGATAGACAGACGGACGGACTGATGAACTGACGGACAGACGGACAGACGGACGGACGGCCAGACATTAAGAAGGACGGACAGACAGACCAACGGACAGACGGCTGGAAGAACGGACGAAGAGACGGACAAACAAAGGAACCGACGGATGGACCAGTAGAAGGAAGGTCGTACGGACGATCAGACGTACGTACTAACAGACGTACGGACGGGCAGACCAACGGACAGACGGCTGGAAGAACGGACAAAGAGACGGACGAGCAAAGGAACGGACGGATGGACCAGTAAAAGGAAGGTCGTACGGACGATCAGACGTACGTACTAACAGACGTACGGACGGGCAGATAGAAGAACGGACCGACAGATAGATGAACGGACAGACGAAAAAAAGAAAGGAAGTGACGATGGACAGACAAATAGACGTACGGAAAGACGAATAGAAGGACGGACTGATAGAAGAACGGACAGACTCTCAGGCAAACAGAGCTAGCTCAACTCAGATCGACGTTCTCGTTTTATATACATATATTTACCTTATAGAATCTACCACGTCTCCGCTCACCTGTCACATACACATTCACCAAAACCAACATACCCTCAGTTCGCATTCTCAATGGGTTCGGGTATAAAAACATCATTAAATTTACGACTAGACAAAAGCAGGACACAAACAGCTGTTAGAGGCCAGCGCCATCAAAAAACAAACAAAAAATGGCAAGCAAATCACATGGAGCCAAACTTTCTAATATCTGAGAGCGTAACGGGCCTTCAACTACAAATTGTCAATAAAGCTAATGGCATGACAATTGCTACCGTAATGCATTTATGAACTCTGCGCCAAGGCCATAAAGTTCACATATACATATATATATGTTATATGGCGTTAAGAGACCTAATATGGCCCACTCTCTCTCCCTCTCGGTCTTTAATGTTTGAATGAGAGTAATCTATTTACTCCTGACTGTTTGGACTTCAATTTATTCTCCGTGCATTTATTAAAGAATGTAGCAAACTAGAGTCGAGTCATATTAAAGCTTGTTGTCTATTCAAAGTGACCATATTTATTTTATATAACAATATCAAATCAAGTATCAAAGCCCTTCTATATATATATATATATATATATATATGTATATACTCTTACTAGGGATTTTCCTCAGTGTTTCTGTTCCCAACTTCCACTTCACATTTTCGGTAAAATCATAGACTCGTTGACAAAAATGATTTACCTTCCAGGCTTATGTAGATTCTGAAGTAATACCAAATAGAAAATTATCTCAACATACTTTCTATTTATATTTATATATTTATATTGCTCTAGAACAGCAATGATTATGGCTGTCCTTTTGTCGTACCTCTCGTTTGAAAAAGAAGGGAACTTATATTATAATCGTTTTCCAAATATAAAAGTAAGATATTAATATCGATAACAATAACAAGTTATCGATAATCGAACAAAGCTAATTATAGATTTTTACTCTATATTCCATATTCCTTTATAATGAAATTATCATGTTCTTGACTTAAGGATTAAATATTTTTATTGCTTGACAATTTTGTAATATTTTCCTATTTTAATTTTGAAACTTTTTCCCAAAACCAATCTACCCTGATTTCCCATTATCAAAAAAAAAGTTCTATATAACACTTAAAAATCTCTACTTTCCGATCTCAGTTGGCTTATGAATTTCATTTCAAGTGCTCAAATGTCGAAAAGGGATTTCAGAGTAAATACTTTCCCGACTGTATCAGTACAGCTTTTGCTCTGCTAGCAGAAACATTATATTTAAAGAAATTTATACGAACGAAAATACAAAAATGTCGTTATCCAAATATTTGGAAAAATTTGTGAAAACTGTTCTACTATGTATTGATGCGCTGAAAGGTAAGAAAGCCGCGTTCCATAAAAAGAAAATAATACATATACATTTTACTCGAATATCTGTGCAGAGGACGATACTCGTCCAATAGCAAAAAAACGCAAGCCGACTATTCGCAGGCGTCCAATGACCGCACTAAAGAATAAAATGAAGCGACAAAAAAAGAAGGAACTTGTGAGTATTGAGCATTGGTCGATAGACAGTCGATATACATATTAATCGAAATAACAATCAAGTTGAAGAGAAGCCAAGTTGGGCCATATCAAAAGGGCACCCAAACCGACCGTCGAGCAGAGGTCACTTGGCTGATGGGAATCATGACGTCTATTAGAAAGAAGAACAAACCACGCAAGGATGCGTTCATAGCGAGGAAGCTCCACTATGGACTATTTTTCATACTTTTGAGTTTTGGCATCTTTGCCAACATGCAATTATGGTTGGAGATTGTAGACTACTTCATGAATCCCAAGCGAACTTCATTCGACTAGAAGCTAGAAGCTCTTTTCAGTCAGTTAGGGTAGGTGGAAATCTTAGTTTATATAATTATGGGTAGGATATCCTGCTGCACTTCAATAATACAACAAGTCTTAGTTCATATATAGACAGACGATCTATTCAGGCAGTAAGTTTAAGTGAAAATAATAGTTTATATGCAGCTATCTGCACTTCAGGCAGGAAACGTAGGGACAAATTTTGGTACCACGTCGTACTGTACTTCAGGCAGTAAGTGTAGGTTCTTTTTAGAGTAGGTGAAAATCGTAGGGTTATATAATTATGGGTAGGACGTCCTGCTGTACTTCAGGCAATAAGTGTATAAAAGTTATTTTTAGGCAGTAATCGTAGATGAAAATCTAGTCCAAATCTAAATTTATAAATGGTAGTATAGGTAGTACGTTCAGCTGTACTTTAGCCAGTATTGTTATGACCAAATCTTGGTCTATATTGCTAGACGTACTGTTCAGGCACTAATTGTAGGCCAAAATCATAGTTCCTATAGATAGTAGTTAGTTCAGGCAGTAGGTGTAGATGAAAATCTTAGCTAGTATACATTTGTGAAGGGCGTTCTGCTATACTTCAGATAGTAAGTGTAGGTGAAAATCTTATTTCCTATGGCTAGTCATTCGGTTTCATTCAATAGCTGTAGATGCAAATCTTAGTTCAATTATTTGTTTTTGTTTTTGTTTTTTTTTTTTGGGAGGGCGTAAGTTTTATCAGTTCGCTTCATTTCAGTTTTAATGTTTGTTCATAAAAGTTGTCGTAATATGATTTCATGTCAATTGTCTGACGAAATGATCGAAATAAAATATAAAAGACAACAACCAAATGAATTGAAATGCAAATAAAATTTTATTAACTTGGCCAGAACTGCGGTTACGCACAGCGCTCTTCGCCCACACAAACCGCCCATTCTCAAACCCGCCCCCTTAAAGTGGGCGCATGCTGGTGCGTTAAATGTTAACACGAAGCACGACACACGAAGCGGCGATGTCTTCGTGGCCCCACGAAAAGCCATTAAGGCGAAGGCGTCATAAAAAAATGTTTAATTCATTTCATGAATTTTCATTAAGACAGCTGAGAAGGCAGTTAATGAGCGATATGTGCAGACGTCAAAGCGAAGAGTAAAAGAGAAGCCTAAAGTCATCGGACATTCGATTGGACTACAAGAATTTTATGCATTTATAATTACAAAACTCATTGAGGGCAAATGAAGCTGTTGCATGTAACATAAAGGAGCGCTTCAGTTACTCAAAAGGGATCATGAATTGTTAAAGCATATTATTAAATGATAATGATGGACTAAGTTTATCTATCGATCGTAGCATCTATCGAACTGTCGATGAACTATCGTAATGTCAACTATAGTTTTGAAAATCCAACATATATGACTCTGGCTGGGCTATCCAATAAAAGTTATTATCAGTTGGGATTTATTGATAACAACTATCGATGCTTACTTTTCAAAAGTTCTTTTGTGAGCTATCGATAGCATTTATCGATTTTGTGAGCTATCGACAACAGTAATTGAATCGTCAAAATGTTTTCAAATCTAATCTGTCAAACCTATTGATTATAGTGTATACATTTTTTTGTAAATCACACTGTCGATAAATTATCGATACATAAAAAAAGTTAAGATTAATGTAATTTATGGATCACTCAATCAAAACAATCGATTATTTCTACAAAATAATCATTTTGTTAGCGAATGAATACATAATTATCGATTTTAGTATCAAAATTCTAAAAATGAAAATCTTTCTAAATTTATAAAATGATCGATTAAAAGACTAGAATGACCACTAGAAAAAAACAATAGAATGCTGACTAGAATGAACTTGAAATCAAATTTCCGACTTGGACTTTCTATGCCGAAGCCACAGCGTTGCAGCCCAACAAGCACAATCGATAGCAATTGTAGCAAAAAAGTTATCGATTGACACAACTAATGACAGCTAGGCCGCGTTTCTTTCAGCATAGGCATATATACGCCTCACACATACACACATACGTAACTATATATGTCTGTGTATACAGTTGCCGTCATAGCGTTTATTGTTTCCACATAAAAGATTCGCATCCTTCTCGGCGCTTCTCATGGCCAACGCTCCCTACTTGGGTCGAGTGCTTTAAATAGATTCTGGCTCCGTGGGGGCAGCCCTTTTGCTTTCATTTGAATTGCAATGCTGCATTGCAGCAGAAGCAGCAGCAGAAGCAGCAGCAGCAGCGAGAGCTGCCCCCAACGTATTTCCGGCCTAAAATGCTGCGGATTGGCACGCGCCGTTTTCTAGTTGCCGTTTGCTTTTATTTATATATATATATATATATATATATATATATATATATATATATATATATATATATATATATATCTGACTTGATGGTATTAAATTTATTCACATTTTTATGGCGTCGCATTTGCCAGTGGAATTCACTTGAAGTGCAGCTCGCTCAATTTCCTGGAACAATTTGCTGAAAAGAAGAGAGGGACAGAGAGAGAGAGAGAAACAGAGAGAGCTGTAGAGGCTGAAAGAGTAAGAGAGAGTGTAATACCTTAGTAATACCGACAACTATGGAGCTTGGCTTATGGCAGCGACTTTCAGGGCTGGGCTGACAAATATTGACGCCACAATTCAAATGCTTGACAAAACGAGGCAAAAACGAGCGAAAAATTATAAAGAAGGAGGAAAAACTAAACGAAAAGCCCGGCAGAAGGCAAATAGTCGACGCGTCGCAGCGTCAAAGTGTGCAACAGGAAAATGGGAAAGCGGAACAAAATGGCAAAAAAAAAAAAAAAATGGAAAAGAAAAGAAAAGAAAATAAAGGAAAGCAAAGTAGGAAATTATGATATCATCTTTATGACGCCATTATGGTTATACCACACACACACACATGCATGTGTCTCTGTGTGCGTGTGTGTGTGTGTGTGGGGGTGTAAGTCTCACCCTTCAGTCTTCCCACTATGACTAACAGCGCCAGCCAGCTGCCCCGCTGCTACCCTAACCCGACGCTGTCATAGCGAACTGTTGTAAATGTCAAAGACCGGAAAAGGCAACACACCAACCAACCAACCAGCCAACACACACACAGACAGTGGCTTACACACACACACACACACACACAAAGATGGTGAAGAATGCAACAGTTTCGAGCGCCAACATGTCAACAACTGTCCACACTCTGTCCATGTGCATGACAATGTCTGTGGAGAAAGTGAAACAGAGACAGCGACAGAGACAGAGACAGGCGAAGAGAGAGTTAAGGAATCTGAATGGCTTAAGCCATATATACATATATATACTCCACCACAATTGTCATAGAAATATATGTACGTATTTATTTAATATTAAGCTGGCATGATAGACTAACTAAGTACTAGAATTTAAACAAAATTTTGGACTGGTAATGGAATGGCAATTTAAATGGCAATGCAAATGATAATAGAAATGGTAATGACAACAACAACACCAATGACCAATGACCAATGACCAATGACCAATGACCAATGACCAATGACCAATGACCAATGACCAATGACCAATGACCAATGACCAATGACCAATGGCCAATGACCAATGACCAATGGCCAATGACCAATGGCCAATGGCCAATGACCAATGGCCAATGACCAATGACCAATGGCCAATGGCCAATGACCAATGACCAATGACCAATGATTACTGATTACTGACTTATGACTAATGACTAATGACTAATGACTGACTTATTACTAATGACTAATGACTAATGACCAATGACAATGGCCAATGGCATTGGTCAATGATAATGGCAATAACAGATAATGATAATGATCAATGCCTCATGGCAATGACAAATCACAAAGGCAAGTGACAATGGCAATGACAGACAATGGCTAATGACAATGATCAATGACAATGACAGTAGCCAATGATAATAATAATGACAATGGTAATGGTTAGTGACAAGGACAATATTTTTTATACAGCAAATATAAAATTTAATTTAATAATTGAACATTAATCTAGCGCCATAGACCACTAACTGAGAACTAGTAATTTATCAAGAATTCGATCTTCTCCAATATAGCATAGAGAACGGCAATGTTGAAAAAAAAGAAGAGAACGATTAATGCAACATGCAAAAGTCTACTAAAATTCCTGGAGAAATATTGATCGATATAATTGTAGGTGGGCTGCCTGAGCGGCGGCTGCATATAGTGCAATGTTTCCAACATCCGCTGATTCCACATCATAACTAATTTGCTGTCGGTCTGTGTGGATAATGTGACCATTTTCAGACGGCGCGTCTTCTGCTTAGTGAACAGGGCATTAGTTTGGTCAGTCAATGTGGGGGTCTTACGACATCACTTACGATCAAACGACAGCGCCTTGCCTTATTCCTCTTGTCCTGAAGGTACAATTGTACAGTTACGAAGCCAGTTGGACGTTTAGCAAGAGCCACGCCCATACGAGTTGTCTTGAGTCTGGGCAACCGCACATTGTATTGCTTGAGGCCTGTGAAAAAAGTCGCGGAAGTGAAACCATACTCTTTGATTAACCTTACTTACGTGCATCCATATTTGAATCTTTTTATTTTACTCTCTTAACATGAAATTAGATAAACGTAATATTTTTCGTTTTTTTTTTTTAAACTACATTTACTTTGGGTTTTTCTTTTTGAAAAAAATTATTTCACTATTTGGAAAAAAAAATATGTTTACGGCCTGAAGCCTTTATTCACTGTGACTAAATTTTCGTTGGAACAACAATGAGGTAGCTTGGGAGCTGAACAAACTTCTCAAGGCGAACTAGATCGGGAATAAATGGGTAGTGCTTGAGGTTACTCATGACGTATAGTGAAGGAAAAACTAGATTCATTTGCCTTTAAAGGTAGTCTTTTATACTTAATTTATATGAGAGGAATTTCGTATACAAAAAATATATATAATAATAATAAAAATATATATAATAATAATAACAAATAATAACGTTGCCGTCGGGTGTTACCGACTGCAGAATACTCATGCTCGGCATTTTCCGATTTGCAACGCCCCCCATTCTATATATATATATTATTTTTGTGTAATAGAGGATGTCAAACTAGTTAAATTTTGAGTTTCTTGTTCGAAAATTGTATAAAATACTGTTACTCCCGATTTGCCACGCCCCCAATAGGCGTAGATATATTCGACATATCTTTCTGAACTTGTGTTGTCAACCCGAGTATATACTCAAAGTTTCAAGTCTCTTTTACTTCAATTACCAGGGTTTCTGAGATGACGGAAATGGATTTTCCAATTTGACACGCCCCTAGTGGGCTCTTCCAGAGTATACACGAGTATATATACCAAATTTCAAGTCTCTAGCTTTGATAATGGTTTGCATTCATGCGGACAGACGGACATTGCACAAAACCAATATGCTCAATTCCCTTTCGCGAATGAGTATAATCATAATTATTATTAATATTATTCGTATATGAGGAGTCAAAGGACATGATTTTTGTGAAATCGATAGGAATAAGCGAATTTGGACTTTTGATTTGGAGTAATCCAATAAGTCTTTGCTTTGCATAGTTGAAGTTAAATTGAATCATTGCATGCGTGTGTGTGTGTGTGTGTGTGTGTGTGTGTGTGTGTGTGTGTGTAAGTTAGAGTAGAGTTGTCGCTGGGGCGCAGCTGGCAACCCTCCTGCAGCTCGAATTTCATTTGGCTGCCAAGTGGAAAATGGGCTAAATGTGCTGTGCGAAAACTGAAAGAAAATAGATTTACAGCACACACAGAGTGAAAGAGAGAGAGAGTGAGAGACAGAGAGGGACAGAGACACTCAAATGAATTGAAATGCAATTGAAATATTGCAAATGGCATTTCTTGCAAGTTGCAAGTCGCTGTGAGGCACTTCACAGTGTGTTTCAGGGCTCGCAGCAAACAAAATGAAATTAAAGCTCTGGCGCACGATGTGAAAAATGTGCATTTTCAATTAATTATAAATATATCAGAGCCTGACAATGGGGCTGACACTGCAGTTGAACCAAACAATTTCTCAGCTCAATTACAGTTGCATGCAAAAATGTTGCAAGTTTTCGAATTTGAATTGATAGCAAATCGATTGGGCGTATAGACAAACAGATGGGAGTATGTACTACATACATACATAGATACCTAGGTAAGATATTGGCAATATAGTAATGATGATGCATAGCTAATGAGACTGTCATTGAGCTAAAACCTTTTCATTAATCATCAATTACATAGTTCTAATTACTTCTCATGCCTAAGAATAGATGGGCTTTAAGCCTAGATTATTTTTACTTTGATTCAATTATAACCAGAAAATAAAATACGTGTCTTATATATAAGAGCTTTAAGTGTGATATGAATGATTCTGGAATAATATTGCACCTTTTAACGGTCTGCTGTTGTTTAATTTAAATAATGCAACAAGTGTGAGTTGTACTTCATGAAAATCGCATAGAAAGGCAATAAGCCTAAGGCGATGTGGACAAGCAGAGCATAAGAATGCAAATTAAAGAAGAGCAAAGAAAGTTAGCCCTGACACCACTTATTCTTAATCTATCTCTGTTTCTCTCTAATTCGCTCTCTCTCTCTCTCTCTAACTCTATCGATCTCTCTCCTTCTCTTTCTCTCCCTCTCTCTTTCGCTTACTAAGTTTCTTTCTCATTCACTCTCTTTATATCTTTTTTACTTTCTCTCTCCTTCTCTTTCTCTCTATCCCTTTCCATATCTGCTTGTGCCCCTATCTGTATCTATCTCTCTCTATCTCTATGTATGTCATTATCATCTCACTGCCTGATCTGCCATCTATCTATATCTATCTATCTATCTCTATCTATCTATCTCTATCTATCTATCTCTATCTATCTATCTATGTCTCTATTTCTCTTTTTCTCTGTCTCTATCCATATCTTTCTACTCTCTCTCTCTCTCTCTCTCTCTCTCTCTCTCTCTCTCTCTCTCTCTCTCTCTCTCTCTCTCTCTCTCTCTCTCTCTCTCTCTCTCTCTCTCTCTCTCTCTCTCTCTCTCTCTCTCTCTCTCTCTCTACCTCTGTCTCCTTCCATATCTATCTGTCTCCCTATATCTTTCTATCTCACACACTCTCTATTCTGTTTATCTCGCTCTCTCTCTATCTCCTCTCTCTCTATCTCTCTCTCTTTTTCCCTCTCCCCTATCTCTCTATAATTCAGTCTTTCATTCTGTCCTTCTAGGTATATTATGCTTTCTCCCTTTATCTATCTTTCTCTCTTTTCTTTTGATACATGACTTGTACTTCGTGAAAATCGCATAGAAAGGCAATTCGTGTGAATTACTCAGACAGAACTCGACGCTTTAAGAAGCTCCCTGGCTCACCTTTCACATCTTATGCTGCGCATTGAAATTTGTAATTTAAATGCCTGTATCCCATACCTGTCCATGTCTAATTAAACGTGAAAAGCCTTGAACTTTGAACTCATGAAATGAAAAGAAAAAGAACAAGGCAAAAAGGGAAAGATAAGCAGAAAATCAAACGTACATCGATGGGTGAAGTGAGAAGTGAGAAGTGAGAAGGGCGCCAAATCGAAGGCAGGAAGTGAAATATTTGCGTTGACAATGCTCGCAATATGTTTTTACATGTGTTCGGGGCTGTTTCCTCGTGTAGGTAACCCCTACGCCAACACCGTCTACCCCGACCACTCGCACTCCGCTCTCGATACGGTTCAAGTAGGTGCTGTTGTTGTTGTTGTTTCAAATGGTGTTATTCTTACTGTAACAATTGTACGTAAACGCAATTTCAATTGCTGGCTAAAGATGCTTCGACTACCAGCGTCATGATGATGATGTTGATGTGGATGATGATAATGATGAAGATGACTCCCCCACTTGAATAGTACATGCGAGCATTGCAGCTGGAGTGTGAATCATTTCCGTTTGAATTTGGTTCATTGCATGATTTTCACATTAAACGCGAGCAAATGGAAAAGGCAAAGAGAGTGACAGAGAGACAGAGGGAGAGAGGGAGAGAGGGAGAGAGGGGGGAGAGAGAGCTTGGAGGGCACTCAGTTCAAGCTCCTTGAGCTCCTACCAAGCTTCGCTTGACTACACAGCCTGTCTGTCTGTCTCTCCGTTCGTCTGTCTCTCCGTTCATCCGTCCGTTCGTCCGTCCGTCCGTCTGTCTGTCCGTCCGTCTGTCTGTCTGTCTTTCGGTGCCAGAAGCGGGTCGCGCTCTCTTCAGCTTGATTGTGTTTTCCTTAACTTATTTTCGAGCGCAATTATTGACGTGTGCCCCTCCAACAATAATAACAATGACAACAGCAGCAGCGGCAGTGGCAGTGGCAGTGGCAGTGGCAGTTGTAGTAATAATACCAAATGATGTTGCCTGATGATAATGATAATGATAATGATGTTAAAGTTTTCTGTATTGATATTTTAGCTGTATTTGTTGGCGCACTACGAAAGCAAATGCTTTGCGCTCGAACGGCTTGAACAGCTTTATAATTGGCCTGGCTCTGGCGGAAAAGGAAGCGCTCATCAAGTCCCTTAACAACAACATTTACACACACACACACACACATGCACACATGCACACCCTCACATATTTATAATAACAGCATTTACTTATTATCCAAGCAGCTCGCAAATGAAACTGGAACTGAAATTGGTAGCATCAGCATTACGGCCGTAGCCCTGTCAAGTGCTTGGTGGAGAGGGAGAGGGAGAGGGGGGAGGAGGGGCGGAGCGGCGGAGGGGCGGTTACGTGTCTGTGGCCGGAGCTAAATGAAAGTATCAACAGCGAAACTCAATTTGAAACAAAAACAACAACAAAGCGACAAAAGCAAAATCGCGTTTTATGCACACAAGAAAAAGCAGAAGAAAAGAAAAGAATAAAACAAAAACAAAACAAAGAAACAAATGAAAATTCAAATACAAATATAAATATAAATCTATATGTGCATACAAGCACACACACACACACAGACGCACATAAGTGCCAGAAAAGGCGCTAAAACATAAACACACACACACACTTACACACACACTTACACACTCATACAAATAGCGACAGGAACTAAAATATTTGAAAATTTTCGATTGAAATGCGTGAAGTAAACAAAAAACTTTTTTTTTTTTTTGAAAAATGAAGTGAAGAAAAAAGTTTTATCAAACGGGAATTTGAATACGCTTACTTACAAATTAAAAAAAAAAAAATTAAATAAAAAATGGTAGTTTAATAATAAAATTAAAAATTCTATACATAAAAAAAAATTATATAAGATTAAAAAGAAATAAAATAATTAATAAATGATATAATAATAAAAAAAAAAAAACACAAATAAATTTGAAATATAAATAAAAATAAGCAAATAAACGCCTGAAGGCCTTTGTTGCTCTGGCATTAAACCAAATTGTTAATTAGAAGTAATTCAATTACAATTAAATAAAATTAAATAAAAATAAAATTAAGTAAATCAACATAATAATTTAAAGAAAATATATTTTTTTTAAATAAAAAAAAAAACAAGGAAAATAAATGTTAAAATTAAATTTAAAAATATTAAATAAAAATTAAATTAGTTGAAAATTAAAAATAAATATATTAATAAAAACACATAATAATATAGTAAACATAATAGTAAAAATAAGAAGAAGAAAAAACAGAAGTTTCCATTTTCTTCAAGTTAAGAAACGTTTCAAAACATTATATTCAGGACCTAAAAAAAATTTTAGTTTGTTGAGATTTTATTTTCAATAAACTAAAATCTTAATAGCATCTTTGTAAAAACAAAAAAATATATCTAGAACAAAATTTCTAAAGTAGATTTATTTACTTTATCATAAAATAATAAAAAAAAAATTCCTAACTTATTTAATTTGCCCACACGTAACATTTCACATGCACAAATCAACCTAATCGAAGTTAGGGTAAACATGTCGAAAAAAAACAAATGAATGGAGAAAAAAAAAATCTCAAGAAAAAACGGAAGTGCAAAGCGTTTCCGATTAGTTCCCTTGTTTCTTTTTTATTTTATTTTATTTATTTTTTTTTGGAATTCGTTTTTGACACTTTTTACAGTGTGTCAAAATACTTGAATTAAATATGCAAAATTAAGAATATTGAAATTCATACAATATGAATTGACTTAATACAAGTAGATAAGAGCAAACATATTCTTTCATGAAATATTTATTCATTTATTTATTTAAATTGGCAGCAACCTAATTAACAACTAAGAATTCCATAATTTCATTACTCATTCCACTCTTGTTTACACTTGCTCATTACTTTCGTCCCACTGTGCACGCTGATCTACAGCGGCGCTTGTAGCGTCAGCTGTCAACAGCGCAACAGCGAGAACAACAACAACAATAACAACATCTGTAGATGAGAACAACGACAATCATAATACCGTTAAAGAGGCAGAACATAAACAAAAGGAACAACAAAAACAACAACGGCAGCAAAAGCAGAAGCGCCGCATCGTAAAATATGCCCAAAAACAAAATTAGACAGCAAGTGATAGCGGTGACGATACCCTATGGGTGAATGTGATAGAGTTTGCATTGAGAGAAGCTTGTTTAATAATAATGCAATTATTTTGTACTTATAAATATGTTTAAAATATGATTGCAGTTTTTTTCAATATACATAAGTTATACAAAATTAATATCACATATAAAATGTATTTTTATATGAATATACAAAATTTAGTTTGATATGTATGTAGGTTTATTAATATTTACTAAATAATTGCTTAGAAGATTATTATTAATATATATATATTTATATATGCAAATAAATTGTACTTTATATATGTATACATATTAATATTTATTATTAACATGGTTGTTATTCTGCAATTGAACCAAATAACTAATCATACAAAAATATACCCGCTTGGCACATTGCTTGTAGAGGGCATAGATTATTCCAGTTGAAAACGTGCATTCACAAATTTCTGAAGTGCAGCAATTAGAGCACACGCTAACGATCTCACTCTCACTGCCTGCCGCTCTCTATGGCTCCATAACAATTCTGCTCGCCCACGCGCCTTCTCTCTCGCCCTCTCTCTCTCTCTCTCACACGCTCTCTATCTTGAACGATCCAAAAGTCTAGAAAGAGACACGTTTCATTGGAAGCGACAGTCGCTGGCGGCTTTTGGCGCTTCCGTTGTGACAGCGCGCGCGGAAGCAGCGACCACGCAACGTTGTCATCAACTAAGCGTCGCCTCTTCCTCTCTGCCTCTCTCACTAGGTCTCTCATTCGGCTGGCTTATCGTTTCGGCTCATTGGCAGCGCAAGCGTCTCGTGTTTCCGCCGAAGACAGCTTCAACCTTCGTCTTTGTGTTCGTCTCGTTCGACGCTCGTCAATGCTAGGCTGCTAAGTAAGTAATCCCAATCCCTGGAAAAATGCACATAAATTCCTATTAAGGCGCTGGACTGATCACACCAGCACAACAGCACACCAGCACAACTCACACACACACACACACACATACACACACGGCACACACGTGTGCTGTGCATTCTGTTGGATTTATTCCCATTCATTCAATGCTTCATTGCTGTGGTAATTGCTTCCAAATGCTTAAATGCTTTCATTGTTGCTGTTGTTGTTGCTGCTGCTGCTGCCTCAATTTCAATCTGCGGCAGTTGCCTCGTCTGCCACTCAGTTTCAGTTTCTTTCAAGTTGTTGTTGTTGTTGTTATTGTTGTTGTTATTGTTGTTGCTGCATGTCCAACATGTGTCGTCGTCATTGATTTGTCGTTGATGGGCGGCTTCGGCTCAGCTCTTGTTCTCGGCCCAGGGAATGAGCGAATGGTGTGTGTGTGTGTGTGCGTGTGTGTGTGGGAATGGGGGAATAGGAGCACTGTGAAACGTCGCTGCTGCTGCGCTGCTTCTGATACTATTGACATTTGTCTGTCACAACGCCGCAGCGGCATTCACATATGGAACGGGCATCTGTTGGGGCGACCCTCGTCGTCTTTTAGGGGGCGTTGCTCATAAATTTTGTGTTGGCCCTCAAACAATTTGGGCATGAAAACAATTTGCACACGGGGAAGCCAGCACAAGACAGAACGGGAATTTCCAGTCTAACTAACTGGAAGTCATGGAAGTCATGGCAGCTGGAGGCTGGAAGCTCATTTCATTCTGCATTCTGGGCCACTCGAAGCGTTTTAATTATGAGGCGGCAACTGTTTGCCGTTGTTATTGTTATTGTTATTGCTGCTGACTCTTCCTCCGCCCCCCCCCCCCCACACTCCTCTTCCTCTTCTTCACCCACTTCTTGTTATTGTTTGCCTGCGTTTTCTTATTCTCGCTTCAGGTTTTTTATTATAATATCTCTCTACTCTCTCGTTCTCGGGGCACAGTGTGCCAATTTTTGCATGCGCATTTTATTCAAATTTTTAGCCTCATTCACAATCAGTAAATTTAACAGCAACAAGAGCAACAACAATGACGATCTCGTGTTGCATTGTCAATCGTTCCTCGAACCGATTTGAGGGCGTCTCTCCATGGACCGCGTCACCGTTGTGTGAATCAGTGACTGGGCCAGTGAAACAATTTGCGATGAAGATCACGGGGAGTCACAAAGGGAGCACAATGGGAACAGTTTCAACTGAATGATAACAGAAGAACTCTGGAAGCTGTGGAAACTCTTGAAACTCTTATGAGTTGATCTAAATGAATTGCGAATCAAGGGAGCGCAGTGAATGATCACGGGGAGTCACAGGTACAATGGGAACAGTTGTAAGTGGGATCACAAAAAAGGGCGGAAGATTTGAAAGCTCTGAAAACTCAATTAATTGATCTAAATGGATTGCAACTCGAGGGATTGCAGTGAATGATAATGGTGAATAATCACACTCATAATGAGAACAGTTGTTAGTGTGATCACAGATTCTGGATTCGAACCCTTAAAGGTTGATCTAAGAGATCACAGTGAATGATCACTGGTGTGGGAGTCTGAATGATCACAGAAAGTGTGAATGATCACAGTGCGAATAAGTAATTACAGTTTGAATGATCGCAGTTTATGTGAAATAGAAGCTTTAGTAACAAGAGTGATCACAGTGATCATAGAAATAAAGCCTTTAGTAAAAAGAGTGATCATAGTGATCACAGAAAGGGCAAGTCTAGTTATAAAAATGATCACGATGTTCACAGGAATAGCAGCTCTGGTAGCAAGAGTGATGAGGACAGTGACCAAAAAAATGGGAGCTCAAATAATCTGAATGATCATAGATATAGAAACAGAGTGATTACAGGGATCACATTGAAACTCTAAAAAATCTTCTAAATAGATCAAAACATTTCACTACCCAAGGCATCTCGGAGGTTGCCAGGCAAACTGAAACTTAAGTGTTCACAGCTATCACCTAAACTGTGATTCACATTGCTTAATCATAGCTTAGATGAACGCAGTTTATATGTCTGATCATAGATACTGACCGAAATCGCATATGATCACAGTGAATATCTAAAGTACCAAAGCGTGAACAGTCACGTTTTAAGTTATTCCAGTAAATAAATAATAATAATTTAAGAAAATTGAAATAAATAACAATAAAAACTGAAAATTTTATATATAATCGTCAATTTTAATTTTAAATTAAATTCAAATCAATTTTTATTATATGTGTGTTAATTTATTGCAAAAGAAATTTGCATAATTTAATTGTATTTAATTGCATAGAAAAACTGTTCAAGTGACCCTAATGAACAGCAGCTTGAGTCAGCTGTTCTCATTCTCCTTCCCTGTTGCACTCTGTCCGTCACTGTGCCAGTTGCATGAACTGTTCCCATTCCCATATAACACTTTCGCAGCGTGCGATCGACCATCGATGGCCAGCTTCCCTTTGCCCGCCCTAGTTAAACTTCCAGCTGGAGAGTGGGAGGGGGATGGGGTAATAGCCGCTGTTGCTGTCACTTCGTTTGCATCCGGCTGCTGCGACTGCGGCTGCGGCTGCGGCTGCTGCCATCGCATCTGCTGCCCACCAATCAAGGGCAAAGACGCGGGTGTGCAGAGCTAATTTATGCTTGTATATAATATCACTTAAGCCTGCCCGCGCTTGCTGTTGATATTTATAAAGTCGCGTCGCTGTTAGGGCCGGCACAGCGTCGTATGTTATCCTTAACAGCAGCGGCCGCAGCGACTGCAAACAAGGCGCTGCCGCCGACAGCGCACAGCCGAGTGCGAGAGCACGACGAGAGCAGAAGAGCACACGAGGCTAACGAAGACAACGACCTGAATTTCGAAAAAGGAATCGTGCCCTCGCTCGTTTCGTTGCTGCGTCGCATCGTTACGCTTCGTGTTTAATTTTTAGTACACACATGAAGAGCGACAATGCGACAGCATCAGCAGCAGCAGCACAAGTAGCAGCAGCAGCAGCACGCGACTGTGGCGTCCAACAGCGTTTGGCGCTGGGAACAGTTTTCCAGTTGGTGTATTGCAATGCGCTGCGCGTGCCATTCGTTGCTGTCGTTGGCTGTTAACGCTGGCAGCGCTGTCGCCGTCGATTGTCGCTGCCGCCAACGTTTTTGGCGTTGGACATGGCGAAGCGCGTGAAACAAGTTTTAGTACGTGTTCCGCCGTGTTAGCAAACAGTCGTTGCTCCCAGCGCAAGCAACCAACGGACACACTTCTCTCTATCGCTCCATCCCGTTCGCACTGTGCTATCGTTCTCTCAGTGTGTGTGTGTGTGCGTGTCAGTGTCGGTGTGCGTGTAGGTAACAATGTGTGCGTGCGCGTCCGTGTGCGTGTGTACTGTTAACAACGCGCGGCATAAATAACGCACAGCAAATAAACCGTTAAGCGACATCGCCTGATATGCATGCGAATATGAATATATATGAATATATGAGATATGTGCAAACGGATTTCAATTTAATTTCCTATTTTTTATACATTTTTTTTTACTGTTATCCCAGGTGCAAATAACTAAAAGTTGCTAAAATTCAAGAAACAAAATTGTTGAAAAACATCAACAAAAAATATATAAATATATACAAAAATATTTCAAAAGTTTTAAATAAATATATAAACCTAGTGCAATCCAAGTCAATTTTCTTTGCTTATTCAAACAAAAACATTAAGCAAATATATATAATTTTTTTTGCATTTGTGCGTGTGTGTGTGTGTGTGTGTGTGTGTGTGCAGCTTCCTGTGCAACCGGTCCACAAGACACACAGCCGCAGCACCTGCAACAGCGCCAAGATATTGCAAATCTCTGGAAACAACAACAACAACAACAACAACAACAAGTTATAACTTCAAGGAAAACCCGTTTTCATACAAAACTCGAACACAAGCCGCTGGCCAGGCCCAAGGCCACAACAACAACAACAACAAACAGTTTTTGTTTATATATTTTTTTTTTTTGGTGCAACCTTTTTTTTGCTGTTGTTGCAAAGCTTTTCGCGGCGGCTGCTGCCCCATTGTGGACATTTTCTTTATGGTAAGTTGCTTATAAACATACATATATATATACAAATAAATATATATATATATATATCTATTTGAGACAGGCTTAAGTGCAGTGGGTAAAGAGCGCTGCAGTGAATGAGAGAGAGAGAGAGAGAGTGAGCGAGGGAGAGGTAGAGCGAGAAAGGGCAGGCTTTGCGCTGAAAAGTATGCTATGATTTTTGCTCAAGCAAACCAAACTAAACACACACAAACCCACACACACAAGCACACACACACACACACTCACACATATGCACACCCGTCTTTTGCTCTTGGCCAATTGGCCAGCATTTAAGCCGCATTTGGAAAACACGCATGCAATTTTAATGACATTTGCATTGAGCCGAGTCCAAACCAAAAGGGTTAACCAGCAGCTTCTAACTGGAATTATTCCAATTGCATATTGATATAATGTGGCCATAAGTGTCTCTCTGTCTCCCCCCTCCCTCTCTCTCTCTCTCTCTCTCTCTCTCTCTCTCTCTCTCTGTTGACAATTAATTGTTTTGCTCAGTCGACGTTTGGTGTTAATTTCAGCAGCGTTCCAATTGAATTGGGAAGCTGTTGATGCCAGTCAATTCTCTAATTGGATTAACTGGCAATTTGCCACAAGTTGCAATCAGCTGTTTTTCTGTTGTAAATGCTAATTGCAGTCAGCTTTTTTGATAACTGATAAGATAAACAAATATTTGTGTTTATTGAGAGGGATGGCAATCCAATTGGAATTATTGCATTTATAGTTGAATTGAAGCTTGGCATTTGAGTCTTATTAGACTTGTTAATTAAAGTTAGTTTTTGAACAGATGTTTGTTTATATATATTTGATATTACAATAAGAACTATTGTAATCATAAATAAATTGAAGTTTCATATTTGAGTCTTATTAGACATGCTAATTGGAATCAGCTTTTGAACTGACAATTGCTGAGCAAATTTTGTTGATTTATATTTAATATTGTAAGTCATTCTAATTGGAATTATTGCAATGGTTACATTGAAGCTACAAATCGCTAATAAGAAAAGGTTATTGAACAAATGCAATATGTAATTAATAATATGCACTACATTCCAATCGGAATTGGTACCATTTAAATAATATTATTGTTACATTTCTGAGTCTTATTAGATATTGTACCAAGTGCTTAGAATATGTGATAGCTGATACACTTTACAGTCCAATTAGACATAGTCCAATAGGACAATTGGCAAAACAATTTATTTAAAGTTTATCATTTGAGTGTTTAGCTTTTGAGTATTTAGAGATTTTGTTTATAAACTTATCAAGTGCATTATAATCTAATTCGAAATAGTAAAATATTATTTAAGGTATTTAGTTTGGAATGACAGTTTTAAGAATATTTGTTTATATAAATATAAATATTTATAAATATAAATTTTAATTAAAGTTACGAATTTCAGTCCCATAAATAAAAGATAAATAATAATACAAATAAAAAATTATAGAAAAGAAAAATAAAAATAAAATTGAATTTAGTTATACAGCTGTGTTTACAAAAATATCAGCAGTGAAATGAAATATAGACCTAGGAAAACAGAAAAGTTGCGTTACATGAAAATTATATAAATCCAATTGGAATAAAGCGTTTGTTTAGCCTGCACATATTTGAGTCTGATAAAAAGTTAATTGGGGTGAGGAAAGTGAAGAGCATATTTCCTTATAATAATAATCCAATGCACAACATTACCTGAAAACTGAAAATTGTTTGGAATGCCTGTTCATTATTATTATTATTATGCATTATGCAATCCAATTGGAAATTTCAATTAAATTATTTCAAATGATTGATGATTGAGTCTCTTCAGTATTTAAATTTGATATTCCCTTTCAATTGAAACGTAGCTTAACAATTTAGTTCCAATTAGAGAAATGTTGCTAAGCAAGATGTTAACAGTTATTTAAATGTAAACTGTTATACATTTGGAATTACTTCTGATTTGTTATGCTGTTCAAGCTTAAATATTGATTCTCCGACTTAACGAGTCAGTCTCTGAATCCAATTAGAATGTCATATGTGCTCAATTTGATGTGTGTCCAGTTAGAAATATGAACAATTTTAGTTTGGATGACAGTTAAATGTTATAGCTTATCAGATTACAATCAACTGTATGGATCGAATTAGAATCTGAGTTGGAATTAGACTAAACTCTATGAATATTAAAAATGTTTACAATTTCATATTTGGTAAAAAAAAAATGTACCTAGGAGATGCTCATTGGAAATATATACTACTGCAAAGCTAGTGGGGATTTAAATAATACTTGTCTAAGTGGAAATAATTTCCAATTTGGTATTCAGCTAAAATTCAAATTGTCTTATTGCGATTTTCCAAATTGATTTTCATATTAGATATATCAATATAAAAATTAAATTTCTTTGCTCTCAACTCTTAGTCCAATTAGCAAATTATTTACAGATGTCTTTACAAAAATAGCAGTGTATGTGAATTTTGTGGTTTTCTCTTTGAAGTTATGAATTATATAAAATAGAATAAAATGGAATTCATATTCTCTCCCTCTCTCTCTCTCTTCCTATCCCTTTCTCACTCCATCTCCTCTCATTTTCACTCATTCTCTTCTTCTCTCTCCATCTCTCTCCCTCCTCTCTCCCTCTCTCTCTCTCTCTCTCTCTCTCTCTCTCTCTCTCACTCTCTTTCTCTCTCTAATTGTACTATTCTATTTAGAGTAATACTCTTTTCGCATATCTCTTCTGATATTCTCTCAGATTTGCCTTAAAGCTTTGTTCTATTTTCATTTGAAACCAAATTCTTGTTAAATTACAAATTTTATTCTGTAATCTAATTGGCATCAAATTGGATTACATTCGCTTCTAATTTGATTTCTTCCAATTTGGCTGCTTAGTAACCACTCTCATTCTCCCCATCTCTCTCTATCTTTCTCTCTTTCTTGCTCTCTCTCTATCTCTCTCTTGCTCTCTCTCTCTCTCTGTCTCTCTATCTCCCTCTCTCTCTCTCTGTTTCTGCTAACCCTTCAGCTCCTTTGGTTTTCTCGATTTCCCCCATTCGCTCAGACCACAACAATGCGGCGCTAGCTCCACAAAGTGGGCGTGGCTAAGCGCCAAATAAAGTGCAAAACACTCAGCAAAAAAAAAAAAATAAAAATAAAAAATTGAAGATTATGAAATTTTGAAAAACCATTGAAAATGTTTTTCGAGTGCAGCGGGCAAAATATTTGAGAGTCGGATACTAATACAACTATAAATATATATATACTTATATATACATATAGATATATATAATTATATCTATAGATACACCTGTACAACTATTATTTATAAATATATACTATATATTTAGTATACTATATACATATATACCATATTAGAGCGCGCACTACTTTAGAAATGCAGTTTTGAATGCACTGCCTTATCAATTAAGTAGTGATCCTTATGTTGTACAGTTTTAGATGCATTGCTTAGGCAATTACATATGTACATATATATAGAGAAAACAAACATAGATTTTGCCGTTACTTAAACATAAGTGACTGCTCAACTGTTCATCAATACATGCCAAACAGTGCAGCAGTGCAGCTCAGTGCATGCCAAACTGCAGCAGTGCAGCTGTAACTGTATACCTAGTCAAACTGTGCCTTTTAAGACAATTGGCAATCACTTAAGTTTTTTTTTTGTTTCTCAAATCCTCAATTGACTTGTCAACTGTTCAGTGCGTGCAAAACTGTGCGCCGCCAGCAGCCAACTTCAAACTTCAAAGGAAACACATTGCGCTTAATTAACGGCTGCAAACAGCCGTAGGGGGAGCCCAATAACCATAAGAATAATAAACATAATGACGATGATGATGATGATGATAATAATGATGATAGCAATGATAATGATAATGCTAATAATAATAATAATGATAATGTGAAACGCGGCAAGAAAACTTTTCTAATCAAATTAACAGAGAATTTGAATCTGTTGCGTTCGACTGTCAGTTGTTGTTGTTGTTGTTGTTGTTGTAGCATGGTAACTAAGGCAACAACAGCAACAACCATGAGTGAAAATTATCAAAGTCAATTATGGAGCCACATAAACCAAGTGCCTAACAAGCAGCTAGCTCACTCACGCACAGACACACACACTTAGAGAGAGAGAGCGAGACAGTCAAGCAAAGCATAAATAATGCTCATCATTTGTTGCTATATTTGGCCAAGCAGAGCGCGAATGGCAAAACTTTTGCCATAGCCTCAACGATTTAAAGTGCGCGAGAGGGAGTGAGACAACTGTACGTGTGTGTGTATTGTGTGTGTGTGGTATAGCTGACCTTGGACTCCTTGCGATCTGTCGGGCGTTGAGCATCGCCATTTGCCGTTGGCATCATATTTATTTATATAGAAATACAAACGCAAAAAGTTCCTGCATAAAACTGAATTACCGGAAATTGGCCAAAAAGCAGCAGCAACAACAACAACAACATCAAAACGAAATGTAGGTGGCCAAAAAGTTTTATTTCTTCTTTTTTTTACCTACTTTTCGCTCGTCTGTCCTTTGCTCTCTCGCGCTCCCGCTCTCTTTGTCTGTGACGCTCAATTGCGCTACGCTCGCGTAGGCTATTTGCGTTTTGACAGGCAGCGTGTGACGCAGGGGAGCTTCAAGCGCTGAAATGCAATCTATCAACAAACATACAAACACACATATACATACATACATACATATATATTATTTATGATCAAAATTACAACTGCTTTAACTTACCTGTGTATTCATTTCGCATACATATTTCATTTAATATATCTGCCAGGGTATCTAAGGCCTGTCATTGCCAAATATTGGCATATTTTCTTCCCTTCCTTTTTTTTTTTTTTTTTTTGTTTTAATATTTTTTGTTTGATTTTTGTTCTGTTAGTTTTTTTTCTTATTTTTATTTGGTTTTCGGGCGTAAGTAGAAAAACACAAACTAAAGGCGCCGCGTGTGAAGCAAATAAAAGGCAAGAAACTAGCGCAAAAAACTTTTGTCAAAGCAGACGCGCCGCACCGCACCAACTCAACGAACAACGACGACAGACATGCAGACACGGCATGCGTGCGAGCGAGATGGCTTGAGCATTGTGCTAAAATTGAGAAAAGGAATGGGTGAGGAGTAGAGAGGGGGGAGAGGAGAGAATGGCGGACACAACACAATGCAATGCTAACTAACGGTGCGAGCCTGAGCAAAAGGCGCATTAAAGCAGCGACAAAGAGCTAAACAAGTGAGTTAGGCGAGTGCGAGCGAAACGGCGCTAGCCAAAAGAGAGTTGAATGTATAAAAATAAAAACGAGAGCTGAAATAGAAAATGCCAGGCAGCTGGCAGTTGATTGTAAAGCCCAGCTACACTTGATGCCACAACTTCTCTACCAGCCCTACCCCGCCCAACTGTTCCTCTCTCTCTCTCTATGCCATTCCTTTATAGCTAGGTAAGCATTGCTTTAGTTGAGGGCCAGCCTCAATGGCAGGCCATGCTAGTGGCAGAAGGAGGGAGAAGGAAGGCAGTTTGGTTGCTTGTCTGCCATAAAATGTCTATTTCTTAAATTTTGGGACAAAATGTTTGTGTGTTGACAATTTAGTGAAGAAATTGTATATTAAATTGAAGTACAATATTTAAGAATGTTATTAGGGATATAAACATAAATATTTAGAGAAAAATTATTAAATATTTCTTATATTATTTTATTTTTAAAATTTTTTATATATTTTATATTATTTATTTTTTTAACAAATTGTTTATTATATTTTTTTATCATATTTTAGATTCAAGTATTTAACTATTTAAACTAATTGGCCTTTCAGTCGCTCTCTCTCCCTCTTTCTCTATCTCTCTCTCTCTCTATCTCTATTGGCCTGGTCAACTAACTATTCAATGCACCAAGCAAATAACTTGCCGCAAACTCAAAAATTGCAGTTCAAAGCTGCGCACTTGAGTGCAAAAAGTTGAGCCATGCTAAAGTCGCAAATCTTGTGATATACTTAAAGATTTGTATATATATATAGTAAAGTTATATAGTTAAGAACTATAGTGTATGCTCTAAGAGACTTGCCACACCCACCGCCCACCATCTCGAGCTGAGTTTTTTTTTTTAAGTTGCAGCTGAAGCAGACAAAGTCCCTCGTTGCAGGCTGACCAAAACTTTGGCCTCTGACTTTACTCACTATATACTTCACATGTATATAGCTCCTATATGTCGCTAACTATATATAAGTATATATGTATATGTATATATATTGTGGTATAGGTCGGTTACTCTGCAGCAAGTTTAGCTGCTGCATAGGCGCGTTGGCCATATAAACAATGTGAAGCCAAGCAAAGCGAAACTTTTCTAATCTAAAAAAGCACAAAGCCAAACACAAATGACAAACACAAACAACAAAAAAGAAGCAGCGGGAGACCAGAAGACAGAGAGAAAGAGAGAGAGAGAGAGAGAGAGAGAGAGAGAGTGGGAGAGATTGCACACAAAGCCAGTAAAAAGAAATATGAAATTATCCCATTAAAATTTCATGTCATTTTCAAAACAAAAATATTAATGAGCAAAATAACAGAAAATCAACCAACAGCAGTTAACCGACTACAAAATACCTTGACCAGATTCTAAAATAATTAAAAAACTAAACAAAAATTCTTGATTTAATGCTGGATATTTTTGTAGCATATTTATGGGATTGAGTAACATTAAAAATAAAAATTGTCTATAAAAAAATTAATTAAATTATAAAATAATTGTATAGAAACTAATTTATTTTTATAAAATATTATTATTATTTTTATAGTATATTTATGGAATTGAGTAACATTAAAAATATACATTTTTTTGACATAAAATAATTTATTGATATAATATATTTAAAAGATAATAATATTATATTATGTAAAGAATATTTTTTAAATTATTTTATTATATTATATTTTTTAACAAAAATATTGTAAACATAAAAATGATGTTTTTTTTTTTAAATTTATTTTTGAGAAATACTTTTATTTAAAAAGTATTTTATTTTTAAAAAATATTAAATAAAAATAAATAATTTTAGTTTTGGGAAATACTTTATTATGAAAAGTAATTTTTTAAAGGAAACATTAGATTTAAAAATGACGAATTTATTTTTAAGAAATATGATATTATATAAACTAATTTATTTTTTTAAGAAATAATATATTATAAAAAGTATATTATTTTTAGGAAATATCATTGAAAATCAATTCTAGAGTTACATTCAAAATGAGAAGGGTTACGGTCCAGTAAGCTAAAGTTAGTTGGTAAATGGCTTCTCTAAAGACTTGAAGAAATGTATGTTAATAATTTCCCAACTCTTTAAGATCTATGACATCGATCTATATCTGTAGTATAATTTATTGGAAAACTTTATCCATCTGCTTTGCTTATGAGCCTCCCAATATTTTAAGATCTATGAGAACTATCTTTGAGATCTACATATATCACTTACATCACTCTCATTAGCAGCTCAACTGTTTTCATATACACAACTACATATGTATCTGCTACATACTTATTTAACCAAGCCCATATACCCTCATAAAAAACAGTTAGATTGCTTAAGAAAAATGCCCGCTGAGAGCGGCAACAATAACAAATGAGTTTCGACTGTGTGTTGGGTGCGAAAGGTGTTGCGCCCACACTTGGCTAGTTAGCAAAGCAGGTGTCAAGTAGCAAAAGGAGTGTAAATACGCATACATCAGAGCAAACATACAGGTGTGTATACATATGTGTGTGTGTGTGTGTGTGTGTGTGTGTGCGGGTGTTTGTAGCAAATCAGTTGGGAATGCACAATTATAGCACACTTTCTGACATGTGTGAAGGTATGTAGGTATGTATGTGTGTGTGTGTGAGTGTGAGTGTGTGTGTTTATGCTTAAGAAACTTAACACACATCACACACACATACACACACACACACTCTCTTTCTGTCTCTCTCTCTTTTGGTTACTTTGTTCGCTGTTGTGTCCAAGCCCTTTTGATTGATTATTATGCTAAGTGTTTATGCATTTGATAGATGGAAATGGGAATATATATGTAGACATATGAATATATATAGATATATATACAAGTCCTATATATAGCATATAGAACTTATGCTGACTGCAATTAGCTGCTAATGAAACAGCTGAAACAAAATCTGATATCAAATTGAGCTTGAGCCAATGCGCGTTAATCATATTTGTTTCCCATAGGAAAGCGACTATAAAACTTAAGTGGACAGCAGAGAGAATAAATGAAAGTAAGATATATCGATTATTTATGTATATATATTATATGTATGTTTATATGTATATATTTATACAGCTTAACCTTTGCTCAAGCAAAAAGTCAGAGAACTTAGCTCAATGCAAATAAGAGCTCAGAATATCTAACAGGCTGAAGGAGCCGTGACAGACAACCTAAAGTATATATACTTATATACCTACCAAAAATACCAAGGTTGATCAGGTTTGTCCAGCTTTTTCAAATTGACAACTAGGCACTCGAAGTGTAGCCCATTCAAAATAACATAAACTTGGTTTATTATAATTTATTCAAGTTAATTTTCACATACAATCGAATCCGCTTATAACGACGATCAAGGGACTGACGAATTAACGGCGTTATACCCGGAAGACTATAGCCAAAAGGAGCACAAAAAAAAACTTTTTTCCTTTTTTATTTTGTTGCTATGTTTGTATTAGGTTTTAAAATAAAACTAATTAATTTTTTTATTAAAACAAAAAATGTAATCAAATTATGTATTAAGAATAAAATTTATGGTCGGTATAAGCAGTTTGTCGTTAAAAGCGGAAATGTACTAAGCGGAGGCTCTTTTATATAAGTTTGCAAGGGGGCCAGACAAATAATCGAATTTTCGTCGCAATAACCGAACAAATGCTATAAGTGGAGTTGTTATAATCGCATTCTACTACAGCTATATGTGAAAATAATCGAAAATCATTCAAAATCAATTCACTTTCTCTCTATATGACCAACTTACGCCTTGTTATGGTCAAATCGGTTCGTAAGCTGCCTGATTGTGGCTTGTCCTTATTTTGGCCCACAAACGGACAATTGTCAATTATGATTTTCCAGCTAAATACAATGCAATTACGTTTGACTCACATAGAATATACTTTTTTCTAGCATTGTGAACAATTCCCGGAACTACCATTGGGAGTATTACTGAACAGATAGCTGAAGTTGCAACAGCTGCGAAAGTTGTTTGAAGTTGCTAACACTTTGTAGTAGGTCAATAGGGTTAGGGGATAGCACTATAGTTAATTATCGAAACTTATGTTTAAGGTTATCGATACTCAACCAAAATGTCATCAAGAGAAGCGAAGAGAATTCAATTCGAAAAGTAAACCGAAGAAGATAACAGCAGAGTCGTGTAAATAATTAAAGCAGAAATTAAATAAAGCTCTTAAGAACTTCTCGATAGCTCAGCGATAATAATCGATTGTTTGATTTAGTTGTCTTAAGCGTAACTTGTATACTCCAACAGCTAGAGACTTTAAATTTACTGTGTGATGAGTAAATTGTTTATGAATATTTTGCATTTGGTTGAAATTCGCCCACAACAAAAAGAGACTTGTGGCTTAACAAATATGCACATTGGTATGTCATTTTAGAGCCTTGAGTTTTTTTCATAATAAATTGCATCAATAACAAAAATATTTCAATACCTGATTGTTTTTTTCCACGAAGACTAAAGTATTCCCACAACAAGAACAAATTGCAGATTGAAAAATATGCCGCTTTGAGATTTTTCATAACAAATTGCTACAAGAACAAAACTATTTCAATATTTCATTGTTTTACCATGAAGAATAAAGTATTGAAATATTTTTGTTCTTAATGCAGTTCATTATGGAAAATCTCTGAAAAAAAAAATACTTCTAATACAGTAGCATGCATGGCTCTGTGTGCGTAGCTGTATGTGTGTCTATGTATGTATGTGTTGTATATAGTAATAGAGTACAGCTTTACACTCTACTACTACAGGGTATTTTCTAGTCGTTCACTCCCGATGTCCTTTTACTAAACTGCCTAAAAATGTTTTCCTCACTTTATTTTACTAATTCAAATCGGTGTAGGTTTCGGTCTCCGAACTAGTTCGAAGAACTAAATGCTTTCTAGATGATGAACTAGTTCGTTGAGGTTTATGTCTTAAGGCTTTTGTTTTGGGTCAGTTCATTCGACAGTAAACAACATTGTATTGCATTGTTGTTTATAGTTGTTTTTTTTTTTTGGCTTGACTATGTTTTCCGCGTTTATAATCGCGTGCAAAACGCGCTCGCGTTTTTTTGCAGCGTTTCTTTTGCTTTGAAGTTTGCTTTGCATGTACCACTAAATGAAGTAGCTGGTAGTTGTTGTTGCTTCTTTTGTTGCTTCATAAATTGAGGCATGGCCCCGCCCCCTCTTATGGGCGCACTGTTTCTGCGCTCAATGGAGCAGCTAAGAAGCAGCCAAATTTTGAGGCATTGTGCATTGATGTGTGACCTATGAACTGACCCAACAAGTACCCACCACACCACCCAGCTCCACAGCCACCACCCGCTCCTTTTAGCCTACTCTACGCTTATGGCAAGTACTGTACCTCCACCCCCTGGCCCATTTTGGTGCTCTGCTTTTGGTCATATCGCATCTCGTCTGCTTTTCTTTGTGCTGCGCATTCGAATGACCTGCTCAATGTGTTACGCCCACCGCCCCCCCCAACACACACACTCACACACACACACACACACACACACTCGCACACTACTTAATAATTCAATTCATAGGCCCAGTCACGGGCTGAGCGTCGCATTCACAGTCGCAGTCACGAATACCAAATTTTCGTTCACATCCTGAGCTGAGGACACAGACTC